>BSDF01000023.1:2836383-3363765 GCA_027925045.1 Hypotaenidia okinawae | reverse complement strand
GCCGAGAAAAACACTTTAATGTATGTACCAGGAACGTTCCCTCTTTTCTGGCAAAGGAAAAGGCTGAGACCTAGAGTAACAGGTGCTGCTTCTGTCTTCTTTTAAGAGGTTTCAGACAAGGTACATCTTTCATCCCTAGCTTCTTTACTTTGGGAGTTATTGCTGGACGTTTTGCATGTTTTGAATTGCAGTCTGCTGGGGCCGAGAAAAACACTTTAAGGTATCGTACCAGGAACGTTCCCTCTTTTCTGGCAAAGGAAAAGGCAGAGACCCAGAGTAACAGGTGCTGCTTCTGTCTTCTTTTAAGAGGTTTCAGACAAGGTACATCTTTCATCCCTAGCTTCTTTAGTTTGGGAGTTATTGCTGGACGTTTACCATGTTTTGAATTGCAGTGTGCTGGGGCCGAGAAAAACACTTTAATGTATGTACCAGGAACGTTCCCTCTTTTCTGACAAAGGAAAAGGCTGAGACCAGAGTAACAGGGCATGCTTCTGTCTTCTTTAAAGAGGTTTCAGACAAGGTACATCTTTCAGCCCTATCTTCTTAGCTTTGGGAGTTATTGCTGGACGTTTAGCATGTTTTGAATTGCAGTCTGCTGTGGCCGAGAAAAACACTTTAAGG
This sequence comes from Hypotaenidia okinawae, assembly GCA_027925045.1. NCBI lineage: Eukaryota > Metazoa > Chordata > Aves > Gruiformes > Rallidae > Hypotaenidia > Hypotaenidia okinawae. The sequence goes on along the minus strand of BSDF01000023.1, from coordinate 3,363,144 downwards.
GATCTACCAGGAACGTTCCCTCTTTTCTGGCAAAGGAAAAGGCTGAGACCCAGAGTAACAGGGGCTGCTTCTGTCTTCTTTTAAGAGGTTTCAGACAAGGTACATCTTTCATCCCTAGCTTCTTTACTTTGGGAGTTATTGCTGGACGTTTTGGATGTTTTGAATCGCAGTCTGCTGGGGCCGAGAAAAACACTCTAAGGATGTACCAGGAACGTTCCCTCTTTTCTGGCAAAGGAAAAGGCAAAGAGCCAGAGTGACAGGTATTGCTTGTGTGTTCTGTTAGGAGGTTTCTACAAAGCAATGTGGTTCAGCCCTAGCTTCTTTCTTGTGGGAGTTATTGCTGGACGTTTACCAGGTTTTGAATTGCAGTCTGCTGGGGCCGAGAAAAACACTTTAATGTATGTACCAGGAACGTTCCCTCTTTTCTGGCAAAGGAAAAGGCTGAGACCCAGAGTAACAGGTGCTGCTTCTGTCTTCTTTTAAGAGGTTTCAGACAAGGTACATCTTTCAGCCCTAGCTTCTTTACTTTGGGAGTTATTGCTGGACGTTTTGGATGTTTTGAATTGCAGTCTGCTGGGGCCGAGAAAAACACTTTAATGGATGTACCAGGAACGTTCCCTCTTTTCTGGCAAAGGAAAAGGCTGAAACCCAGAGTAACAGGGGCTGCTTCTGTCTTCTTTTAAGAGGTTTCAGACAAGGTACATCTTTCAGCCCTAGCTTCTTTAGTTTGGGAGTTATTGCTGGACGTTTCCGATGTTTTGAATTGCAGTCTGCTGGGGCCGAGAAAAACACTTTAAGGGATGTACCAGGAACGTTCCCTCTTTTCTGGCAAAGGAAAAGGCTGAGACCCAGAGTAACAGGTGCTGCTTCTGTCTTCTTTTAAGAGGTTTCAGACAAGGTACATCTTTCAGCCCTAGCTTCTTTACTTTGGGAGTTATTGCTGGACGTTTACCATGTTTTGAATTGCAGTGTGCTGGGGCCGAGAAAAACACTTTAATGGATGTACCAGGAACGTTCCCTCTTTTCTGGCAAAGGAAAAGGCTGAGACCCAGAGTAACAGGGGCTGCTTCTGTCTTCTTTTAAGAGGTTTCAGACAAGGTACATCTTTCAGCCCTAGCTTCTTTAGTTTGGGAGTTATTGCTGGACGTTTGGCATGTTTTGAATTGCAGTCTGCTGGGGCCGAGAAAAACACTTTAAGGTATGTACCAGGAACGTTCCCTCTTTTCTGGCAAAGGAAAAGGCTGAGACCCAGAGTAACAGGGGCTGCTTCTGTCTTCTTTTAAGAGGTTTCAGACAAGGTACATCTTTCATCCCTAGCTTCTTTAGTTTGGGAGTTATTGCTGGACGTTATGGATGTTTTGAATTGCAGTCTGCTGGGGCCGAGAAAAACACTTTAAGGTATGTACCAGGAACGTTCCCTCTTTTCTGGCAAAGGAAAAGGCTGAGACCCAGAGTGACAGGTACTGCTTGTGTGTTCTTTTAAGAGGTTTCAGACAAGGTACAGCATGTATTTCAGCCCTAGCTTCTTTAGTTTGGGAGTTATTGCTGGACGTTTAGCATGTTTTGAATTGCAGTCTGCTGGGGCCAAGAAAAACACTTTAAGGGATGTACCAGGAACGTTCCCTCTTTTCTGGCAAAGGAAAAGGCTGAGAGCCAGAGTAACAGGGCTGCTTCTGTCTTCTTTAAGAGGTTTCAGACAAGGTACATCTTTCAGCCCTAGCTTCTTTACTTTGGGAGTTATTGCTGGACGTTATGGATGTTTTGAATTGCAGTCTGCTGGGGCCGAGAAAAACACTTTAAGGATGTACCAGGAACTGTTCCCTCTTTTCTTGCAAAGGAAAAGGCTGAAACCCAGAGTAACAGGGTCTGCTTCTGTCTTCTTTTAAGAGGTTTCAGACAAGGTACATCTTTCAGCCCTAGCTTCTTTACTTTGGGAGTTATTGCTGGACGTTTTGGATGTTTTGAATTGCAGTCTGCTGGGGCCGAGAAAAACACTTTAAGGGATGTACCAGGAACGTTCCCTCTTTTCTGGCAAAGGAAAAGGCTGAGACCTAGAGTAACAGGATCTGCTTCTGTCTTCTTTTAAGAGGTTTCAGACAAGGTACATCTTTCAGCCCTTTCTTCTTTACTTTGGGAGTTATTGCTGGACGTTTTGGATGTTTTGAATTGCAGTCTGCTGGGGCCGAGAAAAACACTTTAATGTATGTACCAGGAACGTTCCCTCTTTTCTGGCAAAGGAAAAGGCAGAGACCCAGAGTAACAGAGGCTGCTTCTGTCTTCTTTTAAGAGGTTTCAGACAATGTACATCTTTCAGAAATAGCTTCTTTAATTTGGGAGTTATTGCTGGACGTTTGGCATGTTTTGAATTGCAGTCTGTTGGGGCCGAGAAAAACACATTTAAAAGGTTCCTGGAATGTCAGGGAATTCCTGGTACATCTCTTAAAGTGTTTTTCTCGGCCCAGCACACTGCAATTCAAAACATCCAAAACGTCCAGCAATAACTCCCAAAGTAAAGAAGCTAGGGCTGAAAGATGTACCTTGTCTGAAACCTCTTAAAAGAAGACAGAAGCAGCCCCTGTTACTCTGGGTCTCAGCCTTTTCCTTTGCCAGAAAAGAGGGAACGTTCCTGGTACATACATTAAAGTGTTTTTCTCGGCCACAGCAGACTGCAATTCAAAACATGGTAAACGTCCAGCAATAACTCTCACAGTAAAGAAGCTAGGGCTGAACCACATGTGCTTTGTCAGAAACCTCTTAACAGAACACACAAGCAGTACCTGTCACTCTGGCTCTTAGCCTTTTCCTTTGCCAGAGAAGAGGGAACGTTCCTGCTACATCCTTAAAGTGTTTTTCTCGGCCCCAGCAGACTGCAATTCAAAACATCCAAAACGTCCAGCAATAACTCCCAAAGTAAAGAAGCTAGGGCTGAAAGATGTACCTTGTCTGAAACCTCTTAAAAGAAGACAGAAGCAGCCCCTGTTACTCTGGGTCTCAGCCTTTTCCTTTGCCAGAAAAGAGGGAACGTTCCTGGTACATACCTTAAAGTGTTTTTCTCGGCCCCAGCAGACTGCAATTCAAAACATCCAAAACGTCCAGCAATAACTCCCAAAGTAAAGAAGCTAGGGCTGAAAGACATTGCCTTGTCAGAAACCTCCTAACAGAACACACAAGCAGTACCTGTCACTCTGGCTCTTGGCCTTTTCCTTTGCCAGAGAAGAGGGAACGTTCCTGGTACATCCCTTAAGGTGTTTTTCTCGGCCCCAGCAGACTGCAATTCAAAACATCCAAAACGTCCAGCAATAACTCCCAAAGTAAAGAAGCTAGGGCTGAAAGATGTACCTTGTCTGAAACCTCTTAAAAGAAGACAGAAGCAGCCCCTGTTACTCTGGGTCTCAGCCTTTTCCTTTGCCAGAAAAGAGGGAACGTTCCTGGTACATCCCTTAAAGTGTTTTTCTCGGCCCCAGCAGACTGCAATTCAAAACATGGTAAACGTCCAGCAATAACTCCCAAAGTAAAGAAGCTAGGGCTGAAAGATGTACCTTGTCTGAAACCTCTAAAAGAAGACACAAGCAGTACCTGTCACTCTGGGTCTCGGCCTTTTCCTTTGCCAGAAAAGAGGGAACGTTCCTGGTACATCCCTTAAAGTGTTTTTCTCGGCCCCAGCAGACTGCAATTCAAAACATCCAAAACGTCCAGCAATAACTCCCAAAGTAAAGAAGCTAGGGCTGAAAGATGTACCTTGTCTGAAACCTCTTAAAAGAAGACAGAAGCAGCCCCTGTTACTCTAGGTCTCAGCCTTTTCCTTTGTCAGAAAAGAGGGAACGTTCCTGGTACATACCTTAAAGTGTTTTTCTCGGCCCCAGCAGACTGCAATTCAAAACATCCAAAACGTCCAGCAATAACTCCCAAACTAAAGAAGCTAGGGCTGAAAGATGTACCTTGTCTGAAACCTCTTAAAAGAAGACAGAAGCAGCACCTGTTACTCTGGGTCTCAGCCTTTTCCTTTGCCAGAAAAGAGGGAACGTTCCTGGTACATCCCTTAAAGTGTTTTTCTCGGCCCCAGCAGACTGCAATTCAAACCAGCCAAAACGTCCAGCAATAACTCCCAAACTAAAGAAGCTAGGGATGAAAGATGTACCTTGTCTGAAACCTCTTTAAAGAAGACAGAAGCAGCCCCTGTTACTCTGGGTCTCAGCCTTTTCCTTTGCCAGAAAAGAGGGAACGTTCCTGGTACATCCATTAAAGTGTTTTTCTCGGCCCCAGCAGACTGCAATTCAAAACATGCAAAACGTCCAGCAATAACTCCCAAAGTAAAGAAGCTAGGGCTGAAAGATGTGCCTTGTCTGAAACCTCTTAAAAGAAGACAGAAGCAGTACCTGTCACTCTGGGTCTTAGCCTTTTCCTTTGCCAGAAAAGAGGGAACGTTCCTGGTACATACCTTAAAGTGTTTTTCTCGGCCCCAGCAGACTGCAATTCAAAACATCCAAAACGTCCAGCAATAACTCCCAAACTAAAGAAGCTAGGGCTGAAACATGTGCCTTGTCTGAAACCTCTTAAAGGAACACACAAGCAGCACCTGTCACTCTGGGTCTCAGCCTTTTCCTTTGCCAGAGAAGAGGGAACGTTCCTGGTACATCCCTTAAAGTGTTTTTCTCGGCCCCAGCAGACTGCAATTCAAAACATGCTAAACGTCCAGCAATAACTCCCAAAGTAAAGAAGCTAGGGCTGAAATACATTGCTTGTCAGAAACCTCTTAAAAGAAGACAGAAGCAGTACCTGTCACTCTGGGTCTCAGCCTTTTCCTTTGCCAGAGAAGAGGGAACGTTCCTGGTACATCCCTTAAAGTGTTTTTCTCGGCCCCAGCAGACTGCAATTCAAAACATCCAAAACGTCCAGCAATAACTCCCAAAGTAAAGAAGCTAGGGCTGAAAGATGTACCTTGTCTGAAACCTCTTAAAAGAAGACAGAAGCAGCACCTGTCACTCTGGGTTTCAGCCTTTTCCTTTGCCAGAAAAGAGGGAACGTTCCTGGTACATCCCTTAAAGTGTTTTTCTCGGCCCCAGCAGACTGCAATTCAAAACATGCAAAACGTCCAGCAATAACTCCCAAAGTAAAGAAGCTAGGGCTGAAAGATGTACCTTGTCTGAAACCTCTTAAAAGAAGACAGAAGCAGCACCTGTTACTCTGGGTCTCAGCCTTTTCCTTTGCCAGAAAAGAGGGAACGTTCCTGGTACATCCCTTAAAGTGTTTTTCTCGGCCCCAGCAGACTGCAATTCAAAACATGCAAAACGTCCAGCAATAACTCCCAAAGTAAAGAAGCTAGGGCTGAAAGATGTACCTTGTCTGAAACCTCTTAAAAGAAGACAGAAGCAGCCCCTGTTACTCTGTGTCTCAGACTTTTCCTTTGCCAGAAAAGATGGAACGTTCCTGGTACATCCCTTAAAGTGTTTTTCTCGGCCACAGCAGACTGCAATTCAAAACATGGTAAACGTCCAGCAATAACTCCCAAAGTAAAGAAGCTAGGGCTGAAACATGTGCCTTGTCTGAAACCTCTTAAAGGAACACACAAGCAGTACCTGTCACTCTGGGTCTTAGCCTTTTCCTTTGTCAGAGAAGAGGGAACGTTCCTGGTACATCCATTAAAGTGTTTTTCTCGGCCCCAGCAGACTGCAATTCAAAACATACAAAACGTCCAGCAATAACTCCCAAAGTAAAGAAGCTAGGGCTGAAACATGTACCTTGTCAGAAACCTCTTAAAAGAAGACAGAAGCAGTACCTGTCACATCTGGGTCTCAGCCTTTTCCTTTGCCAGAAAAGAGGGAACGTTCCTGGTACATCCCTTAAAGTGTTTTTCTCGGCCCCAGCAGACTGCAATTCAAAACATGGTAAACGTCCAGCAATAACTCCCAAAGTAAACAAGCTAGGGCTGAAATACATGTGCCTTGTCAGAAACCTCTTAAAAGAAGACACAAGCAGATCCTGTCACTCTGGGTCTTAGCCTTTTCCTTTGCCAGAGAAGAGGGAACGTTCCTGGTACCTCCAAAGGTGTTTTTCTCGGCCCCAGCACACTGCAATTCAAAACATCCAAAACGTCCAGCAATAACTCCCAAAGTAAAGAAGCTAGGGCTGAAATACATTGCTTGGCAGAAACCTCATAAAGGAACACACAAGCAGTACCTGTCACTCTGGGTCTCAGCCTTTTCCTTTGCCAGAGAAGAGGGAACGTTCCTGGTACATCCCTTAAAGTGTTTTTCTCGGCCCCAGCAGACTGCAATTCAAAACATGGTAAACGTCCAGCAATAACTCCCAAAAGTAAAGAAGCTAGGGCTGAAACATGTACCTTGTCAGAAACCTCTTAAAGGAAGACAGAAGCAGCACCTGTTACTCTGGGTCTCAGCCTTTTCCTTTGCCAGAGAAGAGGGAACGTTCCTGGTACATCCCTTAAAGTGTTTTTCTCGGCCCCAGCAGACTGCAATTCAAAACATGGTAAACGTCCAGCAATAACTCCCAAACGAAAGAAGCTAGGGCTGAAATACATGTGCCTTGTCAGAAACCTCTTAAAAGAAGACAGAAGCAGTACCTGTCACATCTGGGTCTCAGCCTTTTCCTTTGCCAGAGAAGAGGGAACGTTCCTGGTACATCCCTTAAAGTGTTTTTCTCGGCCCCAGCAGACTGCAATTCAAAACATGGTAAACGTCCAGCAATAACTCCCAAAGTAAAGAAGCTAGGGCTGAAAGATGTACCTTGTCTGAAACCTCTTAAAAGAAGACAGAAGTAGCCCCTGTTACCCTGTGTCTCAGACTTTTCCTTTGCCAGAAAAGTGGAACGTTCCTGGTACATCCCTTAAAGTGTTTTTCCCGGCCCCAGCAGACTGCAATTCAAAACATGGCAAACGTCCAGCAATAACTCCCAAACGAAAGAAGCTAGGGCTGAAATACATTGCTTGTCAGAAACCTCCTAAAGGAACACACAAGCAGTACCTGTCACTCTGGGTCTCAGCCTTTTCCTTTGCCAGAGAAGAGGGAACGTTCCTGGTACATCCCTTAAAGTGTTTTTCTCGGCCCCAGCAGACTGCAATTCAAAACATCTAAAACGTCCAGCAATAACTCCCAAAGTAAAGAAGCTAGGGCTGAAATATGTACCTTGTCTGAAACCTCTTAAAAGAAGACAGAAGCAGCCCCTGTTACTCTGGCTCTTAGCCTTTTCCTTTGCCAGAGAAGAGGGAACATTCCTGGAACCTCAAAAGGTGTTTTTCTCGGCCGCGGCAGACTGCAATTCAAAACAACCAATACGTCCAGCAATAACTCCCAAAGTAAAGAAGCTAGGGCTGAAATACATTGCTTGGCTGAAACCTCCTAAAGGAACACACAAGCAGTGCCTGTCACTCTGGGTCTTGGCCTTTTCCTTTGCCAGAGAAGAGGGAACGTACCTGGTACCTCCTAAGGTGGTTTTCTCTGCCCCGGCAGACTGCAATTCAAAACATGCAAAACGTCCACTAATAACTCCCAAAGTAAAGAAGCTAGGGCTGAAAGATGTACTTTGTCTGAAACCGTCTTAAAAGAAGACAGAAGCAGACCCTGTTACTCTCGGTCTCTGCCTTTTCCTTTGCCAGAGAAGAGGGAACGTTCCTGGTACATCCCTTAAAGTGTTTTTCTCAGCCCCAGCAGACTGCAATTCAAAACATGGTAAACGTCCAGCAATAACTCCCAAACGAAAGAAGCTAGGGCTGAAATACATTGCTTGGCAGAAACCTCCTAAAGGAACACACAAGCAGTACCTGTCACTCTGGGTCTTGGCCTTTTCCTTTGCCAGAGAAGAGGGAACGTACCTGGTACCTCCTAAAGTGTTTTTCTCGGCCACGGCAGACTGCAATTCAAAACATCCAAAACGTCCAGCAATAACTCCCAAAGTAAAGAAGCTAGGGCTGAAAGATGTACCTTGTCTGAAACCTCTTAAAAGAAAACAGAAGCTGCCCTTGTTAATCTGGGTCTCAGCCTTTTCCTTTGCCAGAAAAGTGGAAACGTTCGTGGTACATCCCTTAAAGTGTTTTTCTCACTCCAGCAGACTGCAATTCAAAACATGCCAAACGTCCAGCAATAACTCCCTAAGTAAAGAAGCTAGGGCTGGAATACATTCTTTGGCAGAAACCTCCTAAAGGAACACACAAGCAGTACCCGTCACTCTGTCTCTTGGCCTTTTCCTTTGCCAGAGAAGAGGGAATGTTCCTGGTACCTCTTAAGGTGTTTTTCTCGGCCCCGGCCGACTGCAATTCAAAACATCTAAAACGTCCAGCAATAACTCCCAAAATAAAGAAGCTAGGGCTGAAATATGTACCCTGTCTGAGACCTCTTAAAAGAAGACAGAAGCAGCCCCTGTTACTCTGGCTTTTAGCCTTTTCCTTTGCCAGAGAAGAGTGAACATTCCAGGAACCTCATAAAGGTGTTTTTCTCGGCAGCGGCAGACTGGGATTCAAAACAACCAATACGTCCAGCAATAACTCCCAAAGTAAAGAAGGTAGGGCTGGAATACATTGTTTGGCAGAAACCTGCTAAAGGAACACACAAGCAGTACCTGTCACTCTGTCTCTTGGCCTTTTCCTTTGCCAGAGAAGAGGGAACGTACCTGGTACCTCCTAAGGTGTTTTTCTCGGCCACGGCCGACTGCAATTCAAAACATCTAAAACGTCCAGCAATAACTCCCAAAATAAAGAAGCTAGGGCTGGAATACATTGATTGGCAGAAACCTCCTAAAGGAACACACAAGCAGTACCTGTCACTCTGGGTCTTGGCCTTTACCTTTGCCAGAGAAGAGGGAACGTACCTGGTACCTCCTAAGGGGTTTTTCTGGGCCACGGCAGACTGCAATTCAAAACATCCAAAACGTCCAGCAATAACTCCCAAAGTAAAGAAGCTAGGGCTGAAAGATGTACCTTGTCTGAAACCGCTTAAAAGAAGAAAGAAGCTGCCCTTGTTACTCTGGGTCTCAGCCTTTTCCTTTGCCAGAAAATTGGAAAGGTTCGTGGTACATCCCTTAAAGTGTTTTTCTCAGCTCCAGCAGACTGTAATTCAAACCATGCTAAACATCCAGCAATAACTCCAAAAGTAAAAAAGCTAGGGCTGAAAGAAATACCTTGTCTGCAACGTCCTAACAGAACACACAAGCTAGACTAATCAATCTGGCTTTTAGCCTTTACCTTTGCCAGAGAAGAGTGAACATTCCAGGAACCTCATAAAGGTGTTTTTCTCGGCAGCGGCAGACTGGGATTCAAAACAACCAATACGTCCAGCAATAACTCCCAAAGTAAAGAAGCTAGGGCTGGAATACATTGATTGGCAGAAACCTACTAAAGGAACATACAAGCAGTGTCTGTCACTCTGGGTCTTGGCCTTTTCCTTTGCCAGAGAAGAGGGAACGTACCTGGTACCTCCTAAGGCGGTTTCTCTGCCCCGGCAGACGGCAATTCAAAACATGCAAAAGGTCCACCAATAACTCCCAAAGTCAAGAAGCTAGGGCTGAAAGATGTACTTTGTCTGAAACCGTTTAAAAGAAGACAGAAGCAGACACTGTTATTCTGCGATTCTTCCTTTTCCTTTGCCAGAGAAGAGGGAACCTTCCTGGTACATCCCTTAAAGTGTTTTTCTCGGCCCCTGCAGACTGCAATTCAAAACATGGTAAACGTCCAGCAATAACTCCCAAACGAAAGAAGCTAGCGCTGAAATACATTGCTTGGTAGAAACCTCCTAAAGGAACACACAAGCAGTACCTGTCACCCTGGGTCTTGGCCTTTTCCTTTGCCAGAGAAGAGGGAACGTACCTGGTACCTCCTAAGGGGTTTTTCTGGGCCACGGCAGACTGCAATTCAAAATATCCAAAACGTCCAGCAATAACTCCCAAAGTAAAGAAGCTAGAGCTGAAAGATGTACCTTGTCTGAAACCGCTTAAAAGAAGAAAGAAGCTGCCCCTGTTACTCTGGGTCTTGGCCTTTTCCTTTGCCAGAAAATTGGAAATGTTCGTGGTACATCCCTTAAAGTGTTTTTCTCGGCTCCTGCAGACTGCAATTCAAAACATGCCAAACGTCCAGCAATAACTCCCTAAGTAAAGAAGATAGGGCTGGAATACATTGTTTGGCAGAAACCTCATAAAGGAACACACAAGCTGTACCTGTCACTCTGGGTCTCACACTTTTCCTTTGCCAGAGAAGAGGGAACGTACGTTGTACCTCCTTATAAAGGTATTTTTCTCGGCCCCAGCAGACTGCAATTCAAAACACTCAAAACGTCCAGCAATAACTCCCAAAGAAAAGAAGCTAGGGCTGAAAGATGTACCTCTTCTGAAACCTATTAAAAGAAGAAAGAAGCTGCCCCTGTTACTCTAGGTCTCAGCCTTTTCCTTTGCCAGGAAATTGGAAACATTCGTGGTACATCCCTTGAAGTGTTTTTCTCGGCTCCAGCAGACTGCAATTGAAAACATGCTAAACGTCCAGCAATAACTCCCAAAGTAAAGAAGGTAGGGCTGGAATACATTGTTTGGCAGAAACCTGCTAAAGGAACACACAAGCAGTACCCGTCACTCTGTCTCTTGGCCTTATGCTTTGCCAGAGAAGAGTGAACATTCCAGGAACCTCATAAAGGTGTTTTTCTCGGCACCGGCAGACTGCAATTCAAAACATCCAAAACGTCCAGCAATAACTCCCAAAGTAAAGAAGCTAGCGCTGAAATACATTGCTTGGCAGAAACCTCCTAAAGGAACACACAAGCAGTACCTGTCACCCTGGGTCTTGGCCTTTTCCTTTGCCAGAGAAGAGGGAACGTACCTGGTACCTCCTAAGGCGGTTTCTCTGCCCCGGCAGACTGCAATTCAAAACATGCAAAAGGTCCACCAATAACTCCCAAAATCAAGAAGCTAGGGCTGAAAGATGTACCTTGTCTGAAACCTCTTAAAAGAAGAAAGAAGCTGCCCTTGTTACTCTGGGTCTCAGCCTTTTCCTTTGCCAGAAAATTGGAAACGTTCGTGGTACATCCCTTAAAGTGTTTTTCTCGGCTCCTGCAGACTGCAATTCAAAACACTCAAAACGTCCAGCAATAACTCCCTAAGTAAAGAAGGCAGGGATGGAATACATTGTTTGACAGAAACCTCCTAAAGGAACACAGAAGCAGTACCTGTCACTCTGGGTCTTGGCCTTTTCCTTTGCCAGAGAAGAGGGAACGTTCCTGGTACATCCCTTCAAGTGTTTTTCTCGGCTCCAGCAGACTGCAATTTAAAACATGCTAAACGTCCAGTAATAACTCCCAAAGTAAAGAAGCTAGAGCTGAAAGATGTACCTTGTCTGAAACCTATTAAAAGATGAAAGAAGCTGCCCCTGTTACTCTAGGTCTCAGCCTTTTCCTTTGCCAGGAAATTGGAAACATTCGTGGTACAGCCCTTCAAGTGTTTTTCTCGGCTCCAGCAGACTGCAATTGAAAACATGCTAAACGTCCTGCAATAACTCCCAAAGTAAAGAAGCTAGGGCTGAAAGAAATACCTTGTCTGTAACGTCCTAACAGAACACACAAGCTAGACTAATCAATCTGGCTTTTAGCCTTTTCCTTTGCCAGAAAAGTGGGAACGATCCTGGTACATCCCTTAAAGTGTTTTTCTCAGCTCCAGCAGACTGCAATTCAAAACATGCAAAAGGTCCACCAATAACTCCCAAAGTCAGGAAGCTAGGGCTGAAAGATGTACTTTGTCTGAAACCGTTTAAAAGAAGACAGAAGCAGACACTGTTATTCTGCGATTCTTCCTTTTCCTTTGCCAGAGAAGAGGGAACCTTCCTGGTACATCCCTTAAAGTGTTTTTCTCGGCCCCTGCAGACTGCAATTCAAAACATGGTAAACGTCCTGCAATAACTCCCAAACGAAAGAAGCTAGCGCTGAAATACATTGCTTGGCAGAAACCTCCTAAATGAACACACAAGCAGTACCTGTCACTCTGGGTCCTGGACTTTTCCTTTGCCAGAGAAGAGGGAACGATCCTGGTACATCACTTAAAGTGTTTTACTCAGCTCCAGCAGACTGCAATTTAAAACATGCTAAAGGTCCAGTAATAATTCCCAAAGTAAAGAAGGTAGGGCTGGAATACATTGTTTGGCAGAAACCTGCTAAAGGAACACACAAGCAGTACCCGTCACTCTCTCTCTTGGCCTTTTGCTTTGCCAGAGAAGAGGGAACGTACCTGGTACCTCCCAAGGGGTTTTTCTCGGCCTGGCAGACAGGAATTCAAAACATGGTAAACGTCCAGCAATAACTCCCAAAGTAAAGAAGGCAGGGATGGAATACATTGTTTGACAGAAACCTCCTAAAGGAACACACAAGCAGTACGTGTCACTCTGGGTCCTGGACTTTTCCTTTGCCAGAGAAGAGGGAACGATCCTGGTACATCACTTCAAGTGTTTTACTCGGCTCCACCAGTCTGCAATTCAAAACATGCCAAACGTCCAGCAATAATTCCCAAACTGAAGAAGCTAGGACTGAAAGATGTACCTTGTCTGAAACCTATTAAAAGAAGAAAGAAGCTGCCCTTGTTACTCTGGGTCTCAGCCTTTTCCTTTGCCAGAAAATTGGAAATGTTCGTGGTACTTCCCTTAAAGTGTTTTTCTCGGCTCGTGCAGACTGCAATTCAAAACATGCCAAACGTCCAGCAATAACTCTGAAACGAAAGAAGCTAGGGCTGAAATACATTGCTTGGCAGAAACCTTCTAAGGGAACACACAAGCAGTACGTGTCACTCTGGGTCTTGGACTTTTCCTTTGCCAGAGAAGAGGGAACTTACCTGGTACCTCCTAAGGTGTTTTTTCTCGGCCACGGTAGACAGCAAATCAAAACATCACAATCGTCCAGCAATAACTCCCAAAGTAAAGAAGCTAGGGCTGAAAGACGTATGCTGTTAGAGACCTCTTAAAAGAAGAAAGAATCACCCACTTTTACACTAGCTTTCAGCCTTTTCCCTTGCAAGAAAAGTGGGAACATTCCTGGTACCTCCTAAAGGTGTTTTTCTCGGCTCCAGCAGACTGCAATTCAAAACATCCAAAACATCCAGCAATAACACCCAAAGTAAAGAAGCTAGGGCTGAAATACATTGTTAGCAGAAACCTCCTAAAGAAACACACAAGCCGTAACCGTCACTCTGGGTCTTGGCATTTTCCTTTGCCAGAGAAGAGGGAACATACCTGGTACCTCCTAAAGGTGTTTTTCTCGGCCCCGGAAGACTGCAATTCAAAACATCCAAAACGTCCAGCAATAACTCCCAAAGTAAAGAAGCTAGGTCTGAAAGATGTACCTTGTCTGTAACGTCCTAACAGAACACACAAGCTAGACTTGTCAATCTGGCTTTTAGCCTTTTCCTTTGCCTGAAATGTGGGAACGTTCCTGGTACAGCCCTTAAAGTGTTTTTCCCGGCCCCAGTAGACTGCAATTCAAAACATGTTAAACGTCCAGCAATAACTCTCAAACGAAAGAAGCTAGGGCTGAAATACATTGTTTGGCAGAAACCTCCTAAAGGAACACACAAGCAGTACCTGTCACTCTGGGTCTTGGCCTTTTCCTTTCCCAGAGAAGAGGGAACGTACCTGGTACCTCCTAAGGTGTTTTTCTCGGCCCCGGCAGACTGCAAATCAAAACATCCAAAACGTCCAGCAATAACTCCCAAACTAAAGAAGCTAGGGCTGAAAGATGTACCGTGTCAGAAACCTCTTAAAAGAAGAAAGAATCACCCGCTTTTACTCTGTATTTTAGCCTTTTCCTTTGCAAGAAAAGAGGGAACATTCCAGGAACCTCATAAAGGTGTTTTTCTCGGCTTCAACAGACTGCTATTCAAAACATGGTAAACGTCCAGCATTAACTCCTAAACGAAAGAAGCTAGGGATGGAATACATTGCTTGGCAGAAACCTCCTAAAGGAACACAAAAGCAGTGCCTGTCACTCTGGGTCTCAGCCTTTTCCTTTGCCAGAGAACAGGGAACGTACCTGGTACCTCCTAAGGGTTTTTCCCGGCCCCAGCAGACTGCAATTCTAAACATCCAAAACGTCCAGCAATAACTCCCAAAGTAAAGAAGCTAGGGCTGAACGCTGTACCCTATCTGAGACCTCTTAAAAAAATAAAGAAGGAGCCCCTGTTGCTCTGGGTCTCAGCCTTTTCCTTTGACAGAAAAGTGGGAACGTTCCTGGTACCTCCTAAGGTGTTTTTCTCGGCCCCGGCCGACTGCAATTCAAAATATCCAAAACGTCCAGCAATAACTCCCAAACTAAAGAAGCTAGGGCTGAAATACATTGCTTGGCAGAAACCTCCTAAAGGAACACACAAGCAGTACCTGTCACTCTGGGTCTCAGCCTTTTCCTTTGCCAGAGAACAGGGAACGTACCTGGTACATCCCTTAAAGTGTTTTTCTCAGCCCCAGCAGTCTGCAATTCAAAACATGGTGAACATCCAGCAATAACTCACAAACGAAAGAACCTAGGGCTGAAATACATTGCTTGACAGAAACCTCCTAAAGGAACACACAAGCAGTAACTGTCACTCTGGGTCTCAGCCTTTTCCTTTGCCAGAAAAGTGGGAACGTACCTGGTACATCCCTTAAAGTGTTTTTCTCAGCCCCAGCAGTCTGCAATTCAAAACATGGTAAACATCCAGCAATAACTCCGAAACGAAAGAAGCTAGGGCTGAAATATATTGCTTGGCAGAAAGCTCCTTAAAGGAACACACAAGCAGTAACTGTCACTCTGGGTCTCAGACGTTTCCTTTGCCAGAAAAGAGGGAACGTTCTTGGTACCTCCTAAGGTGTTTTTCTCGGCCCCACCAGACTGCAATTCAAAACATTGTAAACGTCCAGCAATAACTCCCAAAGTAAAGAAGCTAGAGCTGAAAGATGTACCTTGTCTGAAAAGTCTTAACAGAAGACAGAACCAGCCCCTGTTACTCTGCGTCTCAGCCTTTTCCTTTGTCAGAGAAGAGGGAATGTTCCTGGTACATCCCTTAAAGTGTTTTTCTCGGCTCCAGCAGACTGCAATTGAAAACATGCTAAACGTCCAGCAATAAATCCCAAACTAAAGAAGGTAGGGCTGGAATACATTGTTTGGCAGAAACCTACTAAAGGAACACAAAGCAGTAATTGTCACTCTGGGTCTTGGTCTTTTCCTTTGCCAGAGAAAAGGGAACGTACCTGGTACCTCCTAAGGTGTTTTTCTCGGCCTCGGCAGACTGCAATTCAAAACATCCAAAACGTCCAGCAATAACTTCCAAAATAAAGAAGCTAGGGCTGAAATATGTACCCTGTCTGAGACCTCTTAAAAGAAGAAAGAAGCACCCGCTTTTACTCTGGCTTTTAGCCTTTTCCTTTGCAAGAAAAGAGGGAACATTCCAGGAACCTCATAAAGGTGTTTTTCTCTGCCACAACAGACTGCAATTCAAAACATGGTAAACGTCCAGCAATAACTCCCAAACGAAAGAAGCTAGGGCTGAAATACATTGCTTGGCAGAAACCTCCTAAAGGAACACACAAGCAGTAACTGTCACTCTGGGTCTCAGACGTTTCCTTTGCCAGAGAAGAGGGAACGTACCTGGTACCTCCTAAGGTTTTTTTCTCGGCCCCGGCAGACTGCAATTCAAAACATCCAAAACATCCAGCAATAACTCCCGAAGTAAAGAAGCTAGGGCTGAAAGATGTACCTTGTCTGAAACCTCTTTAAAGATGACAGACGCAGCCCCTATCAATCCGGGTCTCAGCCTTTTCCTTTGCCAGGAAAGGGGGAACGTTCTTTGTACATACCGAGGTGTTTTTCTCAGCTGTAGTAGACTGCAAGTTAATAAATGCTAAATATTCATTAATGACTCCCAAACTGAAGAAGCTAGGTCTGAAATACATAGCCTGTCTGAAATCTCTTAAAAGAAGACAGAAGTAGCCCATGTCACGATGGGTCTCAGCCTTATAGTTTGCAAAAAAATTGGGAACATTCCTGGTACCGCCCAGGGTCATTTTCTGGGCCGTAGCAGACTGCAATTCAAAACATTCTGAACGTCCAGCAACAACTCCCAAATTAAAGAGGCTAGGGCTGGAAGATGTACCTTGTCTGAAACCTCTTAAAAGAAGACAGAAGCAGCCCCTGTCAAACTGGGTCTCAGCCTTTTCCTTTGCTAGAAAAGTGGGAACGTTCTTGGTTACTCCTCCTAGGGTGTTCTTCTCGGCCGTAGCAGACTGCAATTCAAAACATCCTGAATGTACAGCAACAACTCCCAATCTAAAGAAGCAAGGTCTGTAAGACATTCCACGTCTGAAACCTCCTACCAGAACACACAAGCAGCCAAAGTCACTCTGGGTCTCAGTCTTTACTTGTTCCAGGAAAGAGGGAAAGTTGCTGGTAAGTCCTAGGGTCATTTTCTCGGCCTTAGCAGACTGCAATTGAAAACATGCCAAACGTCCAGTAATAATTCCCAATCTAAAGAAGCTAGAACTGGAAGATGTACCTTGTCTGAAACCTCTTAAAAGAAGACAGAAGCAGCCCCTATCAAACCGGGTCTCAGCCTTTTCCTTCGCTAAAAAAGTGGGAACGTTCTTGGTTACTCCTAAGGTCTTTTTCTCTGCCGTAGAAGACTGCGATCCAAAACATGATAAACGTCCAGCAATAACTCCCAAACTAAAGAAGCGAGCACCAAAAGATGTAATTTGTCTGAAACCTCCTCACAGAACACACAAGCAGCTAAAGTCACTCTGGGTCTCAGTCTTTACTTTGCCAGGAAAGAGGGAACGTTCTTGGTACCTCCTAAAGTATTTTTTTACAGCCGTAGCAGACTGCAAATAAAAACAGGCTAGACAATCAGCAATAACTCCCAAACTAAAGAGGCTATGGCTGAAAGTTGTACCTTGACTTTAACCACGTAAGACAACACACAAGTAGCTCTATTCCCCCTTGGTTCCAACCTTTTACTTTGCCAGCAACGAGGGACCGTTCCTGGTAAGTCCTAGGGTCACTATTTTCTCGGCCGTAGCAGACTGAAATTCAAAACATGCTAAATGTCCAGTAATAATTCCCAATCTAAAGAAGCTAGAACTGGAAGATGTACCTTGTCTGAAAGCTCTTAAAAGACAGAAACAGCCCCGTCACTCTAGGTCTCAGCCTTTTCCTTTGCCGGCAAAGAGGGAACGTTCCCGGTACCTCCTAAGGTGATTTTCTCGGCCATAGCAGACTGCAATTCAAAACAAGCTAGAAATCCAGCAAAAACTCCTAAACTAAAGCACCTAGGACTGGAAGATGTACCTTGTCTGAAACCTCTTAAAAGAGGACATAAGCAGCCCCTATCAAACTGGCTCTCAGCCTTTTCCTGTGCCAGGAAAAAGGGAACGTTCTTTGTACTTACCGAGGTGTTTTTCTCAGGTGTAGTAGACTGCAATATAATACATGCTAAATGTCCAGCAATAACTCCCAAACTAAAGCAGCTAGGACTGGAAGGTGTACGTTGTCTGAAACCACCTAACAGAACACACAAGCAGCCCCTGTCACTCTGGGTCTCAGCCTTTTCCTGTGTCAGGAAAAAGGGAACGTTCTTTGTACTTACCGACGTTTTTTTCTCAGGTGTAGTAGACTGCAATACATGCTAAACGTCCAGCAATAATTCCCAAATTAAAGAAGCTAGAACTGGAAGATGTAACTTGTCTGAAACCTGTTAAAAGAAGACAGAAGTAGCCCCTGTTACTCTGGTTCTCAGCCTTTACCTTCATCAGGTAACAGGTAATGTTCATTGTACTTACCGAGGTGTTTTTCTCGGCTGTAGCAGACTGCAATTCAATACATGCTAAACATCCAGCAATAACACCCAAACTAAAGAGGCTAGGGCTGGAAGATGTACCTTGTCTGAAACCACCTAACAGAACACACAAGCAGCCCCTGTCACTCTGAGTCTCAGCCTTTTCCTGTGTCAGGAAAAAGGGAACGTTCTTTGTACTTACCGACGTTTTTTTCTCAGGTGTAGTAGACTGCAATATAATAGATGCTAAACGTCCAGCAATAACTCCCAAATTAAAGAAGCTAGGACTGGAAGATGTACCTTGTCTGAAACCTGTTAAAAGAAGACAGAAGCAGCCCCTGCTTTAGAAGACTAAAGCAGCTAGGGCTGAAAGATGTACCTTGTCTGAAAAGTCGTAAGACAACAAACAAATAGCTCTATTCCCTCCTTGTTCCAGCCTTTTACTTTGCCGGCAAAGAGGGAACGTTCCTGGTACCTCCTAGGGTGCATTTCTCGGCTGTAGCAGACTGCAATTCAAAGTATGCCAAACGCTTAGCAATACCTCCCAATCTAAAGAAGCGAGCTCCGAAAGATGTAACTTCTCTGAAACCTCCTAACAGAGAAGCAGCCCCTGTCATTCTGGGTCTAAGCCTTTTCCTTTGCCAGAAAAGAGGGAACATTCCTGAACCTTCGAAGGTCATTTTCTCGGCCGTAGCAGACTGCAATTCAAAACATGCTAAACGTCCAGCAATAACTCCCAAACTAAAGAAGCTAGGACTGAAAGATGTACCTTGCCTGAAACCTCCTAACAGAACACAGAAGCAGCCCCGTCACTCTGGGTCTCAGACTTTTCCTTTGCCAGGTAAGAGGGAACGTTCTTTGTACCTACCGAGGTGTTTTTCTCAGGTGTAGCAAACTGGAATTGAAAACATGCTAAACATCCAGCAATAACTCCCAAGCTAAAGAGGCTACAGCTGGAAGACGTACCTTGTCTGAAAAGTCGTAAGACAACACACAAGTAGCTCTATTCCCTCCTGGTCCCAACTTTTTACTTTGCGAGAAAAGAGGGAACGTTCATGGTACCTCCTAGGGTCATTTTCTCGGCTGTCGCATACTGTACTTCAAAACGAGCTAGACATCCAGCAATAACTCCCAAAATAATGAAGCTAGGGATGGAAGATGTACCTTGTCTGAAACCACCTAACAGAACACACAAGCAGCCCCTGTCACTCTGGGTCTCAGCCTTTACTTGTGCCACGAAAAAGGGAACGTTCTTTGTGCTTTATGAGGTGTTTTTCTCAGGTGTAGTAGACTGCAATATAATACATGCTAAACATCCAGCAATAACTCCCAAACTAAAGAAGCTAGGACTGAAAGATGTACCTTGCCTGAAACCTCCTAACAGAACACAGAAGCAGCCCCGTCACTCTGGGTCTCAGACTTTTCCTTTGCCAGGTAAGAGGGAACGTTCTTTGTACCTACCGAGGTGTTTTTCTCAGGTGTAGCAAACTGGAATTGAAAACATGCTAAACATCCAGCAATAACTCCCAAGCTAAAGAGGCTACAGCTGGAAGACGTACCTTGTCTGAAAAGTCGTAAGACAACACACAAGTAGCTCTATTCCCTCCTGGTCCCAACTTTTTACTTTGCGAGAAAAGAGGGAACGTTCATGGTACCTCCTAGGGTCATTTTCTCGGCTGTCGCATACTGTACTTCAAAACGAGCTAGACATCCAGCAATAACTCCCAAAATAATGAAGCTAGGGATGGAAGATGTACCTTGTCTGAAACCACCTAACAGAACACACAAGCAGCCCCTGTCACTCTGGGTCTCAGCCTTTACTTGTGCCACGAAAAAGGGAACGTTCTTTGTGCTTTATGAGGTGTTTTTCTCAGGTGTAGTAGACTGCAATATAATACATGCTAAACATCCAGCAATAACTCCCAAATTAAAGAAGCTAGAACTGGAAGATTTACCTTCTCTGAAACCTCTTAAAAGACGACAGAATCAGCCCCTGTCACTCCGGGTCTCAGCCTTTTCCTTTGCAAGGAAAAAGGGAACGTTCCTTGTACTTATCGACGTTTTTTTCTCAGGTGTAGTAGACTGCAATATAATACATGCTAAACATCCAGCAATAACTCCCAAACTAAAGAAGCTTGGACTGAAAGATGTACCTTGTCTGAAACCTGTTAAAAGAAGACAGAAGCAGCCCCTCTCACTCTGGGTCTCAGTCTTTAACTTTCCAGGTAAGAGGTAACGTTCTTTGTACTTACCGATGTGTTTTTCTCAGCTGTAGTAGACTGCAATTTAGTAAATGCTAAACGTCCAGCAATAACTCCCAAATTAAAGAAGCTCGGACTGGAAGATGTACCTTGTCTGAAACCTCTTAGAAGAAGACAGAAGCAGCCCATATCAAATTGGGTCTCAGCCTTTTACTTTGCCAAGAAAGAGGGAACGTTCTTTTTACCTACCGAGGTGTTTTTCCCATTTGTTGCAGACTGCAATTCAAAACATGCTAAACATCCAGCAACAACCCATAAATAGCTCTATTTCCTCCTAGTCCCAGCCTTTTTCTTTGCCGGCAAAGAGGGAACGTTCCTGGTACCTCCTAGGGTCATTTACTGGGCCTTAGCAGACTGCAATTCAACACATGCCAAACGTCCAGCAATAACTCCCAAACTAAAGAAGCTAGCACCGAAAGTTGTACCTTGTCTGAAACCTCCAAACAGAACACACAAGCAGCCTCTTTCACTCTGGGTCTCAGCCTTCACCTTTGCCAGGTAAGAGGGAACGTTCTTTGTACCTACCGAGGTGTTTTTCCTCAGGTGTAGCAGCCTGCAATTCAAAACATGCTAAACATCTAGCAATAACTCCCAAACTAAAGAGACTAGGGCTGGAAAGTGTACTTTCTCTGACCCCTTTGCTGGAAAAGAAGTAACGTTCCTGGTACATCCTAACAGGTTTTTTTTTTTTTGGCCGTAGCAGACTGCAATTCAACACATGCTAAACGTCCATTACCAATTTCCAAACTAAAGAAGCTGGGGCTGAAAGATGCACCTTTTCTGAAACCTCTTAAAAAAGACAGAAGCAGCCCCTGTGACTCTGGGTCTCAGCCTTTTCCTTTGCCAGGAAAGAAGGAACGTTCTTTGTACCTCCTAGGGTCATTTTCTCGGCAGTAGCAGCCTGCAATTCAAAACACGCTAAACGTCCATCAGTAACTCCCAAACTAAAGAGGATTGGCTGGAAGATGTACCTTGTCTGAAAACTCGTAAGACAACACACAAGTAGCTCTATTCCCTCCTGGTCCCAGCCTTTTACTTTGCCAGCAAAGAAGGAATGTTCCTGATACATCCTAACATGTTTTTATTTTATCGCCCGTAGCAGACTGCAATTCAAAACATGCTAATCGTCCAGCAATAATTCCCAAACTAAAGAGGCTAGGGCTGGAAGATGTACCTTGTCTGAAACTTCTAAAAAGAAGACAGAAGCAGCCCATGTCACTCTGAGTCTCAGCCTTTTCCTTTGCCAAGAAAGAGGGAACGCTCCTGGTACCTCCTAAGGTGATTTTCTCGGCTGTAGCAGACTGCAAATCAAAACATGCTAAACGTCCAGCAATAACTCCCAAACTAAAGAGGCTAGGACTGGAAGATGTACCTTGTCTGAAACCTCGTAAGACAACACACAAGTAGGTCTATTCCCTCCTGGTCCCAGCCTTTTCCTTTGCCGGCAAAGAGGGAACGTTCCTGGTACCTCCTAGGGTGATTTTATCGGCTGTAGCAGACTGCAATTCAAAACATGCTAAACGTTCAGGAATACCTCTGAAACTAAAGAAGCTAGGGCTGCAACGTGTACCTTGTCTGAAACCTCTTAAAAGACGACAGAAGCAGCCCATGTCAAAACTGGGTCTCAGCCTTTTCCTTTGCCAGAGAAGAGGGAACATTCGTAACTGGTATCTCCTAAGGTGTTTTTCTCAGCCGTAGCAGACTGCAATTCAAAACATCTAAAACGTCCAGCAATAACTCCCAAACTAAAGAAGCTAGGGCTGAAATATATACCTTGTCTGAAGCCTCTTGAAAAGACAGAAGCAGCCCATGTAACACTAGCTCTCAGCTTTTTCCTTTGCCAGAAAAGAGGGAGCATTCCTGGTACGTACCTTGTCTGAAACCTCCTAAAAGGACAGACAAGCTACCTCTGTCACTCTGGGTCTCAGCCTTTTCCTTTGCCTTGATAGAGGGAACATTCTTGGTACCTCCTAAGGTGTTTTTCTAGGCTGTAGCAGACTGCAATTGAAAACATGCTAAATGTCTAGCACCCCCTAACCCTAATGACCCTAACCCTAACCCTAACCCCAACCCCTAACCCTAACCCTAACCCAAATGACCCTAACCCTAACCCTAACCCTAAACCCAAACCCTAACCCTAACCCTGACCCTAACCCCACCCCTAATGACCCTAAACCCTAACTGCTAACGGCCATAACCCTAATGACCCTAACGCCTAACAACCCTGACCCTAACCCCAACCGGTCACCAGATTTCCAACCCTCTAACCCTAGCACCTAATCTGTACCCCTTCTCTCCAAGCCTTAGTAGCCCCTCCCTGTAATTAGTTGCAGGTGTCATGGCCTATATTTATACTAAATAAAAACTAATGTCTCTTGCAGCAGTAGAAAATGGGTTTCAGCCTAGGAGCAGGTTTGGATTTGTAATTTTTAGTGAAATTGATTTTTTCTTCGAAGTATTGTTTAGTGCTTCCAGGTCCAATACCATTTTCTACTGCTGCAGCAGGTGTGCTTTTCAAGACAAGCAAAGGGGGGCGCAGAGGAGAGGGGGAGGGGGGGCGCAGAGGAGAGGAGGGGGGGCGCAGAGAGAGGGGGAGGGGGGCGCAGAGAGAGGGGGAGGGGGGCGCAGAGAGAGGGGGAGGGGGGCGCAGAGAGAGGGAGGGGGGCGCAGAGAGAGGGAGGGGGGCGCAGAGAGAGGGAGGGGGGGCGCAGAGAGAGGGAGGGGGGCGCAGAGAGAGGGAGGGGGGCGCAGAGAGAGGGAGGGGGGCGCAGAGAGAGGGAGGGGGGCGCAGAGAGAGGGAGGGGGGCGCAGAGAGAGGGAGGGGGGGCGCAGAGAGAGGGAGGGGGGCGCAGAGAGAGGGAGGGGGGCGCAGAGAGAGGGAGGGGGGCGCAGAGAGAGGGAGGGGGGCGCAGAGAGAGGGAGGGGGGCGCAGAGAGAGGGAGGGGGGCGCAGAGAGAGGGAGGGGGGCGCAGAGAGAGGGAGGGGGGGCGCAGAGAGAGGGAGGGGGGCGCAGAGAGAGGGAGGGGGGGCGCAGAGAGAGGGAGGGGGGCGCAGAGAGAGGGAGGGGGGCGCAGAGAGAGGGGGGGGGCGCAGAGAGAGGGAGGGGGGCGCAGAGAGAGGGAGGGGGGCGCAGAGAGAGGGAGGGGGGCGCAGAGAGAGGGAGGGGGGCGCAGAGAGAGGGAGGGGGGCGCAGAGAGAGGGAGGGGGGCGCAGAGAGAGGGAGGGGGGCGCAGAGAGAGGGAGGGGGGCGCAGAGAGAGGGAGGGGGGCGCAGAGAGAGGGAGGGGGGCGCAGAGAGAGGGAGGGGGGCGCAGAGAGAGGGAGGGGGGCGCAGAGAGAGGGAGGGGGCGCAGAGAGAGGGAGGGGGCGCAGAGAGAGGGAGGGGGGCGCAGAGAGAGGGAGGGGGGCGCAGAGAGAGGGAGGGGGGCGCAGAGAGAGGGAGGGGGGCGCAGAGAGAGGGAGGGGGGCGCAGAGAGAGGGACTGAACTTGAAATAAACCAGCTGAGGCACAAAAACCTCACCTGACACACCTACAATCCTTTATGACAGCTCATGGCTGTTTTGTCTCTTTATTTCTTATGTCCATCCTAAGGAATTCTTGTTTGAACGTATTGGAGTCCTAAGTTTTCTCTAATGAAATTTCTGCTGACAGCAGACAGTGGTCCCAGACCCATACGCAGTGGCATTGAGCTTTTTTGGACCTTGCCTCTTATCTCCCTTTGCAGGAAAATAAGTCTGCCTAAACTCCATTTTCTGTAACTTGTTACCCCTGAGAAACAGGAAAGGGCTCTGGTCCACGGATTGCCTTGTCACCTGCCCCACCCAAACTTAAGCTAACAGAGAAACTTATGGCTGAAATGGCAACACATTTGAAACCTATCACAAGTGCTTCCTACCTCACAACCACATTGGGACCAGCTGTACTGCAAGCCACACCACCCTGGGCCGTACCTGTAGGATCTCTCACCTCCTTGCCACCGATACTACCCCAAATATCTCCCTGTAACCATTTAAGAAACATACCTGCCTGCAAGAAGCCACAGCTCTGACAATCCATAAATCCCTACCAGACAAAATACAACCCCTACCCCACAAAAAAACACAGCCTCCACAGCACTACTCAGGAACACATTCCCCAGGGCCCTCCAAAAAAAATTGCCCTGCCTGCCAAAACCCTGTAACAAGCACCACCTGTGCCCAAACTTAGGTGATGACTGTCACCTCACACACTGGCCAGAACCAGGGAAAAAAACACCCAGCTCGGGGAGAAAAAAAAATAATCCCCCGGCTGGGGTTTTTTTATTATGAAATACCTAATGCCTGAGCAAACCTGAAACAGAAACATCACACACACGGTTAGCCACACTTACTCACCACCACTTGTTCTGTCCCCCAGCCCTGCTGCAAGGCACCACCCAGGAACATGGTCCCCAGGTGCTTCCAAAAGATTGCCCTGCCTGCCAAAACCCCATCCTCAGCATCAACTGCACCCAAACTTAGGCAACGACAGTCGCCTCGCAGACTGGCCAGGACCGGGGGCAAAAAAACACCCAGCCAGGGGAAAA
Organism: Hypotaenidia okinawae; assembly: GCA_027925045.1. Classification (NCBI taxonomy): domain Eukaryota; kingdom Metazoa; phylum Chordata; class Aves; order Gruiformes; family Rallidae; genus Hypotaenidia; species Hypotaenidia okinawae. Next base: position 3,338,547 of record BSDF01000023.1, on the reverse strand, counting down.
AAAAATAATCCCCCGGCTGGGGGGTTTTATTGTAAACTATGTAATTCCTGAGCCCAGAGCAAACCTGAAAAGAAACATGACACTCACACACACAAGGTTAGCCACACTAACTCACTGACAGCCTGCCCGCCCCTACTGCTGCACACCCCTTCATTAGAGCCATCCCACCTCCAGCCGCTGCAATGGGCCATTGCCTCAAGTTTACAGCCATGCTTGGCACAGTCACACCCTTTCAACAGCTTCATTGCTGTGACGCTAAAGTGTCAGACCGCAAAAACCAAAGCCTAGGAAACCGCTTTGCTACCTGCGGCATCCTACCTCCTGCTTCTCTTTGAAATTGACGCTCTGGGAAATTGGCTGCAGAATTTTCTGCGAGAATCCAAAGGTCCATGTCGTGCCTGCAAAAAACAGAGCTAGAAAAGACACTGCACAGTCCAAGACTGCGCCCCAAGACAGTGTCATACAATGCAAGACAATCCAAAAACATAGCCAGACAGCAACCTATAACTCCATGAGATACAACAGCGCTATAGATTATACCGTGCTATGACTGAGCCAGAAAGCACAAAATGCAAAGTAGATGTAGATATACACTGCCAAGCACCACAGAGATACATGGCCAGGCAATGCAAGACTGCATCCCGAGACATGATGATATGCTATGGATTACATGGCCCCGTTACAGAGTCATACGGCGGCAAGACAGTTTGCATACAGAGGCTGACGGCACGAGACAGCATCCCAAGACATGAAAATGCGATGGATTACACCACCCCAGTACAGAGTCACACGGTGCACAGAATTTGAGAGTCAACATTTTCTGAAGCAGAGGTGTTGTTCCAGCTCAGGCTCTGCAAAGGTGACCCCAGAGACGTTTGCAATGTGAAATGCTTTAGACTGAGAGCGAGCTGACAGCTGGTCAATGGGCTTGGTGACAAAGCAGTGAGGCTCAAACTGGACAATGCTTGCCGAGGGTGGAGAAGGGAGGCGTGCGCAAAGTAGCCGGTGACCTAAGGCGTGAGACCCAACAGATAGAATTGACAATTGTTATCAACAGTAACACGAACACCCTGCTTATCCACAACGCGGTGGTGGTCCGCCGACTCGGTCCTTCCAGAGAGAGACGTGCCGATGATTGTGGAGTGTGGTGCCTACCTCACCGAGAGATGCAAAATTACTCTTACCCTTGTGAGAAATCGCTGCTCCCGCAATCGCCTCTTACCCGGCGCCCGGCCGTTCTGCCAGCTCACCTTCGCTGCTCCTCCGCTTCCAAAGGTTGCAAATGGCTGTGCAGCACCTGCAAGAAGAGAGATGCGAGCGCTCCGACAGCCCGCCACAGATGAGGGCTGCCTCACCTTCTTGGTGTGCCATGAAGGTCCCGCCACTGTCTCCGGGGTCTGAAAAAGACATGTGCCAAGAGACTGCCCGAAACCGGTTCCCACCTTCCGTTACCTTACCTTGACCGGTCGCTCGCCTGACCTATGTCATTTACGGGTGGCTGCGTGGAGGCTTGGGCCTGGCCTGTAACACACAAACACAGGATGCCTATAAAACTCACCTGCAGCATGACACCAGCCCACTAGAAATGGCTTACCTGGCCCGAGTCGCCTCCCCTGGAAATGACCCGCTTTCCTCCTCGCTTCGTACCTACAAAAAACAGCCCCACACAAGTCTTAAAGATGGTACAGAAGCGTTGACCATCTCATCGCGCCGACACCGTGGGCCGACCTACCTCCTTGTGGTCTTCCCCTTGACAACTCCATGGCTGCATTGGTATGCATCCCATCTGGCCCCATCTGAAAAAACAAAATTTTAGTAAGCGAGTCACCCCGATGCCAACTCACTGCTGCACCATTCCAGACCTCTCTCGTCCATTGAGGAACCCTGTCTGGAGTGTAAGTGCAGGCAGCCATTAAAACACAAGTGGAAAAAAACCCCAGTGAGTCTACCTCAGAGACCCACAGCCTCACACCCCTTGAAGATTCCATCTGCTCATTCCAAGGCTGCAGGGCCCCGCCCAGGCACCTTCCATCATCTCCCAGGAACGGGATGGAAAGGATGGTCCGCACCCCCTGCTGACGGTACCGCCTTCGCCAAGACCTCCAGGGCAGAATCCCGCACACTAACCCCGGACTCTTACTGCTATGCCACATCGCCCTGACTCCACAGCACTGGGCAGACCAGCTCCATGCTAAACACACACAAAGAATGACACAATGCAGAACCCTGCGGATGATGCCACTCCAAGATGATAAAAAACTGTCAGCGAGAAGGGCTCCTGGACAGGAGACGCCGTCAAACAAAGCCACTGAGGGCAGATGGGAGGAAGCTCTATGGCAGCCCCAGAAGAGAGGGGACTGGAACGGCTTGTTGGAAGGACTTACTGTCAAAATTGTGACGACGGATGCACGAGAAGCCTGCCATTGAGACCTAATAATGGAAAGATGCATGGGAAAAGCCCTGGGGGGCCGGAGAGCAGAGCTCCCGAGGGAGCTTTCGATGATGCTGCCAGAGACGACTGATCGGAAACTTCCGAGATGTGAGGACGAACCGTGCCGTGACCTTGCTAGGCAAATCAAGAAGAGCCCCGTGAGTGCTACACCGATGAGTAAGCATGGGCATTCGAGACCCTAGAGACTGCGCCCGAGAGGCACGCTGTGCCCCTTTGAGCACAAAGAGGATGCTGACACTCGGAAAAGGGCTAAGATGCAGAAAATGTGACACGCAACAAGTATAAACGCACATAGAGGCGGGAGCTGCCCTGCCCGGCACACCCTAGCGACATGCTGACAAGCCACCCGCTCCCCATTTTGCAAGCCCAGAAGGGACCGCTCCCAAACAGACCCTTTGCCTATGCTGACTTTCATGGGCAAACAACCCCCCTGCCGTCGGTGCCTTCGCCCCGCCCTTCTCTTCTCCTCCCGCTCCCTCCCCAGACCCGGTCCCTCCGCTTAGCTCTCAGGCGACCGGGGAACCGCATCTGTCCTGGAAGGGAACACGTGCGATCCCCTGCGTGGGCTGACCAGGACATGCTGGTGGTTGCCACCTTATTCTTCAGCAACTATAAGAAACAAAAACGTAATTGAAACTGTGCAGGCGGGCAGTACTGCACACCTCGACCCTGAACTCGACTCCCCATCGCCTTCTGAAAAGGGATGCGGCCTTTGGCCAGCCTGCTCATTCCAGAGACGGACATGCTGACTGCCATGGCTTGCATTTCCTACCGCGCTTAGAGATGCAAAATTACTGTTATGCTTGGAACTCACCTGGTCAGACTTGCCTCCCCTGGAAATATCCCTTTTCTCCCTGCTTTGCAGCTCAAAAGAGGAAGACAGACATGCGTGCGAGTCCTGAAACAGCCGGAGCCACCGACCCCCTTGCCCCGCCGACGCCGCTGGCTAGCCCACCTTCTTGGGGCGTTCTGCTCGAGTCCTCTCTCACTGGATGGGTATGCGTCATCTCCGGCCCCTGTCTGGAAAACCCAATATTTTATTTATTGAGTCACCCTGATGCCAATCGATAGTCCCACCATTCCTGAACTCTCGCTTCTATTTAGGAACACTGTGTAGAGTGTGACTACAGACCGCCATGAACACACTAGCAAAGCAGACAGGAATGACCAAAAGCTTCCAGGACGCAAGAACGTGCCCAAGCTTGCTATGCGGTCAAAGAAGAGACCAGCTGGCACTGTGGTGACAAGTGAGACTGGGCTCCAACACCCACGCTCTAGGGACTCAAGAGGCATGCTGTGCCCCTGCAAGCAAAAAGAGGAGGCTTCTCCTGGAGAAGGAGCCAGGGACAAAAAAACATGGCATGTAACAAGTATAAACGCAGAGTCAGCCTGGAACTGCCCGGCGCTCCCTCGAGTCACACGGACTGGTAACAGGCTTCTCCTAGTGTCATCTTAGTTGCCTTCTTCCCATCTTGGCCTTTTCTCCTGCTCCCTCAGCTTAGTGTGGAGAAGTCCAGGGATCCCAAATCCGTTCTCAAGAGGAACGCAGATGCACACCAGACTTGTCTGGCTTCCCCCCATTCACCCCAAGACCATTCTACATGATGATCTAACTAATTTTCAAGCTCTATGCTATACCTGCTCCTATACCTGCACATCACACCCCCAGGAACCCCCCAGCCCCCCAAAACACCCTCCCCACTCCTCAGACCCTCCCCAAGCCCCCCAGGACCACCCCAGCACCTCCTACCCCTCTCTACTAACCCAAACCCCCCCGACCCCCCCAGGACCTTCCCCAACACCACCTAGGCCCCCTCTGCCCCCACAAAACCCCTCACAACCCCCCTACACCTCCCCAAAAAACCCTCCTCCAGGAGCCCCAACCCCTCCCAAAACTCCTCCTATAAACCCAAAACCCTCCCCCAGGACCACCCCAGAACCTCCTAGCCACCCTGTACTCCCCAGACCCCTCTGAGCCCACCTTATCACCCCAAAACCCCCCAGACACCCACAAAACCCCTCCTAAACCTCCCAAACTCCTCCAAACAGCCCCCCACAAACCCCCTATATGCAAGCAAGAAGCTTACTCAAACACTAGCTAGACAAGCTCATCATCAGGCCTTGTAACAGGAGTGGTGCTAACAGCTTACAGTTTCAAGTCCAAAGAAAAAAAAACCCAAGGGTCTATTCAGACCAAAGTCAGGAAGGCTGGTAAGATGCTATGTAACCAGGAAAAAAAACCTCAACAGCTAACTACACAGAATTGAGTTGCCTTAAAAAGACCCTGAAAAGGCAACACAAAACACACAAGCCAAATAAATGCAAGACTACATCAATAAGTACTTTTGATTAGGGAGACACTGGTCATACTTAGCTAGTTACAAAATGCTTACCTTAAAAGCATGAACCACAACAACAGCAGAAACTCAAATACTCCAACTGCAAAATGAAAACCAGAACACTACAACAGGAGACACAAAGCACAAGGAGCTGCCCCAGGTAAGGGCAACTGCCTTATATGCCCCAGGTAAGGGCCCCACCCACTGCCCTTACCACACCTGCCTGAAAAAGGGAGGATGCTGATTGCAGAAGGAATAAAAGCAGCTGTAGGAGCAGCTGTGGCTCTACTGACCCCAGCTGTTTATCAGAGAATGAATGCTGACTGCAGAAAAGGAATTCTTGCTGAAAACTCTTTCTACTCTGCTAAATATCCATACTGATGATCAAACAAGGTATGTAATCATAGGGAGCCCATGGGAAGATCCTCTAATCCTGGGGAACAGGGATATCCACTTCTGGGGAAGCCCCTAATACTACTCCCCTAGGGAATTTTCATGGCCAGAGATGGTTCTGAGGCCAGAAATGAGGTTTCAGGCATAGTGTGTCTTTCAGTCCTGGCTGCTCTGGTTTAGAGCTATTGCTAGATGTTGAGCAAGTTTGGAAGGAAAGACGACTGTGACTGAGAAAAATCCCTAGGGAAGAAGAATTAGGAGAGTTTCTTGGAAGAAAAAAAACACTGAGAAGAAGGACTAGGAGAGATGCTTGTAGGTGCTATGGGGAGGATCCAGGATAGGTATAAATCTTTCAGTCCAGGCTGTTTCGGTTTGAATTGCAGACTGCTACAGCCGAGAAAAACACCTTAGGAGGTACCAGGAATGTTTCCTCTTTTCTGGCAAAGGAAAAGGATGAGACCCAGAGTGACAGGGGCTGCTTCTGTATTCTGCTAGGAGGTGTGAGACAAGCTCAGTCTTTAAGTTTTTGCTTCTTTATTTTGGGAGTTATTTCTGGGCATTTAGTATGTTTTCAATTGCAGTGTGCTACGGACGAGAAAAACACCTTTAAGGGGTACCAGGAATGTTCCCTCTTTCCTGGCAAAAGAAAAGGCTGAGAACCAGAGTGATAGGGGGTGCTTGTGTGTTCTGTTAGGTGGTTTCACACAAGCTCTATCTTTCAGTCTGTCCTGGTTTCAGTCAGGATAGAGTTAATTTCATTTGTAGCAGCTGATGGAATACTGTGTTTGGGAGTTAAAATGAAAACAGTGCTGAGAACACCCTGATGTTCTTAGTTGCAGTCAGACAGTCAAGGACTTTCTTAGCTTCTTCTATTTCTCTATTCTTAAGAAAGGAGGGGCGAAGCCAGGACAGGTGACCCAGATGGGCCAAAGAGAGTATTCCATGCCAATTACGTCCTGCCTAGGAAAACGGGGGACTGTTGGGAAGAGGAAGAGGGGCGGTTTCGGGACGCGTGCTTCTTGGGGGGACGGTCGGGTTCCGGGACAGCTCTGGGTGGTCCCTGAGTTGTGTGGTTCGGCGAGAAACTGCATTGTGTATCAATAGTTTCATATTCTTTTGCTCTAAAGTCCTGTTAGCATTGTTATATTTTATCTTTCTGTTCTCTTAGTAAACTATCCTTATCCCAACCCACGGGCCTCTTAGTTTCTTGGTTTTGGAGTTATTTGCCCCTTCCTTTTCCCTTCCCTTGTTCCCCCCTTTTTTCCCTTTTCCCCTGCTCTTTTACTTTAAGGAGCAGGCAACTGCATGGATCTCAGCCCACAGCCGGGGTGAAACCACGACACAGTCCTAGCTTTTTATTTTCTGAGGTATTGCAGGATGTTTTGCATGTTTTGAATTGCAGTCTGGTATGACCAAGAAAAAACCTGATGAGATACCAGGAATGTTCTGTCATTCCTGGCAAAGGAAAAACTGAAAGCCAGAGTGACAGGGGCCAATTTTCATTCTGTTAGGAGATTTCAGACAAGCTCTGTCTTTCAGTAATAGCATCTTTATTTTTGGAGGTATTTCTGGACGTTTAGCATGTTTTGAATTGCAGTCTGCTACGGCCGAGAAAACCAACTTCAGAGGTACCAGGAATGTTCCCTCTTTCCAGGAAAAGGAAAAAGCTGATAGGTAGAGTTACAGGGCCTGCTTCTGTTTGCTCTAGGAGTTTTCAGACAAGCTCTGTCTTTCACTCCAAGCTTAGGAGTTCAGGAGATATTGCTGGACGTATTCATGTTTTTAATTTGTCTGCTACACCTGAGGAGGTATAAGGAATGTTCCCTCTTTCCTGGCAAAGGAAAAGGCTGAGAGCCAGAGTGACAGGGCTGCTTCTGTGTTCTGTTAGGAGGTGTCAGACAAGCTCTGTCTTTCAGTCCTAGCTTCTTTAGTTTAGGAGGTATTGCTGGATGTTTAGCATGTTTTGAATTGGAGTCTGCTACAGCTGAGAAAAGCAGCTTAGGATGTACCAGGAATGTTCCCTCTATTCTGGTAAAGGAAAAGGCTGAGAGGCAGAGTGACAGGGGCTGCTTCATTCTTCTGTTAGGTCATTTCAGACAAGCTCTGTCTTTCAGTCCTAGCTTCTTTAGCTTAGGAGTTATTGTACGATGTTTAGCATGTTTTTAATTGCAGTCTGCTACAGCCTTTGTAATCAGCATATGAGGTAACAGGAATGTTCCCTCTTTCCTGGGAAAGGGAAAGACTAAGAGCCAGAATGACATTAACTGCATGTCTCTTCTGTTACGAGGTTTCAGACAATCTCTGTCTTTCAGTCCTAGCTTCGTTAGTTTCTGAGGTATTGCTGGATGTTTAGCATGTTTTGAATTTCAGCCTGCTACAGCTGAGAAAAACACAGTAGGGTGTACCAGGAATGTTCCCTCCTACCTGGCAAAGGAAAAGGCTGAGAGCCAGAATGACAGGGCCTGATTGTGTGTTCTCTTAGGAGGTTTCAGACAAGCTCTGTCTTTCAGCCCTAGCTTCTTTAGTTTGGGAGTAATTACTGGACGTTTAGCATGTTGAAAATTGCAGTCTGCTATATCCTAGATAATCAGCATAGGAGGTGATTTCGAAACTAAAGAAGCTAGGACAGAAAGACATAGCTAGTCTGAAACCTCGTCAGAGAACACACATGCAGTTACTGTCATTCTGTCCCTTATCCTTTCCCTGTCCCAGGAAAGAGGGAAAATTCCTGGTACGTCCTATGCTGATTAGAGAGGCCGTAGCAGACTGCAATTCAAAACATGCTAAACATCCAGCAGTAACTCCCAAACTAAAGAGGCTAGGGCTGGAAGATGTACCTTGTCTGAAACCTTGTAAGACAACACCCAAGTAGCTCTATACCCTCCTGGTCTCAGCCTTTTCCTTTGCCTGGAAAGAGGGAACGTTCCTGGTACCACCTAGGGTCATTTTCTCGGCCGTCACAGACTGCAATTCAAAACATGCTAAACGTTGAGTAATAACTCCTAAACTAAAGAAGCTAGGACTGGAAAATGTACCTTGTCTTCAACCTCTTAAAAGAAGACAGAAGCAACCCCTGTCACTCTGGGTCTCAGCCTTTTCCTTTGCCAGGAAAGAAGGAACGCTCCTGGTACCTCCTAGGGTCATTTTCTCAGCCGTAGCAGACTGCAATTCAAAACACGCTAAACGTCCAGCAATAACTCCCAAACTAAAGAAGCTAGGGCTGGAAGATGTACCTTGTCTGCAACCTCTTAAAAGAAGACAGAAGCAGCCCCTGTCAAACTGGGTCTCAGCCTTTTCCTGTGCCAGGAAAGAGGGAACGTTCTTTGTACCTACCGAGGTGTTTTACTCAGGTGTAGCAGACTGCAATTCAATACATGCTAAACGTCCAACAAGAACTCCCAAACTAAAGAAGCTAGGGCTGGAAGATGTACCTTTTCTGAAACCTCGTAAGACAACACACAAGTAGCTCTATTCCCTCCTGGTCCCAGCCTTTTACTTTGCTGGCAAAGAGGGAACGTACCTGGTACCTCCCAGGGTCATTTTCTCGGCCGTAACAGACTGCAATTCAAAACATGCTAAATGTCCAGCAATAAATCCAAAACTTAAAAAGCAATGGCTGAAATACAGAGCTTGGCAGAAACCTCCTAACACAACACACAAGTAGGCCTCAGCCTTTTCCTTTCCCAGAAAAGCGGGAACGTTTCTGGTTATGCCTAAGGTGTTTTTCTCAGCCGTAGAAGACTGGAATTCAAAACATGCTAAACGTCCAGAAATAACTCCCAAACTAAAGAAGATAGGGCTGAAATACATACCTTGGCAGAAACCTACTAACAGAACACACAAGCAGCCCCTTTCACTCTGGGTCTCAGCCTTTTCCTTTGCCAAAAAAGTGGGAACGTTCCTGGTACCTCCGAAGGTGTTTTTCTCGGCTGTAGCAAACTGCAATTCAAAACATGCTAAATGTCCAGCAATAACTCCCAAACTAAAGAAGCTAGGGCTGGAAGATGTACCTTTTCTGAAATCTCTTAAAGGAGACATAAGAAGACCCTGTCACTCTGAGTCTCAGCCTTTTCCTTTGCCCAATTGGAGGGAACGTTCCTGGTACCTCCTAAGGTGATTTTCTTGGCCGTAGCAGACTGCAATTCAAAATATGCTACTCCTAATCTAAAGAAGCTAGGGCTGAAATACATAGCTTGTCAGAAACCTCCTAGCAGAACACACAAGCAGACCCTGTCACTCTGGCTCTCAGCTTTTTCCTTTGCCAGGAAAGAGGGAACATTCCTGGTACCTCTTAAAGAAGCTAGAACCGAAAGACAGACCTTGTCTGAAACCTCTTAAAAGAAGACAGAAGCAGCCCCTGTCAAACTGGGTCTCAGCCTTTTCCTTTGCCAGAAAAGAGGGAACATTCGTGATACCTCCTAAGGTGTTTTCCTCGGCCGTAGGAGACTGCAATTCGAAATATGCTAAACGTGCAGCAATAACTCCCAAATTAAAGAAGCAAGGGTTGAAATACATAGCTTGCCTGAAAGCTCTTAGAAGAAGACAGAAGCAGCCCCTGTCACTCTGGGTCTCATCCTTTTCCTTTGCCAGAAAAGAGGGAACACTCCTGGTACCTCCTAAGGTGTTTTTCTCGTCTGTAGCAGACTGCAATTCAAACCGAAACAGCATCGGTTGGACAAGTTGCAGTAGCCACAGTGCTAGTCATAGTGGCCTTAGTGCTAGTCACAGTGGCCTTAGTGCTAGTCACAGTGGTTACAGTAGCTGCAGTGCCAGTCGTTGGGGTTGCAGCAGCTGCAGTCTTTGCTGGTCTGTTTTCATTCTTTTCCTTCTGACAGTGCTGACAGTACTGACAGTGCTGCCTGTTATCAAGCAATGTTTTGTAAATAGTGGCCAGGGCCCAGCACAGTGCAGTAAGGTGTGTATCTCTGGCAAGCTTAGAGCAATTTCTTTTCAGATATGCAGTCACTTTTTCAGGGTCTTGTAACTGCTCAGGAGTGAAACTCCAAACCACCGGAGTTAAGAAAGTGCCTAGGTACTTGCCCATGCTCTGCCACTTGCCCTGCCACTCACGATTATCTGGCCTCACAGAAAAATCTTGAGTGGTATTCGTAAACCTCTGCTTAATATTTGACAATAACTGAACCGTCTGCACCAAACTGAAAAACAGCAAAATGCTAGTTGGAATATCCCAGGGATATTGAAAGTTTTTAAAGACTGCTAGCAGAGCTGTTGTATTTAGCCCAAAGGAAAAGAAAGCAGAACTCCCACCATGCCAGCTGCCGTTACTAAACCCTCCCTGTCCAAGGAATGGACAGGGCAGCAAGCTCTCATACAAATACCAGCACAAGTTCACGATCCTCAATATTACTGTATCATAGATTGTCATCACAAAAGACAAGAACCAGACTAGGAAACGCAGCCTCGACATGGTAAAAAATCCTGCCAGGATTGCAGCCAGCGTACGGTAGTTTCGCGGCCACAGGTGTGACCACAGCCATGTGAATAAATACCACAGCATCGTGATCGGAGACTGCTTAAACAACAATACTTATCACAACTTTGTCTTAATTACAATAGGGTCAGAGCTACCGTTATCCCAACCTTTCGTGCCCCACGTTGGGCGCCAAAAAGACTGTCGTGGTTTCACCCCGGCTGTGGGCTGAGATCCATGCAGTTGCCTGCTCCTTAAAGTAAAAGAGCAGGGGAAAAGGGAAAAAAGGGGGGAACAAGGGAAGGGAAAAGGAAGGGGCAAATAACTCCAAAACCAAGAAACTAAGAGGCCCGTGGGTTGGGATAAGGATAGTTTACTAAGAGAACAGAAAGATAAAATATAACAATGCTAACAGGACTTTAGAGCAAAAGAATATGAAACTATTGATACACAATGCAGTTTCTCGCCGAACCACACAACTCAGGCCGTACCACCCAGAGCTGTCCCGGAACCCGACCGTCCCCCCAAGAAGCACGCGTCCCGAAACCGCCCCTCTTCCTCTTCCCAACAGTCCCCCGTTTTCCTAGGCAGGACGTAATTGGCATGGAATACTCTCTTTGGCCCATCTGGGTCACCTGTCCTGGCTTCGCCCCTCCTTTCTTAAGAATAGAGAAATAGAAGAAGCTAAGAAAGTCCTTGACTGTCTGACTGCAACTAAGAACATCAGGGTGTTCTCAGCACTGTTTTCATTTTAACTCCCAAACACAGTATTCCATCAGCTGCTACAAATGAAATTAACTCTATCCTGACTGAAACCAGGACAGACTGAAAGATAGAGCTTGTGTGAAACCACCTAACAGAACACACAAGCACCCCCTATCACTCTGGTTCTCAGCCTTTTCTTTTGCCAGGAAAGACGGCACATTCCTGGTACCCCTGAAGGTGTTTTTCTCGTCCGTAGCACACTGCAATTGAAGACATACTAAATGCCCAGTAATAACTCCCAAAATAAAGAAGCAAAAACTTAAAGACTGAGCTTGTCTCACACCTCCTAGCAGAATACAGAAGCAGCCCCTGTCACTCTGGGTCTCATCCTTTTCCTTTGCCAGAAAAGAGGAAACATTCCTGGTACCTCCTAAGGTGTTTTTCTCGGCTGTAGCAGTCTGCAATTCAAACCGAAACAGCCTGGACTGAAAGATTTATACCTATCCTGGATCCTCCCCATAGCACCTACAAGCATCTCTCCTAGTCCTTCTTCTCAGTGTTTTTTTTCTTCCAAGTAACTCTCCTAATTCTCCTTCCCTAGGGATTTTTCTCAGTCACAGTCGTCTTTCCTTCCAAACATGCTCAACATCTAGCAATAGCTCTAAACCAGAGCAGCCAGGACTGAAAGACACACTATGCCTGAAACCTCATTTCTGGCCTCAGAACCATCTCTGGCCATGAAAATTCCCTAGGGGAGTAGTATTAGGGGCTTCCCCAGAAGTGGATATCCCTGTTCCCCAGGATTAGAGGATCTTCCCATGGGCTCCCTATGATTACATACCTTGTTTGATCATCAGTATGGATATTTAGCAGAGTAGAAAGAGTTTTCAGCAAGAATTCCTTTTCTGCAGTCAGCATTCATTCTCTGATAAACAGCTGGGGTCAGTAGAGCCACAGCTGCTCCTACAGCTGCTTTTATTCCTTCTGCAATCAGCATCCTCCCTTTTTCAGGCAGGTGTGGTAAGGGCAGTGGGTGGGGCCCTTACCTGGGGCATATAAGGCAGTTGCCCTTGCCTGGGGCAGCTCCTTGTGCTTTGTGTCTCCTGTTGTAGTGTTCTGGTTTTCATTTTGCAGTTGGAGTATTTGAGTTTCTGCTGTTGTTGTGGTTCATGCTTTTAAGGTAAGCATTTTGTGACTAGCTAAGTATGACCAGTGTCTCCCTAATCAAAAGTACTTATTGATGTAGTCTTGCATATATTTGGCTTGTGTATTTTGTGTTGCCTTTTCAGGGTCTTTTAAGGCAACTCAATTCTGTGTAGTTAGCTGTTGAGGTTTTTTTTCCTGGTTACATAGCATCTTACCAGCCTTCCTGACTTTGGTCTGAATAGACCCTTGGGTTTTTTTTTCTTTGGACTTGAAACTGTAAGCTGTTAGCACCACTCCTGTTACAAGGCCTGATGATGAGCTTGTCTAGCTAGTGTTTGAGTAAGCTTCTTGCTTGCCTATAGGGGGGTTTGTGGGGGGCTGTTTGGAGGAGTTTGGGAGGCTTAGGAGGGGTTTTGTGGGTGTCTGGGGGGTTTTGGGGTGATAAGGTGGGCTCAGAGGGGTCTGGGGAGTACAGGGTGGCTAGGAGGTTCTGGGGTGGTCCTGGGGGAGGGTTTTGGGTTTATAGGAGGAGTTTTGGGAGGGGTTGGGGCTCCTGGAGGAGGGTTTTTTGGGGAGGTGTAGGGGGGTTGTGAGGGGTTTTGTGGGGGCAGAGGGGGCCTAGGTGGTGTTGGGGAAGGTCCTGGGGGGGTCGGGGGGGTTTGGGTTAGTAGAGAGGGGTAGGAGGTGCTGGGGTGGTCCTGGGGGGCTTGGGGAGGGTCTGAGGAGTGGGGAGGGTGTTTTGGGGGGCTGGGGGGTTCCTGGGGGTGTGATGTGCAGGTATAGGAGCAGGTATAGCATAGAGCTTGAAAATTAGTTAGATCATCATGTAGAATGGTCTTGGGGTGAAGGGGGAGGGGAAGAGCCAGACAAGTCTGTGTTTCTCTCCTAGCAGAGGGCCTGTGGTAACTTCATGCTAACTCGAGGAAAAGGTCAAAGGCAAGAACTGGAGGACAGAATGGTGTCACCCCACGGCTGCTCCCTCGGGCAGCAGAGCCGAGGCACGTCGCGTATCTCTTCAACAAAGAAAAACAGAGGGCTGAAATCATCCATGGGCCCCTCACAAGGACATCAATTAGCACAGACTGATAGAGGCACTGCAAGCTTGCAAGATCCTCGCATTCCAGGTGAGTGGGGAAAATACATCATGAGGAAGACATACAGCCTTCCTCCCAGAGACCCCTGTCTGCGACCCTCACAAGGATCTGCGCAAGTGCCAAGGACTGATAAGCTGATTAGCATGAGAAGCGAGAGAGGCGGGTTCAGGTACTTCATCTGTACAGGCGTGGATAGAATAGTCATTGTATAAATGTGGGGTTGGTCTGCTGCTTTGGGGTGCACACCTGTGGAGGAGAGATCCCCCGTGCATCTGCGCCCAATAAACACCCCCACTGTAGAACTTTCCAGTTATAGAGTTGATTTCTGTAAGTCAGGTGGGGGTTGAGGGAGGGCTGGGGGGTGGGGTAGTACAGGGGAGCTGTGAGGGGGTTTGGGGACTGCTGAGGGAGGTCCAGGGGGTCTCTGTGTGTCTGGGGGGTGTGTGTGTCCTAACCCCCCTAGCCCCAGATTTTGGGGGCTTCAGGGGGGCTGCAGGGGATCTATGGGAGGTTTGGGGGGGCTGGAGGGGGTGAGGGCTGCTGCAGGGGTCTGGGGGGTCTCTGAGTGTCTGTGGGAGGTCCCTTGCACCTGGGAGCAGTAACAAAAAAAAGTCTAATTTTTATTGAAATTAAAATGCAACCCTGGTCCTGGGCTGGAAAGCGTTTCCTACTGCGGCACCAGGCGCTTCATTGAGAGGAACTGGAACCCAGCACCTGCCCCTGCTCACAGGGAGGGGCCAGTACAGCTTCAGGTGTGGGGTTAATGGGGAGGGCTTGGGGTCAGGGTCCTTGGGGTCAGGGCCATGTCTCCTACAAGCATTTTTCACAGTCAGTGCTGCCTTCATTTCCAAACATCATCAGGGACCTCTGCCCGCTGCCCCCCCACCACCCGCTGCGCCCCCTCCCCCCACCCCCCCCGACAGCCAACCACATCCTGGGCCGCATCAAGAGCGTGGCTGCAGGTCCAGGGAGGTGATTCAGCCCCTCTTCTCAACTCTCATGAGACCCCATCTGCAGTGCTGTGTCCAGCTCTGGAGTCCTCAACACAAGAAGGACATGGAACTGTTGGAGCAGGTCCAGAGGAGGCCACAAAGGTGATTAGAGGGCTGGAGCACCTCTGCTGTGAAGCCAGGCTGAGAGAGTTGGGCTGTAGCCTGGACAAGAAAAGGCTCCAGGGAGACCTTACAGCACCTTCCAGTCCCTGAAGGGGCTACAAGGAAGCTGGGGAGGGACTTTTAGAAGGACCTGGAGTAATGGGATGGGGGGAATGGTTTGAAATCAGAAGGGGGTAGATTTACATTGGATATTAGGAAGAAATTCTTCCCTCTGAGGGTGGTGAGGTCCTGGCACAGGCTGCCCAGGAAGGTGGTGGCTGCCCCCTCCCTGGAGGTGTCCAAGGCCAGTTTGGATGGGGCCTTGAGCAGCCTGGGCTGGTGAGAGGTGTCCCTGCCCAGGGCAGGGGGTGGGACTGGATGGTCTTTAAGGTCCCTTCCAGCCCCGACCAGTCTGTGATTCTATAAATGTGAAAACTGCAGCAGACATGGGTTGGTGTTCAGGAACTGGCTGGGCTTACTTCTCCAAAATAAACACTCATGAGAGATTTTATTGAATTTTGGTTTAATTTGATGATTACTGTTGCTATGTCTGTACAACTTTGTACAAAATATAATCAAAAATAACATTTCACCCCCACATAAATGTTTGACTGGCTGTCTAAGGATCCAACAGCTTTGGGTCTTTGACCTACACCCTCCTGTCTTCTAGATGATGTCATCAACATCCCTTTGGTGGTAAAGCTACAATGCTACAACGTTCACACCATCGGCATAACATTTTTGCTTTCCAGTCACCTTCTCCACTCAGCAATGGAATTCCCCAGCCATGGCAGAGGATCTCTGGTGGGACCTCATATTTCTGGTCCAACATGAAAAGATTTTTAACCACTTTTTCCATGAGGCAAAAACATTCCAGCAATGTCATGAGGTAGGGGCAGTTATCTTCCAAAGGTGAGAGTAACATGGTAGTTCAGGACTGGTACATCCTTTTTCACAGCACTTGCTGGAGTAGGTTCTTTAAGAGCAGCACTGATCTGCTCACACTAAGACAACTAGTTCTAGATGTCAGTGTATCCCCATCCATGTGTTTTCACTGTGGGTAGCACCACCCCATGTAAGCCTAGTCTGAGAATTCATCTCTTTCTCAGATAAATCTATCAGGCAGATTCTCTTTGCAGCTTAGAGGTTAAAGGAAATGACATACTTAGCTGCTACTAGCAGTGGAATACATAAAGAAATCATCAGCATCAGGAAACCTGCTAAGAGTCACATGGAACCTGAAATGATTGCTTGGGATTAGGAAGTAGCTGAACAGCTTCAGAGATCCCTGGTGCCAAGAAACATTCTTGTTGCAGCCTGAATGGTCTCTCCCACCTGTATGCTCCATGGAAACTTTTATTTTTGGCCAGTTATTTTTCTCTCATCTTCTGTGTTCCTGAAGTTTCTCATCTTTGTTTTAAAGATCTAGTGGAAAGCCATGATCATTACAAGGAGACACAACTCTCCTAAAGCTTTTTCACACACACCCCCCTTTTTGCCTACAGTGTAGCATCATGTTCAAAATGCAACTACTGGATCTGAAAAATAAACCACTCAGACCACAATGCACATCTGAAAATCAATAGATTGCCTTCATGTAGAGCCAGTTCTCAGGGAAAACCTTCTCAGCCACAGAGTAGTGCAGAGATGTTCTCAGGAAGGTCGTGCTACAGGGTGGAGTCTGTGAAGAAGAGAAAGAGAGAAGTAGCTCTGTGTTGTAATGAGGGAGACAGTCTGTCAAGTGCACCCCAAGGGGGACCTGAAAGGGGGCTAGAAAGACCAACGTCTGCAAAAGGATTACAGGGATTTCACTGGGGCATTTCTCCACTTCAATAATCCCACCAAGCTATTCTGAATTGCACTGGAGAAATATTTGACTCAAAGTAAATTATATTTCTTAATGAACTGAGTAAAACTGCCAAGAATGTTATCTATAAGATCCTCCACCACAAGTCTACCCTCAGTCATTGAGTCTCTAGTCACATGGGGATCCCCAATTACCCTATTTAACTTGCACCACGTCCGTCTCTCTCCTCCCTTCTCATTGCCTGTGGCCACCCAACACCAGCTTTTTCCTCCCTGTTTCCCTCAGCCTTGCACATCTTGCTGGGTGTGCACAGGTCTTAGCAAATCCAAACCTAGGTATTAAATGAGGGTGGGATATTTCTTTCTAAAAGATTTGCTCAAGGTCAAGCAAAGCCTCTGGCTCAGGCAGAAATCAAGTGTTTTTCTCCCAGGCAGCCAGGAGGGCCAATGGCATCCTGGCTTGTGTCAGAAATAGTGTGGCCAGTAGGTCTGGGGAGGGGATTGTGCCCCTGGACTGGGCACTGGTGAGGCTGCACCTTGAGTGCTGGGTCCAGTTCTGGGCTCCTCACCATCAGAAGGACATTGAGATCCTGGAGTGAGTCCAGAGAAGGGCAACCAGGCTGGGGAAGGGGCTGGAGGGCAAATCCTCTGAGGAGCAGCTGAGGGAGCTGGGGGTGTTCAGCCTGGAGGAGGCTGAGGGGAGACCTTCTCCCCCCCTCCCCTGCCCTGCCAGGAGGGTGCAGAGAGGTGGGTGATGGTCTCTTCAGCCAGGGGACAGGAGCTGGGACAAGGGGCAATGGGCTCAAGCTGCCCCAGGGCAGGGTCAGAGCAGCTGTGAGGGACAAGTTCTTCCCTGGCAGAGTTGTCAGGGCCTGGCCCAGGCTGCCCAGGGAGGGGCTGAGTCCCCACCCCTGGCTGTGTTTAACAGGTGGGTAGATGAGGTACTGAGGGATCTGGTTTAGCTTAGGATGGGAATGGTTGGACTTGATGATCTTCAAAGGTCTTTTCCAACCTGGTGATTCTGTGAAGAACTTTTCCCCAGTGAGGGTGAGGGAGCCCTGGGCCAGGCTGCCCAGGGTGGGTGTGGAGACTCCATCTCTGAAGATATTCAAGACCTGTCTGGATGCCGACCTGTGTGACCTGTCCTAAGGAACCTGCTTTGGCAGGGGGTTGGACCTGATGATCTCTTGAGGTCCCTTTCAACCCCTGTGATTCTCACATCTGCCTTTTCATTTCTGTTTCTGTTCCATACTTAGAGGTTAATTAATAATTCAGTAAAGCAGTCCAAATAAGCAAAGCTGGACAGCTACCATTTTTAAGGCATCTTGACAGCAATGGCATATCTTGCCATCACAGGATGAAGGAAGAAAAGCATTAAATATTGTTACCTTTAATAGTGAGGGAGGCTTTGCTGAAGGCACGGCCCAATTCATTGGTGGCTTCTACCATATATTCTCCTTCATCATGTTTTGTGACACACAGGATGACCAGGGAGCAGACACCAACGTCATTTGTGCAAAAATAGGTAGGATCATTGGAGAGGTCTCTGTTGTCCTTGTACCATGTGATCTTGGGGCGTGGATGGCCTCCAAGTGCACAGCTCATATGGCACTCACTGCCCGTGGTCACTACGTGAGACTTCAATGGGACGAGGAATCTTGGGGGCTGGTTTTGATTCACTCCCCTGTAATTCTGAGATTTGACTTGAAATTCAGCTGTAAAAAACCAAAAGAGCAACACACAAACACACATTGAGACACTGCTCCACAGCAACACAATTCAAGGTTTGAAGGGCTGGTTTTCAACCACAACACTTGGTTGTGCAGAAGGTCTGGTGTTCTGCACTGCAAACTCCTAGAATCATAGAATCCTATGGGGTTGGAAGGGACCCCAAGGATCACAGAGCTCCAACCCCCTGCCACAGGCAGGGACACCAACCTCCAGGCCTGGAGCTACACAAGGTTGCCCAGGGCCCCAGCCAACTTGGCCTTGAACACCCCCAGGGACAGGGCACCCACCCCCTCTCTGATCAGTCTGTTCCAGCCCCTCACCACTCTCTCTGCAAAGAACTTTCCCCTAAGATCTCCTCTAACCCTTCCCTCCTCCAGCTTCACTCCATCCCCCTTGTCCTGCCAGGCTCTGCCCTTTAACAAGCCGATTCCCCTCCTGTTCCTCTGCTCCCTTCAGGGACTGGCAGGCTGCAATGAGGTCCCCCCACAGCCTTCTCTTCTCCAGGCTGACCCAGCCCAGCTCCCTCAGCCTCTCTCTGTAGGGGAGCTGCTCCAGCCCCTCTGATCATCCTTGTGGCTCCTCTGACCCTTCTCCAACAGCCCCACATCTTCATTGTCCTGGGGCCCCAGCTCTGGACACAGGACTCCAGCTGGGGCCTCCTGAGGGCAGAGCAGAGAGGGACAATCCCATCCCTGTCCCTGCTGCCACCCCTCTGCTGATGGAGCCCAGGATCCCATCGCCCTTCCCAGCTGCCAGAGCCACTGCTGGCTCATGGGAAGTTTCTCATCCCCCATGACACCCAGGTCCTTCTCAGCAGGGCTGCTCTCCAGGAGCTCTTCTCCCAGTCTGCATCTATGTCTGGGATTCTTCCAGCACAAGTGCCAGGCACCCATGGATCGTAATCCATGTTTCTTCTCAAATTAGCCAGAATTTAACTTTAAAGTCAGTAACTTGGGTTTCTGCAAAACTTAAGCCTTTGATTTTGCTGGGAATTAATTTTGTGCCAAATCACATGATATAATGGCTGGAAACAAAGGATCTATCTGCACAATGTCCATGCAGAAACAACAAACCTTCCCTGCCAAACTAGAATTCCTTAGGGTTTCTCTATGTATTATTGATCTGGGCAACTAAATGTTCATAGGAGGAGACCTCCATCTCAAGATTAGAAACAATAAAAGAAACAAAGCATGGCAACACACAAAGAACTATTTGAAAAAGCTGGTTTACCCTTTGTTTTTTCAATTTTCCAAGGCTTCAGAGTTTCAGATGGACCACTGACTCCCAAGTGATTTTTTGCCACTACCCTGAAGTAGTAATCCCGGCCTGGGATCAGTTGGGTGAATGTGAACTTGTTGGTGTAGATCAGGTCTCCCACCACATGCCAGGAGCCCTTCTGGGATTCCCGTTTCAGGACTGTGTAATAGAGGTTACTCTCCCATTTCTCAGAGGGTGATGGCTCCCAGGTTACTGTCACTGTATTTGGAACGTTCTCCTCCAGTCGAAGAGGTCCAGGTGATTGTGGGATATCTGGCAGACAAGGCAAATCATATCAGAGGGGCAGGGAAAGCAGCACAGTACAGAACTCTAAGGACTTAGAGTCCATTCTCTGTCTGGGGGCTGAGTAAACATCCTGGTCATTAGAAGGGACAAAATTTGATTCCTTTTCCAGTCACACAAAGGCATTAACTATTAACTGAGCTTCTGCTGCATTACAGCAGCATTGCTGGGCCTCACTCCCTTCTACTGAGAGGGCTAATAAAGCAAAAGTTCTTCACCCCTTAGGGAGACAGCACAGAGTTGTTGTAGCTGTGACTAAATGTCCTAAAGCCTGCTGCTGCCTAACCTGAGGTGTTACAAAGAACCATAGAATCACAGCCTGGTCTGGGTTGGAAGGGACCCCAAGAATCACAGAGCTCCAACCCCCTGCCACAGGCAGGGACACCAACCTCCAGGCCTGGAGCTACACAAGGTTGCCCAGGGCCCCAGCCAACCTGGCCTTGAACACCCCCAGGGATGGGGCACCCACCCCCTCTCTGGGCAGCCCCTTCCAGCCCCTCACCACTCTCTCTGCAAAGAACTTTCCCCTAAGATCTCCTCTAACCCTTCCCTCCTCCAGCTTCACTCCAGCCGCCTTGTCCTGCCAGGCTCTGCCCTTTAACAAGCCAATTCTCCTCCTGTTCCTCTGCTCCCTTCAGGGACTGGCAGGCTGCAATGAGGTCCCCCCACAGCCTTCTCTTCTCCAGGCTGACCCAGCCCAGCTCCCTCAGCCTCTCTCTGTAGGGGAGCTGCTCCAGCCCTTTGAGCATCAAAGAGCATGAATTGCTCTTCTGTGGTTTGCACTGTCCATCTGTATGACCTTGCCTTTTTAAGCAGAGCCCCTCTGGAAGCCAGGTGTAGTTTTAAACAGTGGCTGCTCTGTCCTTTAGACATGATAATGGACAGACTGAATCTCATGGAAAATTTGCCCCAGTTCTCCTGTGCCTGCAGGTCTTAACTGCAGGAGAGCTCACTGTGCTGAACTCAGTCAGTTGCCTGCTGCCTACATGCAGGAAATCTGTGTGTACTTGTGGTAGTGAGCTACCTGTAACTTGGATTTGGAAGCTGAATGCTTCCCTTTTCCCTAAGGTGTTCTGGATCTCAATGGTGTAGGTTCCACTGTCAGTGAACTCTGCTGCTCCGATCAGGAGCTGGGAGGTACCATCTTCCGTGTTGATCGTAGCGCTGTCTGGAATGGGGAGCCCCTCCTTCAACCAGGTCACCAGTGGATCTGGAGACCCCTGTGAAGAATGACAGGAGTTAGAGCCCACTTGTTTTGTTTTCTGATTGCATCTTTACATCTTTAGTTTCGTTATCTTGTCCCAAACATAAACATGACACTGTAAAGTGCTATTCAGAAATCCAGATGCAAGATGGACCTAAGAGCTCTGGATAAAAGGGCTGCTCTAAAGTTTCTTTGTAACTTTTATCTTTCTCTCTGTCTTTTGTTATTGTAGTAAGGTTAACTATGTCAAACAAGGTATGCTAGACCAAGGACAACAGATGGCATTAGTTAATGTTTCCTACTTCTAAAAACATCTGTTGGTTTTGGAAAGAACATCCTCAAAGTCTTTATTTCCATTGTACTATCTTTGGTCTGTATTCTTCAAAAGGTCAGGAGAAAGGCCAGCAAATAAGCAGGCTTGGCCTTCATCAACCTCTTCTCAATATCCCAGACTCCACTTGTGTGGTTCCAGGTTTTCAACAAAGCACACAGGGTTTCTCTCAGTTCACACCTATTTCCCAGGTGATACAGCTTAAGTCCTGCTGCTCAGTAAGACAAACACAGTCTGGAGGCTGGTGCTAGCAATGCTACCCCAAGGCTTTCTGAGGGAGTCAGGGGGTAACTGAGTGATTTTTCAACTCTGTACAACAGATTTGTACCAGATGATGACAACATTGATGTGGTTGGATGGACAGCACTGTGACTTGTTTGCAGAGGTTAATGAATGACCATAATCTCATAAAACACTAATGCCAAGAATGATAGCTGAATTCTTGCTCATGTTTTCCTCCTGCACACACAGCACAGGCAGGGGAATGGATTTGCCTGTAAATGAAATTCCATGCCAAGAGCACTGTAACTCAGTTTTCATGTCTGCTACTGGCTACAACATAAAAAGAGACAGGGAATTCTGACAAGCACATACTCACTTCAAAGGGAATAGTCACTCTGATGGTATCTCCTGCTTTTACAACTAGGAAGCTTTTCACTGTGTCATCTATTAGTATCCTGGGAGGAACTGGAAATGACAGGGATACAATAAAGGGTTGTACATTATTCCCATCACTCAGTGACAAACTCACATGCTTCTGATATGCCTCCCCAGCAGCCAGTCTGCAGGCTGGGATAAGCTCAGAGTGGTACTGAGCAAATAAAGCTCCTTGATTCAGAATGAGACCTTACACTTTTTAGATTTTACCTCTATTTATTTATTACTATGACTAAACAAGGGGAAAAGTTCTAAAAATACATTCCCAACAAGGTTTGCACACATGTGGTATCTCAGTCATGGAGAAATTGGCTCTTTGACACACTTCACCCCATCCCCTGGCTGATCTTTTGTATAAAATGACATCTGGGGAAAAGGAAATTGCAGTGGACACTTATGAAATATACCTGCAACACAGAGTATAGAACAGCCTCAGGAAATGGGCCAGAGTTTATTAAAAATAGCATTTTCTGGTAATTAAAACACCTTCTATGTTTTCTCTCTTCATCAATATAATATTTATGAATGTAAAATTGTATTTAGTGCTTCCACTTTACAACTACAAAAAAAAAAAAAAAGCTTCCCAGATGGACTTCTATGTATCCTGCTTACTGACTGATTATAAAAGAGTCTCCAGGCCCAAGCCAAAGGTAGACATTTTCACTCAGGAGCCAAGTTAATGAAGATGATTCCCTCAGAGAGTTCTCTCTTGCTTGTGTATTTCTACAACATTCCCAAACAACAGGAACAAAACCTCCCCAGAGCTACAGATTGTAGCTAAAGCAAAAAAGGGTGAAATATTTCAAGCTAGGAAATAGAAAAGGAAAATAAAATGTACAGAATGCAACATTAAGAATTGCTATATAAGTGAATGCAAGAAAATGCTTAAGTTCTACAAAGACTGTATAAAAATACACTGAAAACTCTGGTTTTCCCTTAAGAAGGCATGGGTATGTGCAGGATCTGTCTGGTGATCATGACTGTGGTATAGCTTTGCACAGGGGGGAAAAAGTAAATCCAAGGAGAAGATGCAGTTTTGGGGGTTCTTTTACCACAATGAGTCCTTAACATGAGCCAAAAACTCTGCATTGCACATTTATCAACACTTAAATCTTCCCAATTTCCTACTGAGGTGACCAAATAAGACCATACTCTGGAGGAGCAATGTAGCCCTTGTCCTCCTGCTACAGTCTAGGGCTTCAAAGAAACTCCTCACAGTGACCTACAGAGTTTGCAGGCACTCCATTACCTACAGAATGACCTTGTTCCCTCTGGAAGCAGCACACTCCGACCTACCTACAGGTGCAGCAGCTTTGAGGGAAGCTTCAATCTCAGCAGCTTCCCCAGGGCCACTGTCATTGAGGGCTCTCACACAAAAGAAGTATGTCTCCTTGGCTTGGAGGCCTTTAACTGTGTAAGTGGTCATGTCTATGGGAAGAGCACTGCATTTGGTCCAGTTGAGGCTGTTAGAAGGCCGCCTCCACCTCATAGCCTTTCACATCACTCCCATCTTTTGCTTCAGGTCTCTTCCATGTCAAGGTGACGCTCGTGCTGTCACTGCTGCTCACTTTAAGGTCCTGCACTTGACCTGGAGCTTCTGAAAACAAGATATTTTATTTCAACTGTTTCTCTAGGATTTCTGCCCCCTCTTGTCAGTTACTTCCTGAGATTCCCCAATATTCTTGAAGCACACTGGATATCCACCCTGCTGTCTTGCTTCCACCAATTCTTCAAAGCTGGATCTGGGTGTTGGCTCCTGCCACCCATGCAGTACAACCTACAGCACTCCTGAGACAGTCTGCAGCCCATCCTGGATCCTCCTAACACTGGGAGGTGGTGGAGTCTCCATCTCTGGAGATATTCCAGACCCGTCTGGACGCCGACCTGTGCAATATGAGCTGGGAGCTGCTTTGGCAGGGGGTTGGGCCTGATGAGCTCTCGAGGTCCCTTCCAACCCCTGGGATTCTGGGATTCTATGATTCTGCCTGTAACCCCCATGCAGGGAGTCTGCCACCTCTTGACTTCGACATACACTCCTCATGCTGAGAGAGGTTTCTCAGCCATGAAACTTTCCTCCATGACTTGATCTTTGTCTGCAGGTACTTGTACAAAATATTTACAAGCATCACCTCTCCACTGACATCACCAGTCTACACCACCAGCTTTATGTACCCACAAGCCAGAGGATGGGGGGCAACACACTTACCTGTGGAATCCCGTGCAAAGACAGGCTGGGATGGTTCACTGGCATCTCCTACACCAGCAGCATTGACAGCTGCCACACAGAATTCATACTGCAGACCTTTCTTGAGATCTGTCATTTTCAGCTTCTTGTCTGCAGGAAGAGAAGGAGCACATTGGCTCAGGGGAGATGTTCCCCAAGCAGGAAAGGGTGAGACAACAATGTCGTACTATACTCCATACTGAACTGTGGACTGAATAATTCTCAGGAGCTGCAGTAAATGCCCTGCCCTTCCCTATACTATGTTTAACCACTTGTGCTAAGCCAGTGATGCCACCACTCATGCTAAGCTTGACAAATAATTACAGTTCTGCCTGTGAAGTGCAGACTTGAATTCTGGAAATTAAAGACATGAGTTTATCTACAGAGGAGCTCCGTGCCAAGGTGCAGTAGTGACCTCCTCTGTGCTCTTCTCCAGCCATATGCTTGCACACAATCTAGAAAAAATATATCATAATCCTCCTCCAGGCCTTCAGGTGTATATAAAACCAAGGCCTGGCTTTGCTATGGCACAGCTGTGAAACCTTCCTTGTGAAAAAGCATGTATGAAAGATAAGAAGGTCAACTTTCAGACAGGGATAATGTGGTTATGATGGGAACAGTCAGGAGCTCAAGAAATCAAGCAAAATAATACTTCTGGGAAAAGGTAGGAGATACTAAGGAGAAAGAGTCAGAAGGCAGCAAAAAAGAGGTTATAGTGAGGTGGGCGCTGGTCTCTTCAGCCAGGGGACAGGAGCTGGGACAAGGGGCAATGGGCTCAAGCTGCCTCAGGGCAGGGTCAGAGCAGCTGTGAGGGACAAGTTCTTCCCTGGCAGAGTTGTCAGGGCCTGGCACAGGCTGCCCGGGGATGTAGTTGAGTCACCTCAATTATGTGTTTAAAAAAAGGGTAGATGAGGTACTGAGGGATCTGGTTTAGCTTAGGATGGACTCGATGATCTTAAAGGTCTTTTCCAACCTTGTGATTCTGTGATTCTGTAATTCCACAAAGATCAGCATGTTACCTCCTCAACCCAGCTGATCTTTTCTTCATTAGGAAGTCCAGTCTGTTCTGGGATTGCAGCTACCCACCTGCTATGGGCATGGTGTTGACTGGCAGCCAGGTCAGGGTGCCCTTCTTGCGTTTTTGAACAATGTAGCCCACAATCTGGGAACTGCCAGTTTTACGAGGTGCTTTCCAGGATATTGTGATGGTCTCTCTGCTGGCATTGACAATCTCAGGGGGATCTGGGGCACCAGGTGAACCTAGAAAGAGATTATTAGTTAGATTTTTATTAGAAGATTATTAAATTAATAATTTCATTATTGGGAGTGATTCTGTAAAGAAAGTGATTCTGTAAAGAATTAGTTCTTTGGAAGTACCAAGGATGAAGTGCTCATACTGAAAGATGTTGCACATACAGAGACATTTCTTTGCCTAAGGAGTTAGGAAAAGGTCTCACATGTTCCTTTTGTAGTCACCCTGGGAAATTTTCCTCTGATCTTGATGTGCATTGCACTTCCCCCATGGAACTTGCTTTCCATTTCATCACAAAGTATAGCTTAGAAAACAGCACCATCTCACTCAGCATCAGCAAAGGCAAAAATAAACTTCTAGTCTTGACAGGACGAGAAGAAATGGCCTCAAGCTGCACCAGGGGAGGTTTAGATTGCATATTAGGAAAAATTTCTGAACTGAAAGAGTGATCAGGCATTGGAACAGGCTGCCCAGAGAAGTGGTGGAGTCACCGTCCCTGGAGATGTTAAAAAAGGCCATGTAGCACTTTGAGACATGGTTTATTTATTGGGCATGGTGGTATTGGGTTGACAGTTGGACTTGATGGTGGTCTTTTCCAACCTTAATGATTCTATCATTCTGTGATTCAGTGATGTGCAATCTCCACAGACTTCTGGAGCTGTAATCCCAGGTTAGATCTGTGGCAACACCCAAAATGCGGTGAGCTTTGATAAGGAATTTCCCAGGCAGTTGTCAAACACAATTATGAAAAGTTCTTCCTCACCTTTACTGGTAGCCTTCACTTCATCGGACTCCAGTGCTTCACTAGCTCCCTCAGCATTCACAGCTCTCACCCTGAAGTAGTAGCTCATGTCTTGTTCCACTTTGTTAGTAGTGAAGGTAGTGCAGCTCCGAGGGGTTTCTCCCAAAGTCACCCAGTCATTCGTGCCTACCTGCTGCCTCTCAACAATGTAGCTCTGCACTGGTTTGCCCCCATCGTCCTTCGGGGGCTTCCACTGAATGGTGATGTCGTTTGCAGAGCTTGCAACAACTTTGATGGATCCTGAAGGTGGCTGTGGCTTGTCTGGAAAGATGGACACAGAGAGACTACAAGTTGGCTCCAGACCCAGGCGTGCTCCTGGGTTTGCAGCACTCACTGACTCTTGTTCCTCAGCTAGGAGACATGAGGGAATACATGCAGAGCTGAGGAATGCGGGCTTATCACTTTAACTGCCTCTCCAAAGCTTCCACTCTTCTAACTTTTGATAAGTGTGGAGGAAACCAGGCCCTTGCTCCATGGCCTGATTGTTCTCATAAGCACTGCACCCATCCAGCTTGTTTATAAGGAAGAACACCATTTCTGGTCTTGCAAAAGAGCACAGACATTTATGGCAGGGCTGAACTTGGCCTTGATATGCCTGTGGTCCATAGCCCCATAACCCCATCTCCCACAGCTGCCCCACATTCAAAACTGAGCTGGTGAGGCTGTGCAAACCAAACTAGATCCATGTCACATTGTATTAAAGGGCAAGAAACAAATCAGCCAGCTTTGCATGTACCCTGCTTTAAGTGGCAAATTACATACTCCCATTCACCTTGGAACAGCTAGAAGCTCTAAATGAGACTGTCACCAGTGTTAGTGGTTTCCCTGCCTAAGCTTCACAACAAAAGCCATAGTGGATGTTATGGGGCTCTTACCTAATACCAAAAGCTTTAAGTTTATCTCCAGGACGCCACTGTCATTCTTCAACCTGACTTTGTAATCCCCACAGTCCTTCCTCTCACTGCTGGAGATGTTCAGCATGGTAGAGGTCTCTGTTTTATCAACACGAATCCTTGTGTCATCTACCAGCTCCATCTTGTCCTTCAGCCATGTTACTCTGATTGGCAGCCGTCCCTCAAAAGGGATCCTGACCTTTACTTTCTCCCCAGCCTTGGCCACAGTAGGAACACTTGTTAAGTTTTTGAGGAGAAGTCTGTCAACCTGTGGAGGATCTAAGCAGACAAAACAATGTCATTAAAAACTGCCATTCAAAGAGGATAAGGCTCAGCTTGGAGGGAAGGCCGCCAATAATGCTTAGAAGCTCCTAACATTTGGACCTTGCCTTTAGTTGCACAGTCAGTGCTTCATGTACTTTGCTACAGGATAATTATCAGAAAGTCTTTGTGGTATCATACTGTCCTTTCACTGGAGCAAATTTGTCATAAACAGTACATAAAAACCGCAGGAATCTGGTCTGATAAAGAGCATGCATCCAAAAATCTTTGAGTCAGCAATAGAAACTATTCAGGAAGGCTTCCTAGTTAAATTTATAGATACAAAATGCACCAACCTGTACAAAAGTATCTCCCATTTATATGGAAATTCTTTATAATAAAGCTGTCTCAATAACCAGCTATAGGTCTCTAAGAAAACATTGCATTTCAAGCACATCAAGGCTAGCAGGCTGCATTGGCTGTTTGGATAGACTCACCTTCAACAAAAATTGAAGCTTCGGTTTTGATATCTCCCCCTTCAAACCTGTATTTCCCAGCATGAATGTCTTCCACTTTGTTAATAATTAGTTTGTGGACTAGACCTTCCTTTTCAAAAAAGACTCCATCCATGCTTTTTATCTACAAGGTAGAGCAGGGAGACCCATTTTTAATAAAAGGGAAAAAAAGGGCAATCCAAACAGACGAGCCAGAACTGTGATTGAAAAGACTTATGAATGGCAAGCAGTTTAATGACAATGATATTCTGGGATTGCTGGTATCACAGAATCACAGAATCACAGGGGTTGGAAGGGATTCCCAGAGTTCTTTGGATTCAACCCCCTGCCAAAGCAGCTCCCAGCTCATATTGCACAGGTCAGTGTCCAGATGGGGCTGGAGTCTCTCCAGAGATGGAGACTCCATCTGGAGATGTTGCATGTAAGTGCTGTCAACATTCTTTCCACAAAGGCTTGGTTCAAATTTTACTAGAATCTCCAAGCTCCCTTTTTCTATTCTTAATGATTAAAACTTTGGCCCATGCTCAAGTATGACATCTCAGAACTCTGAGAATAGGCTGCCCAGGGGGGTTGTGGAGTCTCCATCTCTGGAGAGATTCCAGCCCCATCTGGACACTGACCTGTGCAATATGAGCTGGGAGCTGCTTTGGCAGGGGGTTGGACCCCATGAGCTCTGGGGGTCCCTTCCAACCCCTGGGATTCTGTGATCTGGAATCCACAACTGGAGTTACTCCTCAATGTTGTTCTGTAGCACAGGCTACGATGTCTATACTTGACCTTAAGTGTTAATCAGAAAGAGTACTCTTCATGTTATTCCTGACTGAAGGGCTTGTTCAGCCTGGACAAGAGAAGGCTGTGGGGGGACCTCATTGCAGCCTTCCACTCTCTGAAAGGAGCAGAGGAACAGGAGGGGAATCAACTTTTTTAAAGGGTAGAAAATGGCAGGAAAAGGGGGATGGAGTGAAGCTAAAGGAAGGAAGGTCTAAATTAGATATTAGGGGGAAGTTTGTTACAGAGAGAGTGGTGAGGGGCTGGAACAGGCTGCCCAGAGAGGGGGTGGATGCCCCATCCCTGGGGGTGTTCAAGGCCAGGTTGGCTGGGGCCCTGGGCAACCTTGTGTAGCTCCAGGCCTGGAGGTTGGTGGCCCTGCCTGTGGCAGGGGGGTTGGAGCTCTATGATCCTTGGGGTCCCTGCCAACCCAGACCAGTCTGGGATTCTATGATTCTATGAAGGATTCTTTGAAGATTTTCCCTTGCCTTTTGCATATTTCTCCCATTCACCAAGGACTGCATTGCAAGGAAGAGTCACACACCATCTCCAACCATGAAAAAGAACGGAAAACAGAAAGTCTCCTGTTGTCAGCACAAATGGAAATATTCTGCAGCAGAAAGGAGGGGGAAATCTCACTGGGTTTCTATTAGGAATTTTATTATCAGTAAGCTCCTGCAGAATCCTTCCAGGACTCTTACTACAGTAAGATGGGCAGAGGGAAGGACACCTTGACACAAGACACGGTAAAAGGTAGAGCCAGAGTGCAGAGCATTGCTAACCAAAGAAAACAGTAGCTAGAAGACACCCACCTTTAATCCATCTTTATACCAGGTTCCAATCACACCATCTTTACTGACGGTGCAAGACAGCTCAGCTGGTTCCCCTTTCAGGACTCTGACATCCAGTAACTGCTTGTTGATGTGACAGCGTGGTGCTGAACAGTCAGAAAAGAAAGAGATGAGAAGATGCTAGGTCTGTTACACTGGCAGGTCTGTTACACTGTCTGCATGAAAATGCACATGCACATGAGGAGAAAAGAGCTTTTTAAATATAAATATAAATATAAATATAAATATAAATATAAATATAAATATATATATATATATATATATACTGTACTCATAGCAGGCTTTTGTACCACAATGCTGGGGGCGAGCTGGCATAAACTCAGGGCACTGAAGGGACGTGCCTGTTGGCCTGCACACAAAACAGCACAGTCCCTGTATCAACCCAATGGGCAATGGATTCATCACAAATCAGTTATACATATGAAGTTCCTAATTTCTACAATTTTCACATTATCATCTTGCTAGTGTAGCTACTGGGCTTAGTCATGCACCTCCATATGCATCACTCTCCCTTTACTACACAGAACACCTTACTATTTCTGACATTACAAGAGAAAAGAGCTCTTCACATTAGGCCCAGTGGCTTATTAATCAATATAAACAGGCACAGATTTGGTCCCAGGACTTGGGAAAACACAGACCTTTGCACTAGATGTGAGAACAACTAAAGTGAAATAAGGGGTTTTGAAGTGGAACAATAACAAGGAACATGGCCACGTTCCTGTAAACTGTATGGGCATTAAGATGTTTGTGAACTGAAGTCTGTTCCACATGAAGCTGAATCATTTATCTGAAGGAACAGATGGTGTCTGGTTTAGGCAGTTTGATCTGAGGGAACTGTGTAAGGCCAAACAGAGGTACTATTAGGCACAGACTGTGGTATACCTAAATTTCTACATATAGCTACATTTGATTTGACATCCTGGCTTGTGTCAGAAATAGTGTGGCCAGTAGGTCTGGGGAGGGGATTGTGCCCCTGGACTGGGCACTGGTGAGGCTGCACCTCGAGTGCTGGGTCCAGTTCTGGGCTCCTCACCATCAGAAGGACATGGAGGTGCTGGAGCAAGTCCAAAGAAGGGCAACCAGGCTGGGGAAGGGGCTGGAGGGTGAATCCTCTGAGGAGCAGCTGAGGGAGCTGGGGGTGTTCAGCCTGGAGAAGAGGAGGCTGAGGGGAGACTTTCTCCCCCCCTCCCCTGCCCTGCCAGGAGGGTGCAGAGAGGTGGGTGATGGTCTCTTCAGCCAGGGGACAGGAGCTGGGACAAGGGGCAATGGGCTCAAGCTGCCCCAGGGCAGGGTCAGAGCAGCTGTGAGGGACAAGTTCTTCCCTGGCAGAGTTGTCAGGGCCTGGCCCAGGCTGCCCAGGGAGGGGGCTGAGTCCCCACCCCTGGCTGTGTTTAACAGAGGGGAGATGAGGTACTGAGGGATCTGGGTCAGCAGAGGACAGGGATGGTTGGACTCCATGATCTTAAAGGGCTTTTCCAACCTGTGACTCTGTGATTTGTCAAAACCAGAAAATTCCATTTCTGGCCAGGATCACTAATGTAAGTATGAAAATGTAAAGACCAGTGACACAGACATCATCAGTGAGACACAAACCTTTCAGATCATCCAGGCAATAGCGGCGTCTTTTCCCTGTGCTTTCTGTATTCTTCCAGAAATCATTTGCTTTCATATCCAAGTCAGGTTCCTGCTGTCTCTGGTTTCTTGAAGGAGGTCTGCCATAAGGATCTGACATCTGCCCAAAGTCCACTGAACCTTGACTGAAACCACCTGAATCCCTCCCATTGACAGAAGTGTTCTGGGATTTGTGCCCTGCTCCTCCAAAGGCAGAATTGTTGCCATAAAGGGAGCCTAACTGTCCTAAATCTCTACCCTCACCCCTGGCATCTCCTTGACCTGAAAGTGAGTCTCTGCCATGAGATGAACCTTTGTTCCCTGCTCCTCTGAAACCACTGGCAGTGCCCTTTCCAGTTTCACCTCCTGTAGAAGACTGGCCAGGATATGAGTCCAGACCATATTTATCACCTCGTCCAAAAGCACCTGTCCCACCACAGCCTGAATGTAACTCAAATTCATCACCTCCCAACCTGCCAACACCACCCACATCAGCCCTGGCTCCAGATGACCTGCTGTCCTTGTCATAGGGAGACCAAGTTCTCCGTACTGCAGAGCCACCACCATCACTGCTTTCTAAGAAAAAGCTGTCTTGTCCTGCTCCACCTATATTTCCTTGAGCTCTGTTCAGTATGTCATCCCTGCTATGGTGAGATCCCAATTCTTCTTCATATCCAAAAGGAATATGAGCAGCTCCTACCACAGCCCCAGCTGGGAGATGATCCTTTCCATAGAAAGAACCAATATCCCCTGCACCATCTACACCAGTACCAGCCCCAGCTGGTAGAGCATCTTTTCCATATGGAGACTCAAAACCACCAAAACCAGCTACACCAGTACCAGCCTCAGTTCCCTTTCCCAGTATAAGTCCATCTTTATCACAGTGAGAACCAATTTCCTCTGCACCAGCTAAACCAGCACCACCAAGACCCGTTCCAGGTAGGACACCATCCTTTCCACAGGTAGACCCAACTCCCCCTGTACCAGCACCACCAAGACCAGCTCCAGGTAGGACACCATCCTTTCCACAGGGAGACCCAACTCCCCCTGTACCAGCACCACTAAGACCAGCTCCAGGTAGGACACCATCCTTTCCACAGGGAGACCCAACTCCCCCTGTACCAGCACCACTAAGACCAGCTCCAGGTAGGACACCATCCTTTCCACAGGGGGACCCAACTCCCCCTGTACCAGCACCACTAAGACCAGCTCCAGGTAGGACACCATCCTTTCCACAGGGAGACCCAACTCCCCCTGCACCAGCACCACCAAGATCGGCCCCAGCTGGACGACCATCCTTTCCATAAGGAGACCCAAAACACACTCCCTCAGCAGCAGCAACACCTTCTCCATCTGGGAGACCATTCTTTCCATAAGAAAATCCAACACCTCCAAACCCAGTTACACCAGCACCACCAATGCCTGCTCCAGCTGGAACACCATCCTTTCCATACAGAGAGCCAACTTCCCCTGCACCAGCTACACCAGCACCAGCAGTGCCTGCTCCAGCTGGAAGAACATCCTTTCCATACAATGGCCCAAATCCACTCGCACCAGTTACACCAGCACCACCAATTCCAGCCCCAGCTGGGACACCATCCTTTCCATAGGGAGACCCAACTCCATCTGCTCTAGCTACACCACCACCTACTCCAGCTGAATGACCATGCCTTCCATAAGGAGCTCCAAATCCCCCTGCACCACCTACACCAGCACCACCAATTCCAGCCCCAGCTGGGACACCATCCTTTCCATAGGGTGATCCAATACCTCCAAATCCACCAACTGCAGTCCCACCAAAGCCTGCTCCAGCAGGGACACCATCTCTCCCTGCACCAGCACCAACAACACCTACTCCAGATAGAAGACCATCCTTTCCATAAGAAGCCCCAAATCCTCCTGCACCTGCTACACCAGTACCAGCACCACCAAGACCAGCCTCAACTGGGACACCATCCTTCCCATATGGAGATCTAACTCCCCCTTCACCATTTACAGCACCAAGACCAGTTCCATCTGGGAGACCAGCCTTTCCATAAGGAGATCCAACTCCATCTGCACCAACAACACCAGCACCACCAACACCTACTCCAGCTGGAATACCATCCTTTCCATAATAAGCCCCAAATCCCCCTGCACCAGCTATATTAGCACCGCCAAGATCAGCCCCAACTGGGAGACCATCTCTTCCATAGGTAGACCCAAATGTCCCTCCACCAGCACCACCAACTCCTGTTCCAGCTGGAAGACCATCCTTTCCATAGGGAGACCCAGCTCCTCCTGCACCATCTACACCAGAACCACCAACACCTCCAACTGGCCAACCATCTGGACCACAGAAAGCCTTCATTTCCTCTACAGAGTTGCCACCTGCATCATATATATCTCCATTTCCAGCTGGAAGACCACCAGGGCCATACATCAGGCCAGACTCTACTGCTTGGCCTAAATGACTGATATCATGAAGTGTCAGGCCATTCTTGTCATAGGGTGAGCTCATTCCTCCTGCAGTCTCAGTACCTGCGGAACTCTTTCTAGTTCCAGTGCCTGGACCAGTCCTAGTGAACTGATCACCTTTACCAGCTCTCACTTGAGTTAAATCAGGATGGAGTCCATCTAACACAGAATTTCCATTAGTAGCACTTAATCTCCCAACACCTCCAAAGCCTAATTTACTATCCTTGTCATGTTGAGATCTCACACCTTCTCCGTCACCCATGTCAATGTTAGCTGCGTCCCACACGCCATCATCTCTGGTATCCTCAGGATACCAAACATCCTCTCCTCCTAATTCATCACCTGTATCTGCTGTGCCTGTCATAGAATCCTTGCCACGAAAAGACCTCAATCTACTTTTGCCTCCTTTTAATCCAAAGATATCATCATCTGCATCTACGTCTGCTCCAAATCCCATCCTTCCATTTCTTTGGGCTCCACGTAGCCCAGCTTTTCCCAAAAATATATGGTTTCCATCAACATCAGTGGAGTGGCCTTGGTTGCCTCCCTGACCATTTCTGTACCGGCTATCTTCTTCCATGCCAGTGTCCATCAGGTGATTTCCATCACCAACGCACTCTCTGTATCGAAGTTTCTTAGCTCTGTCTTGATCTGACAATGCTTCTTTCAACCACTCAGATTTCTCCCTTTCACCTCCTATGCTCTGTCTCCTGTCTTCTTTGGTATCTGTAGTGAAGATGCAGTGTTTGATTAGAGGACAATGAACTTACAAGAGAAAAGTAAAAGAACAGACAAGCAATAGGTCATGTACAGCATCAACAGCCCAAGAAAACATGTAAGCATTTGTTATCATTTCCTTATAGGGCACAGAAACAGAATATATTTAAAGAAATTTAAATTCTGTTCAAATCCTGAATTTCTTCAGTGTCACACTCAGAATTTTACATTTCTTACTCAAAAAGACAATTAATTTTAGTGGAAACATTGTTAAAAGAACAACCAACCAACCACAACTAAACAAAGCAGAAAAACAGGGCAAATTTCCAGCATGACAGGTCTAATTTAGAGGACCTTAGATGGGACTCTTTAGCTCCTTCTGTCTTCTCCTTCCAGCCCTGGAGGAGCTATAGAACATCCCATGTATAGTTCCCACCCTTGAACTAGGATCTCACTGCTACTGCAGCACCTTGCACATTTGGCATCCCAGCATTTTAGAGATGGCCAACCTGAAGACTAAATATTCTGGTTCTAGGAACAGCTTTTCTAGATAAACAGTAGGGTTAGAGGTCACCCACTGTTCTGATTCCCAGGCTAGATATCTGTAGAGCATGAACAACTCCATGAACTCAGTGGGAAGTTTCTCTTTAGGTCATACTCCACCTGTACTGTTTCAAAAAGATGGTGAAAAAAGCCTTTGTGAAAGTCCACCTTTGGCTGCAGCAGGAGCTCGAAATGAACCAAAGCAACTACTTTCAGAAGAAAAAAATGTTAGCAGATTAATAGCTGTTGTTAATATTAATTATAATTATAAATAGCTATTAATCTGCTTACACCAGAGAGAGTGTTTCCAGTCTTCCCAGCTTTGTTTGAGCTTCTTTAACACAGTTAACCTCTAATTTTGAAAGGAAAACACCCTTCAGCAAGGCAGTGATAGTATGGATAGTATAGAACTGACGGTATTGAAAGCTCCTGGCTCCCCTGTATTTTGTGCTGTGTTCACACAGTGACAGCTTCATCAACAACATACGATGAGATACAGAGTATGTTTGGAGAAATGATGGAGATTCTGCTACTTCTCAGCAGCTGCTGAGTAAACAGGCCAGTAGGATTTGTCAGAACAAACAAAAAAGGGAAAAAACATGTTTCTTCTGAAGAGGAAAATAGGATCTAACCAGACCCAAGTGGAAGATGATCCTTTCCAAATATAATTTAGGAACTAGAGGCTCCACAATTCATTTCTCATTGTAGAAACACCTAAAGAAGCATTCAGGCCATAAGACAACACCACAGGAATAACACAGTGTCACTTACACTCTACAATGAGCCAGGCATTTGAGGAGCAGAGTCCAGTGTCAAATGTGTACATGCCATTGTCAGAGGGCTCAACATTTTTGATAATGAGCTGGTGGGTCAGACCATCAGGTGTGACACTGATCTGGTACTTGTCACTCGCCTCGAGCAGGTGGGTTTTGTGGAGCCACACAGCGTCGTAGCAGGGTGCCTGCAGGACACACTCAAAGACAGCGTCGTCTTGCTCAAGGCAACACGTGTCAGAGAGTGACTGCTCAAACCTCACAGGGATGGCTGCAAGGGAAAAATAAAAGCTATAGAAAGGAAATGGAGAGCTATTTCTGTCTTCCAAGAAATACTTGCTGCAGCTGAAGGAAGACAGACAGGAACTTCCTACCCATGGCAGGAACTAGATAGTCTTTCAGGTCCCTTCCAACCCAAAGGACTCTATGATTCTATGACCTTGCCAAGCCAGTGAGCACTGGTTTAAGCAGAGAGAGGAAAAACTTGAGATGTGCTCCTGTGTCCAATTCTACAGGACAGGAAAGCAGAAAATTAAATTTGTTTCTTCATTATCTTCTGAGACATTTATACCACACATCGCTGTGATGCACTGGTAATTTGTGGTTATGAATGTATTTCAGTTATTAATGTATTTCATGAAACTTCTATCAAGTTGGTAGTTATTAGTCTGATCCTACAGAACAAAATTACAGCATGGGGTCAGTTAAGGAATTGTCTCAGAAGTCAGAGCCAAGTGACATTTGAACCTACTCCTTTGAACTGCAAGTGGGACAACCATACCACATAATCACCCTCCCACTCTTTTTCTCCTGTGTCATATAAGGAGCTATTATTTAGCGTCACAAATTCTTCCATACAGTCCTCTGTAGTTATCAGGTTTACTGCTCAGCTTTGTATATGCATACTTTTGCAGCAAAAAATAATTCCTTTGTAGTTGCACATAGCATCAAGAGGAGTGTGGCCAGCAGGCTGAAGGAGGTGATCCTCCTCCTCTACTCTGCCCTGGAATGTTGTGTCCAGTGCTGGGCTCCCTGGGATAAAAAAGAAAGGGATCTCCTGGAGAGAGTCCAGAGGAGGCTACGGAGATGCTGAAGGGCCTGGAGCATCTCCCCTGTGAGGAAAGGCTGAGGGAGCTGGGGCTGTTCAGCCTGGAGAAGAGAAGACTAAGGGGGGACCTTATTCATGTTTATCAATATCTTCAGGATGGGATGCAGGGGAAATGGGCAGCCCCTTTTCAGTGTCTGTGGGGACAGGACAAGGGGCAATGGCTGCAAGTTGGAGCAGAGGAAGTTCTGCACCAACCTGGGGAAGAACTTTTCCCCAGTGAGGGTGAGGGAGCCTTGGGCCAGGCTGCCCAGGGGGGTTGTGGAGTCTCCATCTCTGGAGAGATTCCAGCCCCATCTGGACACCGCCCTGTGCAATATGAGCTGGGAGCTGCTTTGGCAGGGGGTTGGACCCCATAAGCTCTGGAGGTCCTTTCCAACCCCTGGGATTCTGGGATTCTATGATTCATCTAACATAATTCCTTACATTCAATGTCCAGTTCAGTTGAAAAAACAGGTATATCCTCCACTGTGACTTGATAGACGCCTGCATCCTCTGGCTGCACGTCGTTGAAGATGAAATCGTACCTTTTCCCAATCTGCCTCAGGCTGTGCTTCCTGTATTCATCCCCCGTTCCGTATCGAAGCTTCTCACCATCCTGGGAAGAAAAAGAATATCTTCTTAAAGGCAGCACACAACTAGTGCAAGACATTTCAAACAAATCAGGCCAAATTTGTGCTGTGATCACTTTGTTGATACCAATGAGGAACAACAGAGAAGCCTACACTCTAGAAAGAAGAGCTGGAAGTGGACAGGGCTCATTGCCCATGTCACACACAGACAGTAAGCACTGTGCAGAACAGAACATATGACTCTCAGACCAGGCAAACAATAGTACCTTTCTAGCTCACAGAAGGTTTTGAAGCTTAACTGATACACAGCTACTGTAACTTCAGAGTTACAGTACCACCTTGGTGTAGATTTTAGCCTCCTCATAGGTAGATAAGCAGACAAGCTCACCACTTGTCTGTGTGTAACATATTTGGTTTACTTTCTCCACATTGTGGCTGCACAGACTTCATGCCATGCATTTGAATTTAAAGTTCATGGAATTAGTCTGACTACTTGAATGAATTCTGATTTCCCCTGTATTAAAGCCACTAACTGCAGCTTGACTGAAATGGGTCTTCCAGAAAAACACACACAGCACTGATCCCTGGGAATCACATCAGAATAATTACAGAACCAGATGGGATGTTTTACTTCCTTGATCCTCACTCACAGAAGTGAGTAACAGTGGAATAATACACCTAAGAATAAAATCAGTCTGGTTTTCTCATATGAGACTGCACACTGTTAGAATTTCCTCTTCCCAGAAAAGCTCCTGAGGTCAAAAGGATGCCAGTAACTGTTTCTGCTGTACCTGTATCTACAAATCCCAAGTGATATTCACTACACCATCACTTCTCCCCAACCACACAAGAATTCTGCAATGGTCAGACAACTTTAAGAAGACGATTTGCTCTCAGCCACTGACCAGCAGATCAAGCATTTTCTGTAGAACACTTCAGTGGCTGCTACACACTAGCCAACTCATCCCCTCACCTTAAGCAGGCAAACCTTGTTGCTCTTATTTTTCAGGTCCATCTCCAGACTGAACACAGCTTTTCCATCCTTGCTGACTTTGATGTGTTCAAAGTGTTTGATACAGTTTATTAACTGAAAAGGAAGATACAAGAGCTTAGTAAATTATAAGGCTTCCATGACAGAAGTTCTTAGTCTGCTGACCTAATGTGAAATCTACTTTCCCCTGCATAGAAAAGAGCTACTTTGAACTTTCTGTGTATAGAAGAAGCAGCTCTAAGTTTCCACAGTCTCCTCCTGTAGGCAAATTTTATGTGCTACCTCCTTGTCATACACACACTATGCAACCCCTACCCATCCAGGTTTCTGTAGAGGAAGGCCAATTTTTACTCTCAAGCATATACATTTTCAATTTAGAGTCCAAATTTTCATCAGGGGTAGCTGAATACAGATTTTAGTCATGTAGTTTAATAAAAGCATTGCCTTCTGGTCAGTATCTCCTAAAACATATGAATTGAACTTCAAAAACTCCAGCATTTTCATCTGCATGGGTACAGAAGTAGGAATCCTTTAAAACTTTCACAAATCATTCTCTGTCACACAATAACATTGTCACCCACAAAGCAATTTAGGAAGGTTTAGCCTGTTTTCAGAAGCTATTGAAGGAAAAAGGGTTCTGCACTTTGTTAAATTACAGTCTTTCAGCGGGTTCGGTTTACTTTACCTCTTCCTGGTCACACTCTGTGTCCTTCATCCACTCATGCAGCTTCCTCAGCATCCCACGGAAGTCCACAATTCCATACTGCATACAGATTTTCTCATAATCTTTTCTATCTGCATGCAGCAGCAGTTGCCAGATTTCTGCTTTGTCCAGGGGTTTTGGTACTGGTGCTGGGGCCCTTAGAGCCAGGGGAAATAAAAAATCTAGATAGTCTGACAGGCAATGAGATGTCTAAGTTTCTATAATTAATCCTCTTTCCTCTCTCCATCATGTCTGTGGTTCACCTGGCTCTGTAGATGCTGACAAGAAAGAACAGGACTCTTCCAGAGCAGGTTTTCTGCATCTACACTACGAATTAAATGCTGCCAGGGAACGGTCTTGCCTTGGGCCACGAAGGACAAGGCTGTCATGCTGTTATCCACACTGCTAAATCATCAGTAGAGTCACTGTCACAGCTTGGCCAAGGCCAACTACCTCACAGAATGTCTCAGTGCAGGTCAGGACTTTGCACAGGCCAGAGATCATTCCCATCAGGCAGTCATTGGAGGTTCCTGCTCAGGAGGTGAAAGGATCTCTGCAATGTGGACATGGCAGTTTGGCTGCTGACCTGGGAGTCAGGGTTCAAGCCCCTGATTAGCCAGAAAGGTCATGACATGAAAATGGATCATTTAGTCAGGAAGTTACCAGTGAGCTAGACAAAAAGGAAACCAAAGGAACAGATCTTTGAACTAAAAAGTCTCCTGGTGCAAAGGAACACACCTCAAAACCAGGTTGGTACCTTGGGTTTGTCTCAGCCTCACAGACAGTGGCAAACTGTTATGTTCTGTCTCTCCATATTGAGTCTCTCAACTATTTTGGTAACAACAAGTGTTGCAGATCTATGAAACTGTCCCCTATCATCTATAAACATCTAGAAAGTCTAACAGTAGCCTTCATTATGGAGGCTTACCGCTTCTTCAACAGCTTCCTGAAGTCCTGAAGCACCTTCTTTAACTCTATTGGAGGTGGGAAGAAGAAACAACAAATATTCAGATAGCAAACACCATAAAATACATCCCCAAAAAGAAGATAATGCAAAATACCCAAGGACAACAGGCCATTCTCCTATGCTGCTTCTCTCCAGTGATGCTTTCACACTTTACAAAGAACTGTCATGAAACTTAGAGCTACTTTTCTCTGTCATACTGAAGTCCTTTGAGTGTCATCAAAGCCCATGGCTTCCTAGAAGGCTTTCCTCTGGAAAGACTGTGGAAGCCAGGGCAGGTATTCTGGGAGGGATACAGAGGAACAGTCCAAGCAGGACAGTTATGCCCAAGCAGGTCAGGTTATGAAAGCTAAAGCCCAGATAGAATTAAGTCTGGTCAGGGGCATCAAGGACCACAAGAAAAGTTTCTGTAGGTACATCGGGGAAAATGGAACCTACACTAAGGCACATGGAAAATAAGGAGGGGATTGGTGACAGCCAACATGGCTTCACTATGGGAAGAGTGCCTAACAAATTTGGTGGCATTCTATGACAGGGTTACATCACTGGTGCATAAGGGAAGAGTAGCTGACATCATCTCCCTGGACTTGTGCAAAGCATTTGACACTGTCCCACACAACATCCTTGTCTCTCACTTGGAAAGACATGACTTTGATGGATGGAGCACTTGGTGTGTAAGGAATTGGCTGGATGGCCACACTCAAAGAGTTGCAGTCAACAGCAAAATGTCCAAGTGGAGCCCAGTGATGGGTGGTGCTCTGCAGGTGTTGGCACTGGACCAGCACTGTTTAACACATTTGTCAGTGATGTGGACGGTGGGATCGAGTGCACCCTCAGCAAGTTTGCCAGTGACACCAAGCTGTGTGGTGCAGTCAACATGCTGGAGGGAAGGGATGTCATCCAGAGGGACCTTGACAGGCTGCAGAGGTGGACCCCATGCAAACTACATGAAGTTCAACAGTGGCAAGTGTAAGGTCCTGTACATGGGTCAGCCCAATCCCAAACATAACGACAGGCTGGGCAAAGTATAGCTGGAGAGCAGCCCTGGGGAGAACAGCTTGGGAGTGTTGGCAGATAAGAAGCTCAATATGAACCACCAAAGTGTGCTCAGAACTACCAATCTGTGCTCACAGCCCAGAAAGCCAACTGTGTCCTGGGCTGCATCACAAGCAGCATGACCAGCAGGATGCTCCCCTCTCCACGGCTCTAGTGAGAAATCCCCACTCTGCAGTGCTGCCTCCAGTTCCAGGGCCCTCAGGACAAGAAGGACATGGAGCTGTTGGAATGAGTCCTAGAGACAGGCTGAGAGAGCTGGGCTGGTTCCGCCTGGAGAAGAGAAGGCGTCCTGGAGAGGAGACCTCAGAGCACCTTCCAGTCCCTTCAGGGTCTCCAGGAGCTCTGGAGAGGGACTGGTTACAAGGGCAGGGAGTGACAGGACAAGAGCGAATGTTCTTCAGCTGCAGGAGGGGAGACTGAGGTGAGAACTGAGGCAGAAATTCTTCCCTGGAAGGATGGAGAGGCCCTAGCACAGGGTGCCCAGAAAGCTGTGGCTGCCTTGGGATCCCTGGCAGGGTTCAAAGCCAGGCTGGATGGGGCTTTGGGCACCCTGGGCCAGTGGAGTTATCCCTGACATGGCAGGGTGGTTGGACTAGATGATCTTTAAGGTCCCTTTTAACCCAAGACAGTCTATGATTCTCTGACACTCTAGAAACCATTTTCCTGCCATGTTAACATGCTTGACCCAGTGTATTTGGCAGCACCAAATCCTTTTCCAGCACTAATGATTCCAGAAGCATTAATTACAACAGCTCAAAGTCATGTCTAAGATCATCACTTTACCCAAAGGTAACAGCAAGCAGAAAGAGATGACAGAACATTACTGATGCATTAACTTTTTCCTACTTTAATCTTAACAAGTCTGGGGTAGCAATAATGTGGTAGACAGAGGAGTATTAACTATGCCCTTTCCCCCCCAAAAAAAGAAAGAATTATATCTAACTCTAACTTACCATCAGCAGGATGAACAGCAACATATTTTGCTTTTATCTTGAAGCCAACTGAAGGTTTATAAGAGAAAACAGAGGAAAAATAAGTCATAAGATGAACAAGGTAACACTCAGAATAAGATCCAAACCCCAATAAACTTTAAAACATCTGTACCTGCTACCAATGCAAGGGAAAATCTTAGTCTGGATTTCCCTGTCAATTTGGCATTGCCTCCTAGTAACCTCCATCTAAACATGCAGTATTTCTATTGCAGTTGACTCTGTGCTTACTGGCTGCTCTACAAAGCAGAGACAACTGTTTCTGCCCTGTGAAGGTCATTGTTTAAGCAATGGGGGAAGCATTAACATCTTGGTTTAGAGATGGGGAGTCGAAGTTCAAGGATTATCTGGCCAAATGCAGGTAGCTGCCTTCTGCACTGACAAGCCCAGAGATGAGATTGATGCTTCCGCCACAGTCCACCTCCTGCTCAAGTAGATCCCTAGAATACATTTTACCCACAAAGTGCCCATTTCTCTCCACTGTCTATAAAAGGAAGCAGGGGGGTAGTCAGGTGGACACCATACACGCTTGAATTGAGATAGATCCCTCACGAAAGACTGATTTGTTCAATGTCATAAAGAAAGAACTGAGATGATTCAACACTAAATGCAGAGCATCTGATTATGACCCAGGTCAGTGACCATAATAGCACTTTCTTCTCCCTTGCCTTAAAGTTCATACTGTCATGGAGCCGCTGAAGTAGGGGAGTCACAGATCTCCAGTCCTCAGGGATTAGAAAAACAAACCTTCACATAAAGGATGCTTAGACAATGCTCTGGGCACCTGCCAACGACCTGGGACCACAGGACTTTTGGAACACAGAACTGGTGAATCCTACCTTGTATGATCCTGAGGCCAGCAGAGCACGCAGCTTCCCCGTATTCATTCACAGCACAGCAACGGTACAAATCACTGTCATCTACAGTGATTTTGTTGATCTTGAAAAGAAGAACACAGCAAGAGATGACAGTGATGGGCTGTGGATCAGTTCCCACATCGTCAGCTTCTAATAAAACAGCTACTCAAAGACACCTGAGATCTTCCATTCCCAGAACGTTTGCTTCTCCTTGTGCTAGCTCAGATCTGGTGACATCTCTATCTAC
Organism: Hypotaenidia okinawae; assembly: GCA_027925045.1. Taxonomy (NCBI): domain Eukaryota; kingdom Metazoa; phylum Chordata; class Aves; order Gruiformes; family Rallidae; genus Hypotaenidia; species Hypotaenidia okinawae. The sequence continues at coordinate 3,295,450 of BSDF01000023.1, read as the reverse complement.
CTGCCCACTGCAGGCTCTTCCTTTCCATCGCTCTCTCTGTCCCATGAGTCCTGTCTAGAAATATTTGGTATTTACCTGCAGAATAAATTCATTTGTAATGTCATTGAAGAACATCAGGTATTTGTCAGGATCATCCATTCCTCCTTTTGTCCGTGTCCATTTCACGTCAGGGGCTGGGACGCCCTTGACTGCAGCTCTGAAAATGGCATTTTTACCTTTGAAAAAAGGCAAGAAATTAGTTATTTAAGACCATCTCAAGCACCTTGTGCCAGGCTTCCTGTGTTGTCATTAGACAGACCCCCTGTGTAAGCCACCTCTGTTGTTTTAGGCAGAAACCTTCTTTGAGGAGTGTGGGCAGCAGGTCACAGGAGGGGATCCTCCCCCTCTGCTCTGCCCTGCTCAGGCCCCACCTGGAGTGTTGTGTCCAGTGCTGGGCTCCCTGGGATCAAACAGTTAATAAAAACACTTAATAAAACAAGTTCTTAACAGACAACACTGTACCACAAATGGGAGGGCCAGTGCAGGGCAGGGTGTTTCCCCATGTACTGTCATCTTTCTGCAGTATCTTCCTTGTCTGCACACCTGGCACCACCCCAAACACTCGGCTGTTTGAAGATGCAAGGAAGGAGAAAAGGATGGGGGATCACCTGTGGGCTCTCTCCTTCCTCTCTGCTCCCTTAAGAACCTGAGTACACTGCAGCTGCCCACAGAAACGTCCAACACCTTTACTACTGCCCAGTGCAAACATTCTGTTTTTCTCTCAAAAGGCCTCAAAGCCATAGGAAACACAATGAAACAGCACATCAGAGCAGTGACTCGTAGGCAAGTGGGCGTGTCACAGTGTAACAGAAAGAGATGAGTTAACCTGGATGTAGCTCAGGGTGGAGATGATTGCTTTCTTTTGCAATAGTTTTTGTCTTCAGGTGACCAACATTGTTAAAAAATCTCCCCTTCTGGAGTCTCTCAGTATTTCCCACACTGCACTCACCACCAATAAACTGAATCGATCCACCAAGCTCCTGCCATGTAGCCAACAGGTTCCTACCAAAGGGCATTATTTTTCTGGGATGGCAGGACTATCTATTATTAAGGTCTGTTCCAAATTGTTAATATCTTTGCAAAATTTTCATCATTCTGTCTGCACCTTCCTCTGCCTGCCATCTGTCCCAGGACCCAACACCCCAGCAAGGAGCATCAGCCAACGGGGAGAGGATCTTATCATTAACGACACTCATTAGGGCAGGAGGAGGAGGCAGAGGAGGAGGAGGAGGGGAGATCATAGAATCCCAGACTGGTCTGGGTTGGAAGGGACCCCAAGGATCACAGAGCTCCAACCCACCTGCCACAGGCAGGGACACCAACCTCCAGGCCTGGAGCTACACAAGGTTGCCCAGGACCCCAGCCAACCTGGGGATGCACCACTAGAGGCCACTGTGCTACTTCCTAAAACCAAAACTGCCGGTGAAAATCAACAGATGTGTGTGACAACGCTGAAATCCGGGGTGCTAGAAACGGTTCTGTCTTGTGAAGGAACAGGAGTGGCACAATCTGCACCAGGCTATCCCACTCCGAAAAAATATACGGCTCTCTGCAAGGGCAGAGAGATTACTGGAAGGCTTCCAGTAACTGGGGGTTGGACCCCATGATCTCTTGAGGTCCCTTCCAACCCCTACAATTCTGTGATTCCAAGTGATTTTCAGTCTTGGCTCATTAGTTGCCTTCTCTATATTCTATGGAAGATCCATAATGCTTCTGAAGGAGTACAGCCTAAATAGTATCAGCAGCCAGTATATCTTACCTTGCAAAGTTCTTAGTCTCACAGGCTGAATGATGGCAATGCAAATTAGTTCAAGAGCAAAAAAACCAACCTTTTGAATGTGTTTAATCTTTTGCTGCATAATACTTAGAGAGCTTCCTGCAGAATTCACCTGATTTGATGTATACATTAGGAGCCAAATTCAGTTCTCACATAAAGTAGTGAAAACTCAGTAGAGCTCCATCAGTACTGACAGAACTTTTTCAGTACAACAAAGGCTTTGGCCACACAAGGCTTTATTATGGTTTAGTTTATTTAGAAACTAGCTTGATTTAAGGATGGAAATTGGTTCCTGTAGGTGAGATGTAGAGTCAACCCTCCAGGTATGTGACTTTGACCGTTTCTGAAGAATCTCACCTTCCTGCAATGTCAGAGTAACAGGTTTCCGTTCAAAGTCAGGGGTACTGCATCCTTTTGGAATGTCATTCACAAACTGGGTGATAGCAACTCCAGGGACAGAAGATTTCTTGAAGGATTTTACTAGAAAGGCAAGGAAAAATACACTCAATTAAGACAACATGTTTGTCCTTTAGAACAATCTCTCAATCTGCATTGTCTCTGGACCTGGAGCATTAAAGTCTGACTTTCTTTTGCTGACCAGGGCTAAGCTGGGGTTCAAGTGGGAAAATCCACAATCAAGATGGCAATCCAGGGTCACATTGGCTCACAGGTCTAGCAATGGTTTGCATAGAGAATGCTTTACATGAGTTATTGTTCCAGATAAAATTTCTCAATCTGGCGTGAGAAAGTCACTATAGCAAAGGTCAGCAGAACCTGATGGGCCAGTTACTGGTGTGTCTTTGCAGTGGTGAGAGACAGGTACCTAAATGCCAAGTAACAAGAAAAGCAAGTTCAGCTTATTCTCAGAAGTACCCCAGATAGTTTTCATAGCTGTGTCTGTTCTCTTACCTGCCTGACGGCTTGTCATGATGCTTTGCTCAGCTGCCAGTGGTCACCACGAGCAGATTATAGGTTCTCCTGTGAAAAAAGACAAATAATCTCCTTATTTACAGTTCAGGAGTGAAACTATAGACCTTAATACTGCTCACTTTTGCCATGCATTTTGCCCTTCCTCCCTTGCCACATCCTAGCAGACAAGTTGAGAAAAGCCAGCCAACCAACACATCGTGCCACGTCTTTCCAAGACACATCCTGACACAGTCTGAAGCAACACATACCAGGTATGGAAACGACTAGCAGGGCTAAATGGAAAATGTACCCATCTAACAGCATCCCTCTGCCACCTCTTCCATCTCCATGTCATCTGGCTTTCCCGCTCTCATGTTTCAGGCAAGTATTATACCACATGGCGCTCACGCGGTGAGTCCTGATGGATGGCAAAAGCAGTTGCTGAGAAGAAAGCCACAGAGATGGATGTCTAAACTGGGGCATGAAGCTGAAGCTCATCCTGATCCAAATTGGCTCGTCTAAATTAGCAACAGGCCTGAGAGTAAACTATAAGCTACTACTTAATTTAGAAGGAAATGGTGAAGTGTGAACTTGGCATTAAGGAGTTGTTGTTGTAGATCACTCGTGTGACCTTCTGCCAAAGGTGACTCTTTCCCTGTATTTATAAATTGGACAACATGTAATGTAACACATCACTGTCTTGCAAGCAAACTGTGAAGGCAGATTCCTTGCCATATGAGAGATGCTAAGAAACTATAGAGTTACTGAAGCTCTGAAAGAGCAATTAGATTAGATTCCCATGTGGGATTAATGCCGTGTCTCTATTTTCCCTCTGCACTCTTTCAGTCAACACAGAGTCACACAAGAAGGTGCAACATATAAGTTTGAAAAGGCAGATGGATTTAGCCAGCACACCTATGACCTTATTTCTGTTCTGACACTCATCCAACCAAATACTGCCACACTACACCTGATGAAAACTCTGGGTAGGACCCCAACATTTCCTTGTTATACGCTGAGATCCGAGTTACATTATCTGTGTGATATTTGGTTTCAGCAAAGGGTAAAAGACAGCCAAGGATTTCTGCTGTATATCCTATGGATTGGCTGAAGAAAGTACTAATTCACAGGATTTCTGGGTCAAATTCTGAACCAAAAGAAACCACACTTTGTCTTGTCATTAATCAGCAGTTGCAAATAGGAACGTAGACATCTCCACACAAGACATCACTGGACCCACTGTTGACCTGAACACAGGGACACAGGGCTCTGCTCACGATATGAGTCTTATAAATAATTAGTTACTTAGAAAATCATGCTGCTAGCCTCAGTGACTGCAGTGGAAATGCATGTGAAACAACTGGAATGGGAAGCGGTCCATGGGACTGTAACAACAGCCAAGTCCTCCTTCCTATCACCTGCCCAGTCTGGGGTCGGAGACACTTGTTGCTGTCCACCAAAACAAGAGGTTTCATTTCAGTGTTCCAGGTTTTGTGTGTTGATATTTTGGCATATCCCAGAGTTACTTCTGCAAACGACTGGTAGATGTTTGAAAAATTGCACATTAAGGGAATGACCAGCTTGTTGGGAGGGAAAAGCCACGAATCTGTAAGGAAAAGAAGATGATTCCAGGCATGCTGCCCCACACCAGGCAGGACATTGCACAGCAAATGGCAGAGGTTTTCAGAGACTCTTGATCACCCTCTCGTGACGGACAATCACAATTCGTCCTCCAAATTACTGACCTGTATTAAGAGCAGACAGCATAATCCCTGCTGCCGTTTGCGTTCTTGTATCTTCTTAAACACGTCACCACTTCTGGAGCTAAAATGCCTAATGCTTACAACTTTCAACAAGGTCTAATCCCTGACATGAGCTTGCAATAGCATTCCTGGGAAATCTTTTGATGTCACACTCATAGTTATCCTTCATTAATCTAGACTTCTCACCCCCCCACTAAGCAATACTGAGGAGCCTCCATGCTGACCCTGGAACACGCTCCAAACTGGTGGCTCTGAAGTGCCAAGAAATGTATGTTTCTTATGTTACCAAATGCATCACGGCCTAGAGCTGTCCTCAGCCAGAGGGACTGTGGGTATAATTTAACATAATTGTAACCTGAGTTGAAATCACAGAATCCCAGGGGTTGGAAGGGACCCCCAGAGCTCATGGGGTCCAACCCCCTGCCAAAGCAGCTCCCAGCTCATATTGCACAGGGCGGTGTCCAGATGGGGCTGGAATCTCTCCAGAGATGGAGACTCCACAACCCCCTGGGCAGCCTGGCCCAGGGCTCCCTCACCCTCACTGGGGAAAAGTTCTTCCCCAGGTTGGTGCAGAACTTCCTCTGCTCCAACTTGCAGCCATTGGCCCTTGTCCTGTCCCCACACACACTGAAAAGGGGCTGCCCATTTCCCCTGCATCCCATCCTGAAGATATTGATAAACATTAATAAGGTTCCCCCTTAGTCTTCTCTTCTCCAGGCTGAACAGCCCCAGCTCACTCAGCCTTTCCTCACAGGGGAGATGCTCCAGGCCCTTCAGCATCTCCATAGCCTCCTCTGGACTCTCTCTAGGAGATCCCTGTCTTTTTTATACCGGGGAGCCCAGAACTGGACACAACACTCCAGGTACTGTACAGGCAGTGGCAAGCACCATGTATGCATCCTCTCAATGTACAATACACACTATGCATACTATGTGTAAACTGCTGAGTTTACAGAACCTGAAATATTTCAGAAATTCCCCTGGATTAGAGATAAGCTTCTGTGAGTCCTTAAACTCCCAGGGATTCTTGCCTTCTGGTGAGTCAGACAGAAGCATGTTAATGCCACACATTGATTGCACAGTTAAAATAACAGTTCCAGGACATGGTGGAGAACAGTCCTTTAGCATAATTAATCCCATCACATTGCATTTTCTAGTGTCTGCATTAAATAAGGACCAGAAAATAACATATCAGCTGGCAGAGAGTCATTCAGACCATAAAATTTCTCTCCTTTGTTACACATTTTTGCTTTGGCTTCAGTTCAATCCTAGAAAAAGAAATCACAGAACTTTAAAGAAATTAAAGACAACAAAAGCCTTTTAAAAATTTTCAGAGTGTAATTGATATCTTCTCTCACAGGTGGTTGATGCATAGGTGTCCACACAAAGATGACCTCTGAGGCTGCTATTTATTGAAGGGAGGCAGACAAGTACTCCTAAAGGGCAATCTACCTGTAACTAGGACCAGAATCCCCAGGACAACAGGGCTAACACTGGAAGAAGCTCAACACACTCTCACCCTGAAAAGAAAACATCATCACAATGGATTAAGCCAGTTCAGGTAATTCCTCATCCCAGGCAGAAGTGTTTCTGCTTTGCAGCTGTGGAGACATTCCCTTTGGAGACAGCAGCAAAGCTTCCACAGCTTTCAATGCAGAGCAGGAGCAAGCCCTTGACTACTGACATAATTTTTAATCTACAAGAATAAACCAGATAGCTTGATGGGATGGGAAGTCTGCCCTTCATCTTGTTTATCCATCAATCTGTCTGGATAAGGCAGAGCAAGAGCCCATTCCCTTTTGCAGCCTGACTGGACACTAATGACAGGGACATCATTCAGCTAAGGGAATAAGCAAAACATTTGGGAGTCACAGGATTTGGAGGTACCAGTGGTGTCACAAGTGGTTATTTATGAGGTTCAGCCAGTGGAACGCACGGACAAGATGTGACATGATTGTTGGCAGGGAGTGGTGAGCAAAGCTAGCCAAAGCTGCAGAGAAGTGACAGGCAACGAGTGGTTCACATAGAGGTGGTGGGTCCAGAGGCACTGGCTGTACCACAGGCGTTGGCACAAGCGCAGTAAGCGTGGAGTACAAAGCCACCAGCATAGACCACAGTAGAAGGCTTGACTCATCCTTATCATAAATTAATCAGCAACAGATGCAGCATTCTATTTCTCTTTGCAATTCAGAGAAATCAGGACATTCCTGACACAGTGAATGCTCTAAACAAAATAGCAAATTGTTGTGTTCAGTGCTAGGCTCAAATTCTAGGTGTGCTTTGTACCAGAGACACCGACACTCACTGAGAAGAAGGGAAAGGTCCCTTTTAGCTTTAGGTTGGCTGTCTTTGCTTATTTTTTAACTTTAAGTAATATTTTGAGCTTGATTCTTTTCCATTTCAGATGATTTTTAAAGGAAAATCTCAAACCCTTTGGTTAGAACACCCAGAACTGAAGGCCAGCAACTGCAGAAGTCCAACTTTGTGAACACTTCTGAGCAGGTCACAGAGGGGGACCGTCACAAGCACTCCAGTGATGAATGAAGGTCTTGTGTAGAGTGGGGAGGAATGCCCACGGATCAAGTTTTGTGTGACTTATCCCTTCTGTAAATCTATACTTGACTTGATCTTCTCTTCTGCCTCAGGGATTATGACTATAACATAAGCAACTGCTCCTGCTGTCCATACCCCAGATACTCTATAGCTATTTATTTATCAAAGTGGCATTGCTACAAAATGCCACAGGGAGACAGACACATCTATACTTTCTGAGAGAAGGAAAGCAATTAAGCCCTAACAGCAGTGAACAGGACAGTAAATTCCCATCAGCTTGATGGACAGGTCTGGGATAGCCTGTTCCTTTCCATGCCCACAACATGCCCATTCATTCTTCCATAACACAGACACACATTTTGATACTGTCACTAAATTTAAAGCAAGTATCACTTCTCTACTCTGCCCTCGCAAGGCCCCAGCTGGAGTCCTGTGTCCAGAGCTGGGGCCCCAGGACAAGAAAGGTGTGGGACTGTTGGAGAGGGGTCAGAGGAGCCACAAAGATGCTCAGAGGGCTGGAGCAGCTCCCCTCTGGAGAGAGGCTGAGGGAGCTGGGCTGGGTCAGCCTGGAGAAGAGAAGGCTGTGGGGGGACCTCATTGCAGCCTGCCAGTCCCTGAAGGGAGCAGAGGAACAGGAGGGGAATCAGCTTTTTAAGAGGGTAGATAATGGCAGGACAAGGGGGATGGATTAAAGCTGAAAGAAGGAAGGTTTAGATTAGATATTAGGGGGAAGTTCTTTCTAGAGATAGAGAGTGGTGAGGGGCTGGAACAGGCTGCCCAGAGAGGGGGTGGGTGCCCCGTGTCTGGGGGTGTTCAAGGCCAGGTTGGCTGGGGCCCTGGGCAACCTTGCGTAGCTCCAGGCCTGGAGGTTGGTGTCCCTGCCTGTGGCAGGGGATTGCAGCTCTGTGATCCTTGGGGTCCCTTCCAAACCCATGACATTCTGTGATTCTATGATCACAGAGCAAACACAACAGAGCTTTACTAAAGAAGAAAAAAAAAAACATGTCCCTACTTACTGTCCCAAGAAACATGCATCCAAGATAAAAAACCATTAGAAGCTGCAGTGTACCTGTGACATGAGACCTGTTTTAACTCCACAGGGCAGTTACAGGGGATCTTCAGCAGCCTGCCATCTCATCAGAGAAATCAGCATATGCTGTAGGACACCACTCCTCTCACAGCATTTCCAATATTCAGACCTCCAGGAACACGGAGCAACGTCTACCATGACAGTGAGGGTGACACACCATACTCCTGGCTCAGTGTCACCCACATCATAGAATATACTGAGTTGGAAGGGACCTGTAAGGATCACCAGGTCCAATTCTTGACCAATTTTATTACCTTACAGGTGGAGCTTCTGAGATGATCCTGCTTGAAGTCAATATTGCATCTCCTGGAACCACAGTGGCTTTGTCCATTCACTTAGGCCCCAGAGCTGTTCAACAGGTCTCTGGTCACAGATACCAATGACTGCTATGAAAGAAGCTCTGCCCCTTATTAGTCTCTTGTGAATGTCACCAAGTGGCAAAAGAAGTGACAAATTCTTGTCCCCCTCACACCACTCTCCTAGAAGCAAAGTCTGTGCTGAGTAACTTCATAGCCATAGTAGGGGACTCATTACACAGCCATGCTTCCCACAGCTCTTGGGGAAGTGCACTTGAACCCAGAGCTTGGGCAAACCTCAAACCAGGCAGTGGGCCATCTTGGTCAGATGCTACCATCAGTCAATACTGGATTTCCAAGTGCCAGTTGGGTCAAGGCTTTGTGCCTCAAAGGAGGACAAACATTTGTGCAGATCAATGGCTTGTCCAAGGAAGGGACAAGCTGTACATCCAAGTTTTGTGGGGCACACCGGTAGACTGGTTCTGAGAGGCCAGGAGCCCTTAGATGATCTCATGATTCCCTAGCAGAGAAGTAAAACCAGCAGATCATTTGTGTATGGGGCAACCATGCCCAGGCTTGGCCTTCACAAGTAGAGTCTTTCCATCTGTGCTATTCTGAGAGGCCTGAAAGAAAGCCAGTTCCTCCTAGAACACTGTTTCACTGCTTCAGCCACAGCAGACACCTCACTTTGAAGTCTTTTCTTTCAGCACAGCCATGGGCTGATCCCTGTTCCCACGAGCAGCAACAAGGCCACTTATTTCTGTGGACAGGTTTACCCTAGAATTGCAAGTGCAACATACTGTGCCCCAAAATATTTTGCTTCCAGCCTGTCCTTGTAACTTTTAAACCTTCCTTCCTCTACTCAGAAAGCTTACTTAGAAGCAAAGGTTCCTGATGCAGAGATGTCAAGTCTGGGACCAAATGCCATCTTATCTCAGCAGCAATACACACAGGCAACAAAATCTACTTTGAGTCTCCTTCCATTCCCTTCTAGCTGAGAGCAAACCATCTTTTTTCCTTTGAATTGCAAGCTGCATATTCATATTGAATCCCCATCTTCAACTCTGCTATGAAGGCCTAGCTCCAGGAGCTCACAATGGAAATATTTATATCATGGTGACCATGGTTCTCATGCTGTCTGGGTTGACAGAGCCAGAACAGGTTTTCCTCTGCTTTCCTATCAGGAGATTAGAGTTCTAAAATCTGTGGCTAATGGGGAAGGGAACATACAGCAAAAATTGGGTCCTGGAGCTAAGAATCAAGTAAGTTAGGATGAAGACAGGAGAACCTAGTGTTGGAAAGATGATCTTTGAGAAGAAAAGACACTGGTGTTAGCAGTATGAACCATCAGCTGTTCTGATCTAGATATCAAAAACTTTTCCTTTCAGAGCTGGAGATCCCCACTTCGATCAGGAATTTAAAAGATAAATGTGAAAATGAAGTTCTGGAGTAAATGCCTTCATTCCTTCTCTCTTTTTGACAGTTATTGCTGGTGATGGTACTTAACCTTCCCAATTGAGAAGAAAACATCATCAATAGAGGAAAAGGCAATTGTTCAAACTTGGGCTGAGATGATTCAGTTTGATATCCCTTGTTACATTTGTGGTGATATAAAAGTAGAAGCGATTCCAAAGTCAAATATAAATAATTTGAAAGTTATTAAGAAGAGAAAACAAGATAAGAAGGATTTTCCATCTGCTGCTAGAAAATCCTCTCACTCAGTAGCAGGCACTCTTTTCTACCATTATCTTCATGGGTTTCCATGGCCTCTTCCTCCACCTGTTTTGGCCAATGATGATCCCAAGGATGCTTCTTTGAACATTAGTCTTACTGGTCCAGGACAGCAGTTATGTTACTTTGTTGCTCAGATGCTGTACCCTTAAGTACCTTTAATAAAACCCTCTAAAGACAGTAACACTTCATTACACCATGGGAACACTCACAGAAAAGCCTTTATTGGCTTCTACTGAATTCAGCTCTCATCAGCTGCATCTAGAGCCTTCCACTCCACTGAGTTCCTGAGGCAAAGGATCTGAGCTATCCTGAGCCCCAGGGCTCGCTGCTGATGCCCTGTGTACACTCCCTTCCCAGTGCTTTGCTCTCCACTGCAAAGTGCACTGCTGATGACATTTAGTCTCAAATAGCATTTAGCTGTTGGGATCTGATTGGATGGCTGAGGAATTCCTAACTAGATAGACTAGTTGGTCTAGCAAGAATTTGCTCTAGCAAGTACCAGGAGAGGTACAAACTCTGCCCTGGCCAGGCTTTGCCCTGTTTCCAGCCCGTTTGACAGTTTCCTTGGCAGGAGGGGGTGGGGAGGAATGGAGACCTCTCCTACAGATAACCTAAAACCATCTGTGACAGAGCAAACTCCTCCAAGAGACTGACCTTCTTCCATTTCACAGCTTGGTTTCCATCCGCCCACCCAAAAGTCCTGTTAACCCCTGCGTGCCAGTGGGTAAGCTACAGCACACCACTGAAGACATGCAAAATGTCATGGCAAAGCCTGGTGTATTCAACACCAGTCACTGGTCACTGCCTTCACTGCAAAGGGGGCATGTTCTTCCTTGGAAGCAAGTTCAGCCTGGAGAAAAGAAGACTAAGGGGGGACCTTATTCATGTTTATCAATATCTTCAGGATGGGATGCAGGGGAAATGGGCAGCCCCTTTTCAGTGTCTGTGGGGACAGGACAAGGGGCAATGGCTGCAAGTTGGAGCAGAGGAAGTTCTGCACCAACCTGGGGAAGAACTTTTCCCCAGTGAGGGTGAGGGAGCCCTGGGCCAGGCTGCCCAGGGGGTGTGGAGTCTCCATCTCTGGAGAGATTCCAGCCCCATCTGGACACCGCCCTGTGCAATATGAGCTGGGAGCTGCTTTGGCAGGGGGTTGGACCCCATGAGCTCTGGGGGTCCCTTCCAACCCCTGGGATTCTGGGATTCATTCCCCTAACAAAGGGCAGTGAAGAAATGTCAAGAGGCAACAATGTCAGGACAGTTATTTCAGGACTGAATTTAAATTTATCCTGAAATGAGACTCTTCCAATCATCTGCTCTCCCTGTAATTCCCTGCTTCCTCAGTATACCAGTATGGGACCCACCCATTCTGACTGGTGACTGTTGGCACAACTCTTCCGATAGACTCTCAGTGCCCGCTGCAGGGCTCAGAGCAAGAAGAGAAGAAACAAGACTTGGTAGGGTCAGAAAAGCTTACTGGATCTTCCAGTTCATGAAGAGATGATAAAGGTTGAAAACTACTCTCATACTTGAGTTACATGGCCAAGCCACACTGTCCCCTGCAGCATGGGTCAGTCCCTGTGCTGAAGGTCGAGGTGGTGTCAGGGAGGCTTTTTGGCAGAAATATTCAGAGATATGGAATGGGTCAAGATATGCAAAGCTCAGTAGTCAGGTTCAAAGTCGACTTTGACATAATAACAATGGGGAGCCCATAAACACTGAGCAAACAGAAAGAGTTGTGTTCATTTAAGGACAGGCAAAGGCATGGAAAATGGAATAAAGGTCCAAATTCAGTGAATTCTATGACTTACCTGCAGATCTACAACCACCAAACATGCTACAACCAATACAGTGAGTCTGACAGTACTGATCTTGCAGTTCATGTCTAAGTAAAGGGACATTCCTTGGTACAGATCAGGCCATGCACCCGGTGGGTCAAACAACTGCATTTTGTTTTTACCAGCTGCATGTCCTGCACCAGGATGAGGAAGAGTCACACCATGCATGTGGGTGCTTCAAATTAGCCCTCTGGACTCATAATACTTGATTTTAATTAAATATGATCATGCACCAAATACTGAGCACTTGCAGCTCCATCTGATTTCAGGGGAAGATGCCCATGCTCAGTCCAGTCCCTCAACACAAGATCATCCACCCATGTTGTGTACACTCCAGATGAAATTTAAGGGACTATTTTAAGGCTTGAAGCCTTGGTTAGTTTACCTCCCACACCTAGGATGCCAGTCTGCTCCTTTGTCACCAGCAAGCTGACATCTGTCATCACTGTTCACACAGAGCCATGATTAGACCCACTGCAGTTAGCTGGGCTTTCACATGCTGAGATGCAACTCAACATAAGGAAAATATTAGAATCAGGGTGATGAATTCAAGAAGCAGCAGTGCTCTGCTTTCACACTGCAGGTTAGCTCCCTCCTTCCCACACTGCACAAAACTCCTTCTATTCCCTTGTTCAGGATTGATTTACTCTGTTTGCATCCATGACTGACCAGAGGGGTTTGCTAGCATGGTCCATGACTTAGATGGAGCCTGGCTGCCTACAAACAGGACATTCCTACCTTCCCCTTGTGATAGCTGCTCTCATGTCAACTTTTCTTGCATGCTCCAGTGCCTGGCTTGGCTAGTGTTGGAATTTACCTACCCTTTTCCATTCAGAAAAACAAATCATGGGCAAGAGATGTTAAAGACAGACTCACCAAAGATGTGATTAAACATTAACATCCTACCAGACAGAGGGATGCACAGAGTAAGGCATTCCTGCACCGCTTTCATCTGACCCTATGTGGCCATTGCACTGTGCCAAATCTCTTCTGCTCCAGCCAAATTAACTATGTATGTTAGAGCCACTTTGCATAAGCCACTTCTCATGCCCTTGGACATGCAGAGGGTTAATAAAACTCACTGCATGCAGTAAAATAATTGTGCTCTTTGGATGCCACAGGGGATTGAAGTTATAAGGTTTCTTCTCATTCCTCTTGGCCCCTTCAGACTAGAGCACATAACAAATACCCCAGTTTATTTATTGATTTGTTTTCCCATCCTACCAGTAGCAACAGATGAAAACAAGCCCAGCCCTTGTCTGATGAGCTATTTTAATGTTTAATGCCCTAAGGTGCCAGGAAGTTTAACACTGAAACAAATAGTAAGAAAATCCCCCTGAAACTGTAAGAGGCTGCAGCATGTGGCACCTTCCAATTTTCTTTGTGGGACACCTGAATGTTATTTTCAACATTGTTCTAGTGCTACCTGGCCTGACCTGTGCCTGCACAAGTTAATGCCTGGTGCCTCTCACCACTGGGAATGTCATTCTGTTCCTTCAGAAGGTTGTCCTCTGTCAGACTCTCATCTTATACAGCACTGAAATATCAGAATAAAGTAAGTGAATAAAGTAAGTGTCACCTAGAGATGGAAAATTATGCCAGTATCCAATGCAGAATTACCAAACCACAAATAATCATGATGGGAAGAGAGGGCATCTCTCCCCTTTCACCCTCCTTGCTTTTGGAACCCCACAGATTCACAGAAGTGTCTCAGTGTTCCCCTTTGTGCAAGCATGAAACCAGCAGGGTCTGTCACTCCCCATCAGTCACCTTGTCTGCCTTGGGAAGGTGATCACACAGAGCTCAAACACACCTTTAGCTCACAGCAAACACAGCTGCTTATCTGAAACAGGTACACAGCACTCACCTGCCTCTGCCACCCCAAATGTCCTCTTCTACCCCAAGTGCTGTCAAAGCTGCAGGTCACTCAAGTCCTTCCTGCAGTCGGTGCTCAGACGTGGGATCAGCGCTGGGTCCCTGGGATCCTCCTCAGCTGCTCCCTCTGTCTTGCCTGCTGCCTCCCCTTCTCTCACTTAAACTGTCTCTCACCCTGTCCCACTGGTAGGTGAAGCCTGTCACAGAGCTGTTAGCCTGTCAGACATCCAGATGATTTCTTTTATGGGAACCTGATGCACCTGCCTCCTATTCGTTATTATTTTGGTCCATACCAGTAATGGTGCTGGACAAACTTGAGATTAACATAATTCTCCAACATTTCACAAGTCAGCTGGAGAGGGGCTTTTTCTGCAGATTGTGTTTCCCCTTCACAGTGACTCATTAAAAACCTGGATCCAATGGAATGGCTCCACATGTTTTAAAGGACACTGCAGCTTAACTGGTTTGAAACCAGTCTCAAGAATAAACAGGGTTACTGACGGATCAGATAAATTGAACTATGGTTAAAAGTGAGTGGCAAAGAACATTTTAAGATAAGGCTACTCCAAATACACTCTTATTTTAAAAATCTCTTTGAAGAGTTAGTATGAATCTAAGGGATAGACAGGACTTCTCACAGCACCAGCTCGTGGTGCTCTGTGAGTTTATTAGCATGCAGTTGAAAAGCATCAGCCTGAACTCCAGTAACTGAGAGCAGCCTCTGCTGCCTAATGAGCTTTATCCACCCCCTGGAATCAAATATATCTCAGCAGAAATAACAGAGAATTAAGGAACATTAGGTCGAGCTGGAAACGGAGATCAGATGCTCCCACAGACTAGGTTCTTCTTATCAGTAAGCCAAAGTCAAGACAGGGGATGAAGAGGCTTACAGACAGAGTTTCAGAGAATCATAGAATCACAGGGGTTGGAAGGGACCCCCAGAGCTCATGGGGTCCAACCCCCTGCCAAAGCAGGGTCCCTAGGACAGGTCACACAGGTTGGTGTCCAGATGGGGCTGGAATCTCTCCAGAGATGGAGACTCCACAACCCCCTGGGCAGCCTGTCCCAGGGCTCCCTCACCCTCACTGGGGAAAAGTTCTTCCCCATGTTGGTGTGGAACTCCCTGTGCTCCAACTTGAGCCCATCACTCCTTGTCCTGTCCCCACAGACACTGAGAAGAGGCTGGTCATTTCCCCCTGTGTCTCACTCTTCAGATATTGATAACCATTGATCAGATCCTCTCTCAGTCTCTTCTCTCCAGGCTGAACAGCCCCAGCTCACTCAGCCTTTCCTTGTAGGGAAGGCCTTTAATCACCTCTGTATCCCTCCACTGGGCTCTCTCCAGGAGATCCCTGTCTTTTTTATAGTATTGGTCACCCATGGACCACCCAAAGCTCTCCTTGCTCTCCCTGCTCCCACCCCTTCCCAGGTCTGCAAATTGCAGATATTTCTGATGTTTCATTGTTGGCATCACTCACCAGAGGGACAGTCACATCTTGAGTGACAATGTCAGTTATATTTAGTCATTTCAAAGCAAAGCCCATGCAGTACTGGGAAGGGTGGCACGCATGGGCACATCAAATGCTTCTAAAACGCTGATAAAGTTCATCATCTTGTCCTCTTCAAGTAAGAAAATGGGCTTGTGGGACAGGAGGTCTGTGAAGCACCAAAAGGTGGGCAGAATCCTCAGCCCCAGCCTGTCATCATGCCACCTGGGCCAGCGCCATCCAACAGGAGAGGCAAACCTCTAGAGCAAACAGAATTTTCAAAGGTTCTCCATTTAGCCACTTGAAAGGAATCCCACACACACCAGACAATGGGCCTATTGGCCTCCTGCATAAAGCTATACCTTCACTGCACCAAGACTTGGTAAGAAAGGCACAGGAAGAGGTAGAAAGATGAAGCAGTTGGAGGACAGCAGGTTTGCCTGTACTTTTTAGGTACTTTCCAAGAAATTAGATGCCCTAATTAGGGTTATCAGTTCCTTTTACTTCAGATTAACCATAGGACTTCCTACCTCACCCTTCAATAGCTAAGCATCCTTCCTGTCCATGAGAGCTTGAGCTGTCCCACAATCTGCTGAGGTTATGCTGTAACAGATTTAAGCCATAACATGCAGGTGACACTTCCCAAATCCCATTCACACACCTTTAAGCACATTCAGAGTCAGCAAAACATAGCAGGTCCCATGTAAGGTTGTAGAAGAGCAAAAGCAACTTCTGCCTCAAAAAGCAGAGAACTACCAACAACCCAGGAGATGCTGAAACCAGTCTGATAGACTTGAAAATATGTCCCAGTGACCTGACCTCAGAAATCCAAAGGGCAGCCTTGTGCAATGTGCTTTACCTAGCAATCCTCTGACACATCCCTTTCTGATAGCACACTGCAATGATTTGTAAGCCTGGGTATTCCCTTCCCTTTGACTGTCTTCATAAAGATTACTTCCTATCAGGCATGTGAGAGGACTCTACTGTGAACCCACCCAACATTACCTCTGAGCTGACCTGAGGATGGCCCATTCAATTCTAATTTCATCCCAAATTACCAAGTGGTTATTGGTTCTCTCAGAAATTGCATTTTTCAGGAATGAAAATTCTTTGCCAAAATAAGGTGTTCAGATTCATTCACAACACAGACAGAGTTTGTTATTCTCCCACAGAATGTTATCCTCAAACATTGTCAGCTCAGACAGTCATGCTCATCCTGCCTTTCATGTCTGCAACCCTGTCATTAAACTGTCTGTTGGGAGTTGTACTGCACAAAAGCCTCCTCACATCTACATCAAATGAGTATAAAACACAGAAAATTAGTGCATTAAGTCTGAGAACCCTGAATCCTTGTTGTGACAGCTTGAGAATACAGTGTACTTTGTGTTCCTCTCAAGCTTTTTACTCAAGAAACATGGAATGTCAAGGAAATGGACAAGGACACCAGACAGTTGTACAGATTGTCCCATCTCAGCCAGCTGCCAGATCCCCAGCATGTAGTCTGGACAAGAGTGTCTTACAGTAAGGCAAACCAGGATACATTGTGGTGGCAGAGCATCTTCCTGAGGGGCTAGAGATCTATTTTGATCAAGTCTGCCATCTCTAGCCTGGAGAAGAGAAGGCTGTGGGGGGACTTCATTGCAGCCTGCCAGTCCCTGAAGGGAGCAGAGGAACAGGAGGGGAATTGGCTTTTTTAAAGGGTAGACAATGGCAGGACAAGGGGGATGGATTAAAGCTAAAGGAAGGAAGGTTTAAATTGGATATTAGGGGGAAATTCTTTCCAGAGAGAGTGGTGAGGAGCTGGAACAGGCTGCCCAGAGAGGTGGTGGGTGCCCCGTCCCTGGGGGTGTTCCAGGCCAGGTTGGCTGGGGCCCTGGGCAACCCTGTGTAGCTCCAGGCCTGGAGGTTGGTGTCCCTGCCTGTGGCAGGGGTTGGAACTCTGTGATCCTTGGGGTCCCTGCCAACCCAGACCAGTCTGGGATTCTATGATTCTCTCAAGCATCCAGCCAGAATGATACATCACAGACCCTTTAGGCACCAGAGCCTGTACAGTTCATTATTGCCTCCAAAGGCGACACCACTCAGCACTCCCTGGAAGTCCTGCCTCTGGTGAGGCTGATCTCATGTAGATGAATTCCATAGACAACCAACCCATTAGCTGAATGACCTAAGTAACAGCCAGGAGATTGGTGTACACACCTGGACATGAAATGGAGGGTAAGTGCAAAGACAGAAACTCTACCAGGGAAAATTCTGGGATTGGGATTCCCCCAGTTACCCACAGAGAGTAAAAGGAAAACCCCTCTCTTAGCTGCTCTACAGCCCTCTGCCAAAACACCAGTGAGGGAGAGAAGACAAGGTACTGAAACATCCAAAAGCACTCAGAGTCTCCTAGAGGGTTCAGTTACAAGACAAGTAAGGGCCATTGCCACCAGAGCTTCTTTTTCTGCGTGTCCCTTTGCCCCACCCCTCAGCCACACATGTCCACCAGATCAATAATGGTGTCTTCAGAGTAGCAGCAGGACACAAGAATGCTCCAGGTATTGCCACATAAAAAAGATGGGTCAAAACCTAAGCAGTAGTGATACCCAAACTGGGTTCCAGATTCCAGACTCCTTCAGTTGGAATCAGTATGTGCTAAGGGAGATTCAACAGAACTCACCTGACCCAGTGGCCCCAGCAGAGAGGAGCCTGCCCTTGTCAGCTCTGACTGCTGAGTAACCTGAGCTCCTGCCTGGGACTAGAAAACAGGCCAGATGACACTAAGTGAGACAGTAAGTGCTCAGCCTTCTTGGGTCCAGGCCTAAAGCAGGTCTGATATCAGGGTCACTCTGTCTTGATGGTCTTGTGAGGGCTTTGACCACATCACAAAGGCAGCTGAGCTTTTTACCCCAAACACCCCATGGCAGCCAGTTCCCTCATTAGCTTTTCCATGTGATAGTGATCCAATGTGTGCCAGACACAGGCCGTTACTGCTCATTACCCATCACAAGGCTGCTCCCTGATGGAAAGGGCAGCCTCAGGAGAGGCAGGACAAGGACCTTACTCACCCCGTGCCTGATGCAGATGAGCAGATGGCAGCAGGTTCCATCAACAGTCCCATGAGTGCCAAAGCCAAGGTAAAAAGTCAGGTCCAAGGTCACCTGGGAAATCCAAACAACAGTTCAGGAACCAGCTTGCAAACAGGTGCAACTACAGCAAAGTGCAGGAAGGGGATGAAGGGCCCAGGCCTGAATTTAGAGCTCTTGGGCCATGGGCAGAGGGTATGGGAAGAGGTCCTACATGAGAATGATTAGGGCAATTAAGGCCTATTAGTGCCCTTACAGCCCTGCCCCTGGATTTCAGAACTTAATTTCTGTGACACTGGTTCACCCAAGCCTTGCACTTCTTTGCATCATGCTTCAAATTCAGCTCCCCCTCCCCTCCTACTCCAACTTCCTTAAATCTTCTGCTTCTACAGAGGGGTCTGTTTTCCCACTGATTTCCAGACCCAGATGACCTCCCCATCCCCTCTGCATATCTGAGGCTGACCACCCTCTCCTCTTACCCCCAGCATAGGACAGGAGAAATTGTACCCTTTCATGAATGTACTATTCTCTCCTCTGCAACTAACAAGGAGACCCTGGTTTTGTTTGAGTTTCTGTTCTACTGAGATGTTGATCCTCCCCACACTCCCTCAGGCTCTAGAATGAATCTATGTGATCCCACTGTCTTCACCATTTAAAAACATTGCAAGACTTTTCACAAGGAATTTAACTGGATTCCTGTGCCACCTCTCCCCTCAAGCATGTACAGTAGATTGATCAATGCTGTCTAGCACAACTGGCTTCATCCAGGTTCATCCCTGGAGAAGCAACTACTGCTGTGCTTTTCACAGTAACGTGGGCATTCTAAAAAGCATCACAGGGATCTTTCTGTTTAGGATCAAAACCACAACTATGTCTTGCAGGAAGATCTCAGCACTCTTCAGCAAATCACAGAATCACCAGGTTGAAAAAGACCTTTAAGATCATCGAGTCCAACAGTTCCTGTCCTGTGCTGACCCAGATCCCTCAGTACCTCATCTACCCACCTGTTAAACACAGCCAGGGGTGGGGACTCAGCCCCCTCCCTGGGCAGCCTGGGCCAGGCCCTGACAACTCTTTCAGGGAAGAACTTGTCCCTCACAGCTGCTCTGACCCTGCCCTGGGGCAGCTTGAGCCCATTGCCCCTTGTCCTTCAAAGCCCCCTTCCCAGGGCACGTCCAGCTCCTCATGCTGTAAAGCTGTACCACCTCTGAAGTCAATCACAGGAGTCTCCTTTTAACAGTTATCTCACTGACCCAGGGATAAGATAAGCACAGAACTGGACATGCCTAGTAAAGAGCACCAAAGAATGATGGTTACATGAACAAGTCAGTGCTTCAATGCTCCTGAAGATGCAAAACTTGAAAAAGTGAAGTCATCCCAGTTTGAAGTGTCCAGACCTGACTAATAGGCAGTAGGCACCATCACTGGGATAACCTGGATGCACATGTCTCAGTGCCCACATATTGAGAAGACCTCTGGGACAGAAGAAGATTGGTCCCTATGGTTACGTGCATGAGAGTCTGAGTGAATGAAAACATTATCTTTTTAAATCTGAAATCACCTTCCTCTCCTTCAAGGCCTCACACTGAGTTCTGTCACCTTGCTGCAACATTACTCCCCACAACACAGTCAAGTTTGCAACCTCCTGGGAATGGCAGAGCCTCCAAACAGGAACTGGATGGTGATCCTGTATCTTGCAGACCAGCTGACAACTTGGTCTCTGACAGTCTCTAGGAGCCAATTTTTATGTCTTGCCTTTGGTGACATACAGTTGTACATGTTCTGTACTTCCCACCATCAAGTACCTTCTGCCTGCTTGCAGTCAGACAGACAGGGAGGCTCCTGTCTGATGGAAGAGCGGAGTGCCACAGTGAGCAGGGAACTTTTCAAGGCAGATGAATGGCCAGATGCATCACTGAAACAGGCAGGATAATGTCAGGGGTACTGACACATCATAGAATCCCAGACTGGTCTGGGTTGGACGGGACCCCAAGGATCACAGAGCTCCAAACCCCTGCCACAGGCAGGGCCACCAACCTCCAGGCCTGGAGCTACACAAGGTTTCCCAGGGCCCCAGCCAACCTGGCCTTGAACACCCCCAGGGATGGGGCACCCACCCCTCTCTGGGCAGCCTGTTCCAGCCCCTCACCACTCTCTCTGCAAAGAACTTCCCCCTAAGATCTCATCTAAACCTTCCTTCCTCTAGCCATGGCCAGTCCAGGAGCAAGGAGGAAAGGAGAAGTGGGTTTTAGAGGCAGATCCTGTGTCAGAAGTGGTGATGGAGGAAGGAGGACAGTCTTCAGCTGGGGCAGACAATACCAGTGCCAGGAGGAAACAAGACCCATGCAAAGGTCCTGATGAACCCTGCATGGAGACAGACCCACCTGCTGCTCTGAGGCAAACTGAACAGCAAGCAAATTGCTTGGAGTTTGGGCCTAAACAAAGCCCAGCACACTCTTGTCAATCTCTTTGACAAACAGATTGAGAGTTCCAGGTAGATAAGAGCTGCAGAGTTGTCTAGGACCATGCCAGTGAATGGATCATCCTCTCAACTACTCATGTGCTTTTCAGCTTATTTTTCTGGCATACCCCAACCTACACTCACCACTCGCTCCTCTTCCCCCAGGCACTGTGTCTGCTCTGAAGGGGTTATTCCTCCCACAGCCACCATACAGGTGCAGAGCTGCCTACACAGCCCCTGGTGGAGGAAGAAACCTCACGTGTTTATCATCTGAGACATCTGGCCTGAAGTCTGAGCATGAGTGCTGCTACAATCCTCCTGATTCAAGCTGGGTCATGCTGACAATTTCCCAAGTCCTCACTGGGAGGAGGAATGCACTAGTGAGATGCTCCTCTTGGCCATCTCTGCCAGTCCTTTCATGGTGATATTGAAGAACTCAGTCTCACTCCAAACTGGCAAGCAGCAGCAGAGTGGGATGTTACTGATGCAAGGAGGGTCAATCCAGCACAGAGAACAAGACTCCTAGCAGCCCAGGGAGAGGAAAAAAGAGAAAAGAGCTCTAAAAATCAAGGGCCAATCAAATAAACCATGAACTGTTGCTGCTCCTCTTCTGCAAGAATATAAAGAGCAAATTTCTGGGCTTATTAACACTTCATGCCCACCCTTCAAACTATAATTATAGCTCTCTGTCCCATATATCTACACTAAAATTTCAGCTTTTTCTTCCTGGTGTAGTATTTTCATATCTATCCCTCACCTTCCAAAGTGGCTATCTGATAGTAGAGGTGCATTGCTTTCCCCTGTCCTCTCTCTTTATTTATCCTGTTGGACAATCTGTATCTTCTTTGTAGCTTCTGAACTGAACATCTCATTGATAAGAACATTGAGATCTGAGGTTTGTCTTCTCTGGAAGTGCTTTGGCCTCCTTCCTGCCTCTCTAGGTATGCCTGCAAAAACAGAGCATGTGCATTGCTGACTTATGACCATATCCATGAGAAATAAACTTCCTTCAACAACAAGCCACAGCCGTCTGAGGCAGAAGCCAAGACACACTGGCCTTGCCACATGCCTCAAAGGTCAACAGACCCAAATTGCCAGAGCAGACAGGAGGAGAGCATGCCAGAAGCAAAGAGCATATAAATCTAATGACTGTCAGCTTAACTATGTCAGCTGACTTCTGAGCTCAACCAGAGGGTGACAGGAGAAGGATGGTCCCAGTTTACCTTTACAAGTCTCAATTAATTGAGGCCTCTTTCAAACACAAGTAGTTAGAGCTGTTTAAACATTTTAACCAGGAAATGTTTTTTAATGCTCAGCTATATGACCTATCAGGCAAGCCATCTACAGTTCCCAGGCAGCTGGTCACCCTGACCTGGTCAGGAGGTGGCAGGAAAGCTTTGGGAGTCTACAGTGCAGCTGAGCCCTGGAGTGCTCTCTGATGTATATATTAAAAAGGACTTTTTATTTGCCACATCACATTGTCCTAAGCATTGTTTCCAGAGACACAAGGTCACAGCACTCAGACAAAACTCAATGGAAAGAGACCTGCAGCTGGGTTGCTGATGGTCACTGAATCACAGAGGTGCCAGTCAAAAGGCATCTGGCTGTCCCCAGTCCAACCCCCCACTCAGGGCAGGATTATCTTGAATACCAGACTGGAGTATGGCTTTTCCACTAAGTTTCAACAACCAACTTTACTCTCCCCAAAAACAGAGGTTCTCCCCTCTCTGATGGCCTGTCCCAGCTTCCCCAAGAAGAGTTTTCCTAGTGTTCAACCTGAACCTCCTGAGCTGCAACTTCTGGCCACTGTCAGTTATAATTTGGCAGCTCCAAGAAGTGTTTGGCCCTGTCACCTTGTGACCAGCCCTTGCTCTGCTTGCCATTCACCTTCCAGTTAAGCCCAGGATACCGTTAGCTTTATGATAAGCACACATAACCTGTCCATGTTCAACTTGGCATCTACCATAACATCTGTGTCCTTTCCTTAAGCACCTCCAGGTCCTTTTGCAGACTGGTTGTTGTAGCAGCCTGCCGCAGTTGTGCATAGTTGGGTGCTGAGAGAGAGGGCCAGGGGCTGCAGAAAATGGCTGCTGGAATCTTCTGCAGGCCTGCTGATAGCGCCTCTGAGAGTCACATAGAGGAGAGAAAGACTCCACCAGAACACGGAGTGCCAGGAAGGCTGCAATTTTGGCCCGTTCAGGGCATTGGGATGTCTATTGGCATAGAAATGTCAGCAGTTGACAGACACAACAGGCCGGGAAGGCTGGGGGAGGAGGCCCCAGGTACCCGGGCCAGAGATACCCCTGCAGCCCGAGCTGAAGCACGTGGGAGTAGCCGGAGGAAAGGAGCCATGGAGGAGGCAGAGACCCGACCTGCCCGTGGAGAGGCTCCACGCTGGATGGAGCCGGGGGAGACATAGAGAAGATGCCGTGACTGACGTTGGGATGAGCCCCTGCCAGCACAAGCGACCTCCAGAGATGAGCCAAACAGGTTTGCTGGAGGAGGCATCATAGCCCCGTGGAGGACTGGGACTGAGAGACACTGTGATCTATTGCTGCCTGCCAGAGCAGAGATGAAGCCCGGCGGGAAGAGATTTGCCTTGGAGAAAGTTCCTGGAGGACTGGCTCTTGTGGGTGAGATCCTACGGTGCAGCAGGGGGAGGGTGTGTGGAATGGATGCCCCCATCCTGGCCGAGAAGGGAACCATCTTGCAAGGGACTGACTGAAGCCCCCATCTCCTAGTCCCTGCCCCCCGTCCTGTGCTGCGAGCAGGAGAGGGGAAGAAGGGCAAAATCATGGCTAAAGGGCAGTCTGCTTTAGAATGGAGGGGTGGGGGGAAGGTGTTACAGAGACCCCCATTTCCCCAGTCCCTGCCCCTCCTGGGCTGCAACTGGGAGGGAAGAAGGGAGCAAACTTCTAACTCAAGCCTGCTGAGGAGGGAGTGGGGGGGAAAAGTGTTTGCCTGGTTGCATTTAAGATTGTTGGTTGCACTCCTGACTCTGGTTCTTTTTCACTGTTTTCTCTTAAGCCTAGTGTAATAAATTAGATCACTTTCTCTCCTGCACTCTGTGTTGAGTCTGTTTTGCCCACGTCATTAACGAGTTTGCCTCTTGAGCCGCCCTAATATATTTTTTTTTTCCCCTGTCCAACTAAGAAGGGGAGTAATAGACTGATTTTGGTCTCACTACACAGCCCTGGTCTCTGCAGACCCTGAAATCATAGAATGATATGGGTTGGAAGGGACCCCAAGGATCACAGAGCTCCAAGCCCCTGCCACAGGCAGGGCCACCAACCTCCAGGCCTGGAGCTACACAAGGTTGCCCAGGGCCCCAGCCAACCTGGCCTTGAACACCCCCAGACACGGGGCACCCACCCCCTCTCTGGGCAGCCTGTTCCAGCCCCTCATCACTCTCTCTGCAAAGAATTTCCCCCTAAGATCTCAGCTAACCCTTCCCTCCTCCAGCTTCACTCCATCCCCCTTGTCCTGCCATTTTTGCCCTAAAGCAGGAGACTGCCTGTGTATTGAATCATAGAATCCCAGCCTGGTCTGGGCTGGAAGGGACACCAAGGATCACAGAGCTCCAACCCCCTGCCACAGGCAGGGACACCAACCTCCAGGCCTGGAGCTACACAAGGTTGCCCAGGGCCCCAGCCAACCTGGCCTACGTAATTCAAAATAAATCCATGGAATGGGAAGTTGGCTACTAGGCAGAAAAGCCACTGAGGACATTGCCTCAGCCCTTTCCTCTTGGAGACCTGATGAGCCTGCCTTGCAGAACCACCCTACAGAACACAGGAACCACTGTATTTGGGATGGGAGCAGAGGCTGGGGGCTCAGATCATAAACCCCCATTGGAAGGGAACTGTGATGGTACTACCAAGTGTCAACTGAGACAGGAAGGAGTAATACAACATAGCAGAGGCTGTGAAAACTCTAAGAGGTCTCAGGAATGGTCTCCCACAGAAAGTCTCGTAGTTCTCCTTGGGACAAAGTCTTTGGGATCTAAAATCAATGAAAAGAAAGGCACACCAAAGTATCAAGCTTTCTAGCCAAACACAGATGGCAACTTGGGATCCTGTGTTCAGATCTTGAGAACAGCTCTGGAAAGGTGAGTTGCAGGTAGTGACACCTCATATCCTAAACTCCAAATCCAGGAGGAAAAATAAAACTGAAGTTAATGAATATGTCAAAACAGTAATTAGAGCAAGCAGAATGATTCTGCTAATTTTAATCAGTCATCATGAGATGGTCAAACGATGTTTCAGTGTACAAGGACTAGGGAAAACCTAAAGGAACTTCATTTGGGATTTGTACTCAACGATCTTGAGGTCCCTTCCAACCCCTACAATTCTGTAATTTGTTAAAAAATACAGGGATGGATAAAGGGCTAAAAGGATGTAGCAACCATGAATGCACAAGAGATCAAGATGAAGGTAGAGTGACAGTGCCTACCAGCAAAGGCATGCCCATGAAGAAAAAAGGGGAAACATTGCAGAAAAGAGAAATTCTAACACTCAAAAGCCATCCTGACAAACCATCCCCCAGCAGGCATGCTGCAGTGGGAGCTTCCAAACCTCAGCATCCCAGAGTCAGGGCTTTAAAATTCCTGGCAATGTTTCCCTTCTAATGGTTTTGCTTGCCATAAAGTCTGTCATTAAGGCTCCATGAATAATTGCTGACATGCTGCAGTCTGATATCAGTTATTATTAATAACTGGGAAGTCCTAGCTTATTAAAGGAGTCAATTTGTGTGTGCTCAGAGAGGATACAAGCTGCTTTCATCTGCCTTCAGTCAGGAAGAGACCTTGAATGATCAGGTTCCTTTGACCTTGCATAGGTGGTATGAAAACACCACTCCTGCCAGGGCTGTTACAGCCTCTTACTATGCCCAGGGCCCTGAGTAAACCCCAAATCTTGACCATGGGACAAAGCACATTTTAAGTGTCCTGGAAATCTGTTGGTTTCATTTCATACATTATGTTCCCTAACTTTGAGACAGGTTCCAGTGGAAACACTCACAAATGAGACCCCCAAGTGCAGGGAGCTCCATGCTGAACACAGATGTAAACAAAATATTGGGGTTTTCTCTGCTATGACCTTAACTTCCCAGTGTAGTCCCTTCACAGCTCTCACACCTGTGGATTCTGTCAGGTTTTTTGTCCTGATGAGTTGGAGAAAGGGGGTTCGTCTCACCTGGTATGTTTTCAAAATCAAGTGAGAACTGCCAAATATCAACCTAAGGTACAATTGTACTAATTCTTTAAAACAGTGAAAAAATCTTGGGGGGTGGGGGGAGATGAAAAGAGTTCACTCCACAGCGTTGAGAAGGTGAGAATGTGGTGAAGCCTCAGTTTTAAGTAACGATGGTCATAGAATCCCAGACTGGTCTGGGTAGGAAGGGACCCCAAGGATCACAGAGCTCCAACCCCCTGCCACAGGCAGGGCCACCAACCTCCAGGCCTGGAGCTACACAAGGTTGCCCAGGGCCCCAGCCAACCTGGCCTTGAACACCCCCAGACACGGGGCACCCACCCCCTCTCTGGGCAGCCTGTTCCAGACCCTCTCTGCAAAGAACTTCCCCCTAAGATCTAATTTAAACCTTCCATGATGATGGTGATGAAGACAAAGCTGACTTGAGAACAGGAGATAGAGAAATGGAGGTTACTGAGAGTAGTGGAAGAAAAACTCCACGTGCAATCCCAGTACAAGCTGATGAAGTATCTCTGTTAGAGAAATACCAGTGCCAGCTATTTTTGATCTCAGCTTTTGAGATCTCCACTGGAATGCAGTGAACACTGCTGCTTGCCTGTATTCAAAAACTATTTGCTCAGGTACCTTAAAGATGTATGGAGATGGTATCATGGGCTGCTCAAGTTAGAGCAGGGCAAGTTGTAGTAAAAAAGGAGACAGTAAGGTTAGTTTGTTCACCCTCCCACCAGGAGATGGGGGAAAATAGCCTATTAAATGGCTTACAAAGGTAAATATCAAAAGGGAGGTACAAGGTGAGAGAAAGGGCAATGGAAATAACTGGTCAGAAAGAGGAATATCAGGAGTTTTTTAGCTACCAGATCTGGCTAACAGTCTCCTAGTTGGAGTAATACAGTGGAATGTCTCACAGAGTTAACACAGTTATTTATTTTCTAATGGAATCTCTGTGACACAGCTTTCTGCCACTCAACTCCAAAGGTCTTTTCTAAGGTCGGGAATGATGTCTGGGAGGACAAATGGCCAGGAGACACTGAACTCAGAAACTCTTGGCTGCAGTAAATGCCATTTGGGAGTGACTTGCTGTACAGTTATTTTGGCAATTTGTTGTCCCTACCCTTGGGCATTCTCTTTCAGTAGCCAAACTATAGTGAACTTTGTGCACTGCATGATAGGGCACCCATGTATCTGACCAGCAGTAGGGCAATGGAGGAAGCTTTAAGTGAGTCAATGCACTCATGTAAACTCTTGAGGTTGCATTACACAAGATTTAAGAACTACCAACATCCCTTCCAGTGAAGCCCTTAGAACAAGAGGTCCCATTTCTTACCTGCTGGCATGACCTCCACCTCTGTTATGTAGAAATCATAGGTCACTATTTCATCCAGACAAAAAACCACTTTGGTGTGTCTGTCTTCTCCTCTGCCAGTTATAGTGATGATCCTTCCATCACTTGGTGTCTACATGTCTATGTGAGAGCATTTTACCAGGACCTGCTGAGTGCTTCAGAGCCTAAGAATCATAACAGTTGTCTTAGGGATAACGACCCTGCTGACTTGTGATCAAGAATGTGGGAAGCTGCAACCCAAAGGGTATGTATCCACTCCACCTCCTTTGGCATCCAGCTGACAATCGAGCTGTCAGCAGAGCTAATGCTCCAGTGTGCTGTGTCTAGCAGGCTGAGTCCCCTGCTGCAGACTATAAATTACACCCAACCCAGTTTAACACCTCTTCATATAGTTATGCATAAAGGCTTTCAGTCCCAGTTGCTCCTTAAGTGGTCAGAGCATTTCCCTGTCCAAATAGGTGTCAATAATAAGGAAATACCCCCTCCCCTGGTGAAAGGAATTTTAGAAGCTGTGGGGAGAGGTCACAGTTGCAGGAAGGACAGTGTCAATGTGGCTGTGTGCACCCACTGACACCCCTGGGCACTTGGCTCCAGGGGCATGAGCTTTCTGCAAATAGATCTCCCTGGCAGAGGCCTATGCCAAACACAACTGCTACAGCAACACCAGTACTTGTACTGTGACTGTTGGTTTGGAATGTTTTGCTGGATCACAAATCCTCAGATTATCTCCCCAGGAGGTGGGAAGCACAGAGCTACTGTGTGATTTGTTTAATGTGAGAAATGAGTCTTCCCAAGGGAGCCACTAGAGAAATCTTTCTCCAGACTTTGGGACAAAACACTCAACACCTGACATGACCCTTCTACAGCCCACAGTCCCTTTCAGAGCTACAGGGAGCATCCAGGGGCTCTCTGATTCGTTTCTCATGGTTGCTGCAAGGCACTAATTTGGTTGTGAATCAAAGGAATTACAGTGCCACCCTTCAGAAAGGAAATCCTTTGTGGAGACAGGAGCCAGAGCACAAAAGTCTCTTCCTATCCATAAAGCAGCTTTCCCTCCCATGCCAGCATCCCCCAGAGGGGTAGAACTGCCTTGCTTTGACTAACCTGGATGAAGAGGGAGAAGCAGACACAGGGTGTGGTGGAGACACCAGTGCCCTGCTATGCTGAGGGCTCTGTCAGCAGCCCCATTGCCAGCATCCTGCTGGGAGCTGGCCGCTTGCCGCTGGCTCCCTGCGAGCAGGGGCTGGGCCAACCCCACGTTACCCCGCCAGTTCCTAATGAAATGTCCCAGCAGAGCATCTCCTCCAGGCAGTGCCAGGATCCACCTCTCCCACTGAGCCCTGTGTACCCTACACTGCAGGAAGGTGAACTGGCTCATGACCAGGGCTGCTGGGCAGTACATGATGTTCAGCTTGAGCACGAGCAGTCCTGAGATGTCACTCCTGCTCTGGGCTTTTTGTCTCACTGGCCCAGTCCTAGCATACTTTCCAGATCACCTATCACAACCCCATAAGATGGTGCAACTCCGTGTTAAAGCCATTTATGTGGCCCTGTAGAGGAAGAACCTGACCTGGGAAGTTGTGATCCCATCACAGCTTTTCAGAACACACCATCAAAAGAGGTCTCCCTTAGTCTGCCCTGCAGTCTGTGTGGAGAACAGCTCCCCTGAACCATCAATTACAGCTCACAATCAGCTCCACTAAGCCAAAGTGTCACAGCACAGTCCTGGCAAACTGCCTTTCCTCCCACTTCTCCCTCATTAGGCTACTCCTTTCTTGCTAGGTCTTTAATTAGCTTGTCATCAGCAACTTGGCCTGGATTGAACACCCTGTGTTCTCCCAGATGAAACCATGTAAGACAGATGGGACATCAAAAGCAGCAAGAGTACGGTGAGAAGCCACACAGAGTAATTGATACGTGTCCCTGACAGGCTGGCCAGGGGCAGCAGTAAGGTTTCAGCTGGCTCAGACAAACTGGGGGTGTTCAGAATACAGGTTGGCTGAGATGTAGCAACCTCATTTCAGCAAACCCAGCACAGGGCCAGCAGAAAGGAGAGACAAACCCCACCAAAATCAGCAGCCTCGAGCAATAACGCTCTTCATTGTGTCACTAAAATGAAGAGCCCAGACATGATCAACTTCCCAGTTCAGCTTGGAGTAAGTTCACAAGAAAGCTTTGTTTCCACCACACCTGACTCCTTGGCTTTCACTCATTCAGGAACCAAAACTTGGCCTCAAATCACCTTTTCCCTGAATTCTGTGGCAGGGCTGCATTGCCTCTGTCTGTCAGCCACTGAGCTCAGCAGCTGGTCCATGGCACTGCTGCAAAGCGCCGAGCCAAGCCATGGAAGGAGGGGAGGGCAGCAAAAGTGCTGGCTGGGGAGGACAGCCCATAACAGACACACCTGTCGTTCAGCAGAAGCAAAGGCTTATGTCAGCCTGCTGCAGATAGTACCCCTTCCACCTCAGTGACCTTTCCCATCATACTTCATGAGGGAGGCTGCTCCCATTAAGTGCTACTTGATCCTCTGCTAATGCAGCAGTTATGACAGGCCCACGGCACTTGTCATTAGGATAAACACCTCTGCAGTGGGAGAAGGGGTGCACACACCCACTCTCCCCTCTGCTTCCTCAGGTGCCTTTCCCTGCCCATCACCACTGCTCTGGCCTTGTGAGGCCCCAGCTGGAGTCCTGTGCCCAGAGCTGGGGCCCCAGGACAAGAAAGGTGTGGGACTGTTGGAGAGGGGTCAGAGGAGCCACAAAGATGCTCAGAGGGCTGGAGCAGCTCCTCTCTGGAGAGAGGCTGAGGGAGCTGGGCTGGGTCAGCCTGGAGAAGGCTGTGGGGGGACCTCATTGCAGCCTGCCAGTCCCTGAAGGGAGCAGGGGAACAGGAGGGGAATCAGCTTTTTAAGAGGGTAGATAATGGCAGGACAAGGGGAATGGATTAAAGCTAAAGGTAGGAAGGTTTAGATGAGATCTTAGGGGGAAGTTCTTTGCAGAGAGAGTGGTGAGGGGCTGGAACAGGCTGCCCAGAGAGGGGGTGGATGCCCCATCCCTGGGGGTGTTCAAGGCCAGGTTGGCTGGGGCCCTGGGCAACCCTGTGTAGCTCCAGGCCTGGAGGTTGGTGTCCCTGCCTGTGGCAGGGGGTTGGAGCTCTGTGATCCTTGGGGTCCCTTCCAAACCAGATTGTTCTATGATTCTATGATTATCCAGCCTTTTCAGATTCCAGACTAGTGCTGCTGATAACATCTTGCCATCTGGCTCTTTCCAGATCCTGGTGACCCTCATCTGAGTGATCAGCACCAGGATACTTCACTAGTCCTTCAAGACTGGCAAATAAATTAATTTCTCCTCCCCAGAACAGGACTGTTCTAATTCTTCAGCCCTGCAGAGAGACCTAAGGACTCCCAAAAAGGGACTGACTTTGGAAGAAATGGTCCACAACAGCAAATTAATGTGAATTAAAAGGTACTCAGTATCTGCACTGAAATATTTGTCAAAGGAGAAAAAACAATTCAATGAAGTTCCTGTCTTTTCAAGCTGATTTGTTGCTCCAGTCCTGGCTTTCTAAATTGCAGTAAATGCTTCCTGAGTCTTAGGGAGCAAGATGTCCATCCAGCAGTAGATGGACTGTCATCAGCAGCTGTGATGGAGCCAGTCCAGGAAGCCACGGTAGCACTCTTTGGATCCCCTTGGGCTGTAGGCTGTGAGCGTTCAAGGTGTGAGTCCCTGCCTTACCACTGTCTGCTGGCATGAGTGGTGTGAGATTGTTCTGGGGCAAACAGGAGCTGAGTGTGCAGGCACAAGTATTAGCTGGTTTGAAATTAATTCCTTCTGGAAAAGACATCTACTTAGTGGAGTTATGCTGGTCATTGATCCTGGTGTGATGCCTCAAACCATGTCTATGTATAAGCCACAGGATCACTGAAGGGACTTCAGAAGTTCCTAATCCAAGCCCAAAGTTCTCTAGAGCTGTACCTGCTCAGGGATTTTTGCCAGGCTAGAGCTCTTGTCATGTGGACAAGCAGAAAAGATGGCAGTGGTTTTACAGGATCACAGCTCTCAGCATCACTATGAGCTGGTTACTGTGAACACTATAGTCATTCCTACCACCAGCACACCCTGCAGACCTGGCCACCACTCCTATGGACTATCTGGCCATCCCTGCCTTACCAAGCATGAATATTCCCCAACAAGGAAGGAGTCATCAAGAGCTCCTGGGAAGGGACTGTGAAATCTGTCCATCACAGCAAGACCCCCTTCCAGGAGAATTTTCCCTATTTCTGTTGTACTTGAGGTAGAAAACCTACAGAATCCAAGGGGGTCTCACAGTCCACCCAGGGCCTTCTTCCAAGGTTGTGAAGGAACCAAACACTGAACAGGAAGCAGCAAAGGTTCCTGCTCAGCAGCTGCACACCATCAGCAGTAATTTTCTGTAGATAAAAGAAGGAATGGAGGCAATGAGGAAACACTCTCCTCTGGCTTTAGATCACCAGGAGAAAGAGCAACCCACCTCACATGCAGCTGAGTGGGCTTTCCCTCAGCTTGTGCTGTGTGCATAGAAATGACAAACACCACTGCTCTGGGAGACCAGATTGCTGAAGAATAACAGGAGAGATGTTATCTTAACCCTCAGGAGAAATTTCCTGGTGTGTGGCTGCCATAGAGGGTGTGATAACTGGGTATAATTTATTCAGGTAGAAATCCCTCTTCCCACACTCTAACAATGTTTTGTTTGCTCTGTCCTGAAGACCAAGCCCACCCATGCCCTGGAAATGGTGATCCACAGCACATGTGCAGGGCTCTTAATACTGTGCAGTGACAAGAAGTTTCATCAACTCAGATAAATATCCCTGTCTTCTCAGTGACAGTCCCTCATACTTCAGATGTCCCACTTCCCCTGTGTGCCAACATTTGAAATCTATAAATAGGGCCAACTGGGAGAGGAACAGGGGATGTATAATGCCACCCACTCAGTACCTGTTTGGCTAGGGCATGACTTTGGAGGGAGCTAAACAACATGGCAGTAGGCTGTAGAGCCCTGATCCTGCAAGGTTGGGCAGTGTAGCAGTCTAACCCATCCAGAGCTCCTTCCAGAGCAGACTCAATCCAAGCATCTGCAGCTCTCCTGCCTCCTCAGGAGCACAGGTCTGCCCAACGCCGATGGCAAGGCTCCAGCCCAGACCCCACATCCCTGCAGAGGACTGTGCTGAGCTGATGGCAAGGCTCAGCAGAAGACTGGGATGTGTGGTGCAGGGATCACTGACCTGGGTGTCAGCCTTTACCTCACTGCCAGCACATCCTAAAGCGACACACCATCACCTTCCTACCAGCACCTTCCAGGGTTGCACCAAACACCTTCTGGCAGAGCAGCCCCCATCCCACTCCTTCTGCATAAAGGATGCTCTCAGTAGTTTGCCAGTCCCAGCAGTGAGAATCACCCATGTTTCAACAGAAAGGGCAATTAGCTCCCTCCACAGATGTTCTTTACTCCTACAGCCAGCAACTGAATCCTGCTCTGCATTACACATCCCTTTGTCCAAAAGAGCAATGGAGGGAGACAACTTTTGGCTCACTTCTACTGCTCACAAGACCATTTGTTACACAGAAGCTCAGAACAATCCAGCACAGGTCTCAGAGATGTGGGAGCGTTTGGTGGTGGCATGTCACATTTGACCAGGCCACTCCTGTCAAAACATATCACTTGGAACCAACCCTTGAAAGAAGTCCTGACCAAGCAGAGAGCTGCTGCAGCAGCAGTGCAGAGCAGGTTCTTTGCCCAGGCTCTTTTTTGTCCTCCTTTCCAAGCAGAAGGCTCTTTGACAAGTACAGAACAACCTGCTTTCCAGTCAGTGTCTACTTGCTGGTAAAAGCTGTTAATTGCCTCATATAGTCTTCTGTCAGCAACATGATCTCCTCTCCTCCTGCTGAGGGATTGTCCAGTTCCATGGCTGCAGCAGTACGTGGAGAGGGGGAAGGTGAAATATAATAGGAGATATAATATCCACAGCAGCAAGCAAGGCTAACCAAAAAGGCATGAGGGAAGCAGGATTCCAAGGAGAGAGGAATGCTGAGGGAGGAAAAGCAAGGAGTTCTCTTGACAGAGGTCCAGGATCATTTTAAACAGGGCCAAGAAAGCTTTTTTTTTTTTAAAGTCTATTTTTAATAGAACCTACATGAGCAATGAAAGCACCGCTGGCCACACTGCTACCTTCTTGCCTCCAAGATTAGCAACACAAAGATTAATTTAGACAGGATGGAATAGTTCCTAACACAAGTGTCTGTGCCTTCTGAGGAACATGTCTGACCCAAAAAACCCACATCCAGGGAAATCCCACCCCAGAAGCAGTCCCTCACAGGTAGGAGTCCCCCAGCTGGAAATACAGCAGTTCAGGTTCATCTCAGCACAGGGTGACTGCTGCTGGCATCAGGCAACTGGCATCTGTCACTATCATTGATGAGAAATAGATGTACTGTGCTACAGCTGGCAACAAAAGCTGCAGAGGCAACAGTGGATCAGGCCTACTGTCCTCTGAGGAAAGCTCATCAGGCAGCTATTAAAAATGAGCCCCTGGTCTTTGGTTCAGGAAGTTGACAGTTGGACTTGTGGTATTCAGCACTGCCCAGCATGACAGCCTTGTCTCTAAATTTGCGAGACATGGATCCCACAGATGGACACTCTGAACAGATGGACCAGGGCTGGATGGTCACACTCAGAGAGCTGTGGTCAACAGCTCAGTGTCCACGTGGAGGTCTGTGACAGGTGGTGTTCCTCAGGGGTCACTGCTGGGACTGGCACCGTTGAACATCCTTGTTGGTGACATGGACAGTGGGATCAACTGCACCTCCAGCAAGTTTGCTGACAACACCAAGCTGTGTGGTGAGGTTGACACGCTAGAGGGAAGGGAGGCCATCCAGAGGGACCTTGACAGGCTGGAGAGATGGGCCCATGCAAACTGCATGAAGTTCAACAAGGCCAAGCACAAGGTCCTGTGCGTGGGTCGGCACAATCCCAAGCACAACTACAGGCTGGGAGGAGAATGGATGGAGAGCAGCCCCGAGGAGAAGGCCCTGGGGGTGCTGATCGATGACAAGTTCAACATGAGCCAGCAGCGTGCACTGGCAGCTCAGAAAGCCAACTGTGTCCTGGGCTGCATCAAGGACAGCGTGGTCCAGGGAGGGGATTCTGCCCCTCTGCTCTGCTCTGGTGAGACCCCACCTGGAGCACTGCATCCAGCTCTGGGGTCTCCAGTACAGGAAAGACATGGAGCTCTTGGAGTGAGTCCAGAGGAGGCCACGAAGATGATAAGGGGCTGGAGCACCTCTCCTCTGAAGACAGGCTGAGAGAGTTTAGCTTGATCGGCCTGGAAAAGAGAAGGGTCCAGGGACATCTAATTGCAGCCTACCAGTACTTAAAGGGGTCCTACAGGAAAGTAGGAGAGGGACTGTTCACCAGGGAGTGCAGTGATACGACAAGGGTAATGGCTTCAAGCTGGAAGAGGGCAGGGTTAGGTTAGATGTTAGGAAGAAATTCTTCACTACAAGGTTGCCCAGAGAGGTCGTGGAAGCCCCATCCTTGGAGGGGTTCAAAGCCAGGTTGGATGGGGCTTTGGACAACCTGATCTAGTGAGGGTGTCCCTGCCCGTGGCAGGGGGATTGGAACTAGATGATCTTTGAGGTCCCTTCCAACCTGAAGCATTCTGTGATTCTATGAAGTTCCTAAGAGACTGACCAGATGGACCTGTGAACAACTCCCATCCACTCTGATGGCTATGTAGGGATGACTCCATCTGGGGACACTGAAAATTAAAAGCTGATGGCCCAGTTGAAAACACACAGTGTTTGGGATGCACTGTGGGACCTTGCCCACTTATTGAGATTCTTGTATCCTCTTCTTTGCCAGAGAAACAGAGGATACACTTTACTTACATTGAAAATTCTTCCTCCAAACACAACTGAATCATTTCTCTGAGTTGCTTCTAACATTTCTGGAGACCACCCTGCTCCAAGGGAAGCCAACTATAGATGAAACTGCAGCCCTTTCCCAGTCCCACCAGCCCTTTCACACACTGGGAATTCATCCTGCCTCAGAAATCACTTCACCCAAAACAAGGCATCTGTTTAGCAGCAGCTCAGCACAGCAGGTCAGAACATAAATCCTGTATCTAGTGGAGACTTGGGAATTTTTATGGAAACAAACACCCAATCATGGAGACTGAAAGACAGCTGAGACACCTGGACCAATACTGCTCTCCAAACCAGCACCAAGTAACCCCTTCCAAACCACAGGGACTTGGCTATGATCTGCCCCCAAAGCAGTGACCCCTGGCAGGAAAGACCTCTTTGGTCTCCCATGAAGTATTTTGCCCACTATGAACCTGAAGGAGGGATCCCTGGCTGCTAGTCCAGCTCAAAAGCTCTTAGCTGACAACGTTTATGGGAGCAGATCACAGCTTGAAGTGGGTTGGGATGACTGCAGCCCAGCAGGAGCATGACCTTGAAAGGTAAAACCAAGCCACAGCAGGCCCAAAGCCAGTAATACATTTAGGATTCCAGTGTTTCATGCAATTCCATCAAAATTCTTGGAAAAACTTGTTTCTGGCTGAACCAGGTGTCACAGGAAAGAACTCCAACTTCAGTACTCCTCTGCCAAGTCAGGAGGAGACTTACAGAGAAGCCTGTGCAGTGCAGATGGGTGCAAGGCTGCCAAACAGCACACGACTGCCACCAGAGGCTGCAGCCAGTCAGTCAGTCATGTAAACATGACCTACTGCACCCAGGCTGATGTTATTCCTTCCCCTCTTCCCCTGCATCCCACACACACACTAGTGGGAGGACAGGGTAGCAGGAATGATGTTTCTCAAGCTTCACAGACACCTATAGACCTGAATGTGCTGCCTCTGAAAGCAGTGCTCTAGGCTGGTGTCTTAGAAGATGAAAACACCATGTTGTGTCTGGCTCTGCAAGGACTCCACCACCCCAGCTCCAATAAAGGGCATCTCCCTACCCTCCTCAGATGGCAGCTCCAGCTGCTTCTCAAGCTCCTGTGTGGTTCACAACAGGGCTGCACCAACACACAGGCTCCTCCGCCCCAGGACAGAGCACTGGCTCTAGTCAAATACTTCTGGCCACAAAGAATCCCCTTTTCCTCTAACAAGGACTCTGTTCTTTCTTTGGGAAAGCACACTGAACTCAGGCAGAGGGAAGAAATGCAGCCCTGTGCTCTGGGGTGTAGCAGTGTTCTCTTCTTGCCTTAGCACTGCAAGAGGCTTTGGTGAGCTTGGAGAAGCCTCTCTCTTCAGCTGTGATGTTTGCACACTGTGAGCATTCAGACTGGAAGTGGGTTCCAGTGTAGAGGCAGAATCAGCCCACGAAACAGTTAAATGGTGAAGGTAGTGAAGCTTGAGTCAAGCTCTTTGAGGCATGTCTGGGTTGATTCCCTCTCACTGCACCAGAGACACCCTGCTGCCAGTGCTAGGAGTCTCCTCACCATCCCACCTGAAGGTGCAAGTGAACAATTGCTGTGAGCCATGAGACCCATCCACAGTCCAGATTTACCCTCCCATGGCTCTTTACCTTAATGGTTGTTCCCTACCCCATTCAGCCCATGGGAGGTGACACCTGACAGAGGGTCCTGCACAACACCAGCCTGCCTGTACATGACCAAAGGGCACATACTGACACTGTATCTCCTGGGATATCAGTCCCACACGCTGGAAAAGCCACATCTTCTGTCGACCCCCACGTGCACACCAGCTGCTCCTGCCCGTGACTGACAAGGGGTTTTCATTAATGTATGCTCAGGAATCTCTCTGAGACTTCTACATGTCTTCTGAAGATCATGGGGCCTTGCACATTGGGATCTCAGCACCCCCTCACAAGCAGTCCTTGTGATCGTCACGAGTTCTTCCCTCCCCCGCACAGAAACCCTGGGTACCACCTGACTGAGAAACCCAGGCACGTCACCAGAACCCATTTCCTTGGAGATTTAAGTGAGCTGACAGTACAAGAGAGAAGAATTGCTATTCCTTTGTCTAATCAACACCCAGCACAAGGAGGAGAGCTCACTGCCCAAGCACCCTTCCATCCTCTTGTCCGTTTGCCATTATTAAAGCATTTTGTGAGAAAAACTTCTATCCCTGCTTCATACAAACACCAGATCAATGAGGGGTCTTCTCCCTTAATGGCAGGAACCCTGTGTGGTAGGATGTATCTCCAGGATATTTCCAAGTCAATCTGTTTACAATTTAAAATCAATTGCCCTTTAAATTGCCCTGACCCCATTGCTGGGCCAGAAGAAGGTTTATGGTGTAGCTGCTAACACCCGTTTCCAGAAAGACCAAGGACAAGCTGGTCTTGTGTGTCCACTGGTTGTGATAAGAAAAATGCCACCTGTCCTTCAAAACCTGACACCATAAATACCAGGAAGCACTAATTACATAGGTAAGGGGCGAATTCAGGACATTCACTATAACACCTGAGGCATTTCTCCTCTTTTACATATTTGTATTTCTTTGTTTCCTATGCTGATCTCCAATTCCCTCTCCCTCCTTGCCAGCTGATCTGCATTTCACTTTATTCCCAGGACACTGCCTGTGCAAAGCTCTTCTGAGGTGTCCCTCTCACCTGCCTGCTGCCAGTGACAGGACAGGCAGAGATCAGGAATGAAGTCATTGCTAATCCTGCAGTCTCCAAAGTATGATGAGACCTTTGCCAGGCCTCTGTAAGCCATTTTCAGTGGCAACATCAACCCAAACTACTTTGGACCCAGGGCAAGATATCTAAGCATTCAGGACCCACTACTGGAATTAAACTTTTGAAGGGATTGCTCAGTGTCTTCTCACCAGTTCAGGCTGCTTCCTCCAGGTGTCTATCCAGCTTACTCCAGCCCCACAAGAAAGCAATGATATGTACATTTGGGCTACAAAGAACACAGAAAAACAGAGTGCTGTGACAATAAAATACCTCCTCACAGCTGTGCTGGGAAAGTTGGTAACATAAAATCCCCATGGTCACTTGGCTTTTAAACCTGTAAAAACAGTCACTTCACAACACTGAGAGCATCTCCCAGCAGGGCCCAAGGTATCTGCTTGGAAGTGAGAGTGGCAGGTGAACACCATGGAGGTTCTTCCGCTCAGCAAACACCTGGAGGAACTAGAAGTCCCTTGTGCATCTAATACCCAGGATTATCCTCACAGAGTATTTCCTGGCATCAGTCCAGCTGACAGTCCACAGTCCCACAACAGATTCCTGTTAAGGGGGGGGGGGGAATGCAGCCATGGCAGAGTCAGGATTTTACATATTACAGCAATGGAGTGAGAACAGGCTTTTACATGGGTAATCCCCATCCCCGGGTGCAGAGAGCAGCATGGGATGCTTTCTGGGCTAGCCGTCTCCAGTCAATACATTCTACAAACCCTAACCCAAGCAGTCTCAATCAATTTATACCTTCTGAAATAGTAAGACTATGTCAGACAGACATTCCCCTCCGATTTACAGATATTCCTGGCTGAATATATCTCACCTTAGTCCTCTCATTTTTATTTCTCTCTAAGAAGCAGACTCTGTCAGGCCTGGAAACACTCTTCCCACAATGGGCCGAGGCTGTGCACAGCATCTGTGGTTCCAAGAAGTTAAAACAAAGGGTCGGGGCTTCTCTCTTTCTCCACCAATTGACTTTTTCCTCCATCAATTCATGGGTTTTTTTAACCTGTAAGAGAACGAAATCCTGACTTGATCTGCCCCACAGAGCCCAGGCAAATCCCCCAACACCTGGAGGAGTTCAACCCAGGCGGCTGCAGAGCAGAGCTGCCGCAGGAGCAGGGCCAAGGCCTGGGTTACCGGTATGCTGAAGTTAAGGGCGCAGCTACCCGAAGTGGGGCAAGAAGCACTTCCAGAGCCAGCCCTCCAGAACAAACCCGAGACCCCACGGCCTCGCACAGCCAGAGCGCCCTGCTCGGCACAGCAATGGAGCGAACACGGGCCGCTGTGCCCAAGCGCTGGCAGACCCACAGCCTGCGGGTCTAAGGCATCCCCAGGGCAGCGTGTAACCGCAAACGGGCCAAACCCCGGGAAACCGCGGGCAGGGCTGGGCTGGGCTGGGCTGGGCAGGGCAGGGCAGGGCTGGGCTGGGCTGGGCTGGGCTGGGCTGGGCAGGGCAGGGCAGGGCTGGGCTGGGCTGGGCTGGGCTGGGCTGGGCAGGGCAGGGCAGGGCTGGGCAGGGCAGGGCAGGGCTGGGCTGGGCTGGGCTGGGCAGGGCAGGGCAGGGCTGGGCTGGGCTGGGCTGGGCTGGGCTGCCCCTCCAACCCGGGTGCGCGCCAGGGGAGCGGGGCGGGCAGATAGAGCCGGCTGCTCCGCGGGAGAACGCGGCTCCGCCGGGGCTCTGATCTGCCCGACAAGGCGGGACCCGCTCGCCTAACACCGCCCGGCCTCACTCCCTCCGCCCTGAGGGGCGCAGGAGGCGCGTACCTGCGCCTCAGGACGCGGCGGAACGACCTGTCTTCCGACTGGCCGCGAGCAGTGCTTATCACTAGCCGTCACCCTCTGCAACCAATAGACGAGCGGAGAGCGGGACGGGGGCGGGGTTTGCAGGGGCTGGGGGCGGTGAGCGTCCCTCGCCGGCGTCGCGCCTCAGGTAGGGCCGGTGGGGGTGCGCGGGAGCGGCCGCGGCGGGGGTCGGACCCGGCCGGTCTGTCCTGTCCCCATCCCGTCCCTCCCCCCGGGCTGTGAGGGGCTTCGCCGGGGCGGGGGAACTCAGTGGTCGGCTTCTCGGTGGGTGGGGATGCTCCGGTGCCGGCGGTGGCCTGGATTGCTTGAGGCATCCCGGGGTCTGGCGGGGCGGGGCTGTGGAAGGCGCTGGAGGGACAGAGCATCCCCGGCAGGACTCGGGGTTACCGCCGGGGGAAGCGAAGCGGCCTGTGCCGGGCGTGGGGCCGGGGGCCCGAGCGGGTCGGGTCGGTGTCAGGGAGGTTACAGCCGGGGGCGGGGTGGGGAGCGCGGAGGCCGCGGGTTGTTGCCGTGGCCGCGGAGGGCGAGGTGATGCTGAGGGAGAGGAGCTGGTTGGGGCTGTGCCCGGGGCCGCTGTGCCAGCCGTGCTGCGGCCTGCTCTGGGGGCCATGGCCACGGCCCAGACCTCAGCCCCCCGTGAGCCCCTCTGCTCCGCTGTTGGGCTTTTAGGTTGGCGGCTGCCGTAAGCCTGGCTGTTTGTCTGGGAAACAGAAGCTCTATGGCACGTGTGGCTTTGAAGGCAGGCTGTCGGACCTGGACAGACCTACCTGTGTGCTGCCTTTTGCGTGGGGCCTGTGTTCTACCTTCATGGTGGGTGTTCTCTGCTGAGGAGCTTTTATTGTGTTGCTGGTGAACGGAATCATGTGTGCCCCCCTCCTTGTATGAAAAATCAGTTAGGAGTTGTTGGGAAGAGAGGCTGAGGGAGCTGGGCTGGGTCAGCCTGGAGAAGAGAAGGCTGTGGGGGGACCTCATTGCAGCCTGCCAGTCCCTGAAGGGAGCAGAGACACAGGAGGGGAATCAGCTTGTTCAAGGGCAGAGCCTGGCAGGACAAGGGGGCTGGAGTGAAGCTGGAGGAGGGAAGGGGGAGAGGAGAGATTGGGGGGAAGTTCTTTGCAGAGAGAGTGGTGAGGGGCTGGCAGGGGCTGCCCAGAGAGGGGGTGGGTGCCCCGTGTCTGGGGGTGTTCAGGCCAGGTTGGCTGGGGCCCTGGGCAGCCTTGTGTAGCTCCAGGCCTGGAGGTTGGTGTCCCTGCCTGTGGCAGGGGGTGGAGCTCTGTGGTCTTTGGGGTCCCTTCCAACCCAGACCAGTCTGGGATGCTATGATCTGAATTTAGTTGAGCAGGCTAAAACTGAATTCCAGGGACACGCTCCACTGTCGAGTTAAAAATTCAAAGCTTTAGCAGCCCCAAAACACCTACAGTGGGGAGTGAGGGTTGTGCGGCTCAGACAGGTCGTGTAAACCAGCTCTTCTGATGAAGACAACCCTGATGTGCAGAGAAACAGCCATTGTTTGAGGTTCCTGCTAGCAGGGGGCCAAAGGGTTAAGAAATCCTGCAATAAGCTGATAGGACCAGAGTGCACTTTGATGGGTTTTGGCAGGTCAGCTTGTTAGAAATGGCTGGTATTTTGTTTAAATAAGAGAGGAATTTAGTGTTGTTAATCCGTTAATTTTTTCATTATTGACATAAGATAAAGCAAAAGGTGATAGAATATTCCAGTGTTGTAAATACTAATGGCATTATGCTAGGTAATAGAGTGTAAGTACCTGGAGTTAGCTGTGGGATTACATGTGCTGATTAATAAAAGTGTAAATTACCTGCCCTGAATAAAACTGAGCTCAAGTGGCTTTTCCAAGCTCTGCTTGCTCTGCCTCCTGTCCCCAAGCACTCTGCCTTGGGAAGAAAAAACCTTTGCTTTTGGCAGGAAAGAAAGTGAACTCCTTTGGATCCTTTGGATTTGTGCTGCCAGCATCTCTAGAACATTGATCAGTGCTTATATATCAGGAGGAATATGATGAATTTGCCAAGCTAGCAAGTTGAAATAATGTAAAGAAACAGGCCTTTGGCTGAGCAGATACCTTGGAGTAAAGGACATTTGGAAATTGGTAAATATTCCAACCCCTTCATGGCTCAGGAGAGAGGGAAATGTGCTGCCCCCTTCAGAAGCAAAACTTTGAGTATCAGAACATGAATGAGTCAACA
This sequence comes from Hypotaenidia okinawae, assembly GCA_027925045.1. Classification (NCBI taxonomy): domain Eukaryota; kingdom Metazoa; phylum Chordata; class Aves; order Gruiformes; family Rallidae; genus Hypotaenidia; species Hypotaenidia okinawae. The sequence continues at coordinate 3,253,307 of BSDF01000023.1, read as the reverse complement.
TTTATTATACAGAGCAGCAGGGAGGCCCCAGTGTCCTTCTTCAGGTCGCTCTTGGTTTGTGGCTTCCCTGATTCTGTAACTTTTACTGGGCAAAAGTGTCAGCAGCAGAACACCTGCTACAGAGCTCTGCAGGGAAAAACTGGTTGTGTGGAGTTGCAGGAGTCACATTGTGAGGAACTTGGCAGTATTTCTGCAGGACTCTGGTAGTTGGGATGTGTGGCTTTAGATGGTAGAAGCTTTTTTCAAAAGGAGTTTTTCTTAGGGTCTGTGTAAAGTGTTTCAGGAGTTTCTGACTGGCATCAGTCTTGATACAGAGATAAATTTCTATTCCCTGAGCAAAATAGAGGCAAGTGAGCCAAAGCTCAGACTTAACCCATTCTGGTTGTATTCAGCTGAGATCCTCTACCCTGGGTGTGAATTTTTGTTTCCTCAGGTTTCCACGATGTTTGCCCAGTGCACCCAGAAGGGTGCAAGCTCTGTGCTGCTGCTCACGCTGCTGTGCTGCATCCTTCCCCCTCCAGCACAAGCCAGCAAGGTGAGTGAACAGCTTCAGACACAGACACTGAACCATGTGTGGTGCAGCAGGAAAAAAAGGACAGAGAAGGAGCTGGACAGAGAAGGAGTTTGCAGAGATACAGAGTGCTGTAGGAGATGTGTGTTTATCATACACAGAGCTGTGGTCGTGGGTGGCAGTGCCCTCTGCCCTGCCTTCTGCTGAGTTTGGGGTTTAGAATGTGTTGAATAGTACCTGATGTCTGGAGCAGAGGTGCTCAAAGACATTTTAAAACTGAAGCCATTGATGAGAAAGCAGCAGTGCAGGAAGAGGAGACTTCATGTGAAGTCATAGAATCATAGAATTGTAGGGGTTGGAAGGGACCTCGAGAGATCATGGGGTCCAACCCCCTGCCAAAGCAGCTCCCCAGGACATTTCACTCAGATAGGCGTCCAGGCGGGTCTTGAATCTCTCCAGAGAAGGAGACTCCACAACCCCCTGGGCAGCCTGGTCCAGGGCTCCCTCACCCTCACTGGGGAAAAGTTCTTTCCCATGTTGGTGCGGAACTTGCTCTGCTCCAACTTGCAGCCATTGCCCCTTGTCCTGTCCCCACAGACACTGAAAAGGGGCTGGCTGATTCCCCCTGCATCCCCAGCTTAAGATAATTATAAACACTAATTAGGTCCCCCTTAGTCAAGACTAAGGTCCCCCTTCTCAAGACTAAGGGGGGACCTAATAAATGTTTATTAAAGTCCTCTCCCTCTTAGTGAACGTTTTGCCTTGTCCCACACCCTGGTTGCTGAGCGCAGCAGAACGTGTGTCCCCTCACTTAGTGCCATCTCCTCTTGCTTCTGCAGAGCTCAGAGGACATCCGCTGCAAGTGCATCTGCCCCCCTACCGGAACATCAGCGGGCACATTTACAACAAGAATGTGTCACAGAAGGACTGGTGAGTGCTGGGTTGAGGCCTGAGGGATCAGGCCCTGAAAGCTCTGGGGTTTCCAGCCGGTGCTGAGGAAGTAACGCCCTGCCTGTGTGTTTGCAGAGGAAGCCGTTTTGGTAGGTGATGCTCCACCTAGGTGAGGGGTGTTCTTTGAGGAGAGATTTGAGGAATCTGGGAGGCATGATTTCTTAAGCCATGACTCTCAGCAGCTGTGGGGTGACTGTCCAGTCCCTTTCACCCAGACCAGATCCCTGCACTTGGACAGTCTATCGCAGGAGCTTCAGGCTAGTGGAGCTGTGAGGGGAATTCTTACCACCAAATCAGTGTTACTGGCCTGACAGGAAAGCTGGAACAAAGGAAAAATCACTCCAGCATCCTTCCAAAGAGCATTGGTTTCACTGTGACCTGTTGCTGATTGTGGGTTCTGTGTGTTCTAGCAACTGCCTGCATGTTGTGGAGCCGATGCCGGTGCCAGGGAACGATGTGGAGGCCTACTGCCTGCTGTGCGAGTGCAAGTACGAGGAGCGCAGCACCACGACCATCAAGGTAACTGTGGGTCTGCTCCCTGGGGCTGGCTCCTTCTCCTTGCCAGGCCATCCCAGGCATGGCTGACCGGTGGGTTCCTGGGGAAGAGCCCAAAAAGGAAGCTAAAACTGCCACAGGTAGTACTCAGTGGTAGTGCCAGGGGCACCGTGACTGAGCCAGCCCAGGCTCCTTGCTGAGGATGTGTGACAGTGCCAGGCACCTCTGACAGGTCCCATCTTGTTGGTCTCTTTTCACATGCAGTACACACCCAGTACAGAGAAGGTCAGCACAGTTTATGCAGTGATGGCACTTAAGTGTCATCTGCCTTTCTGCAAGTGCAAGAGACTTTTTAGTGAGCAAAATCAGAAGAAAGGAAGAGATCAAACATCAGAGGCAGCTGTGAAAGGAGCTTCCTGGCCTCTGTGGTGCTTCTTACCTGTACTACTGACTCTTTTCCACTGCACTGTCCTTTACTGCAGGTGATCATCATCATTTACTTGTCCGTGGTGGGGGCGCTGCTGCTCTACATGGCTTTCCTTGTGCTGGTGGACCCTCTGATCCGGAAGCCAGATGCTTATACCCAGCCCTTGCACAACGAGGAGGAGAATGAGGTGAGGCTGTGCTGCTGGGTGCACAGTGCTGGTCATGGTGGACACAGGGTGGTGGGATGACAGGAGAATGCCTGACAGGGACAGTGACTTTGTGCATGTCCCCTCTCATCCAGTGTGGGACTGGTGCTGTTCCTTTTTGGGCACTTCCCACAGACTCAAGTCTCTGTGGGTCATGCTGAAGCACAAGGAAATACTCCAAAGCGTGAGTTCCGTGTGATGAGCCCAAGATGAGACCTGTCCTCTGCAGCAGGGGGTGGCTTTTACTGAGTGGCCTGAACTCAGTATGCCAGCCTGGATGGAAAGTCAAATGGCTCCTCCTGTTTGTGCAGTGTCCTAGGTGGAGCTTCCAGGGAAGGGTGGGTTTAATTATTTGCTGCAATGTGTGGCTGGCTTCTCTTTTCTAGAGGCTTAAAAGAGCAGCCTCTGAGGTGCTGTGGCTGTTGTTTGGCTCTGTGCTGGGGCTGGGCCTTCTTGCATCCAGGTCCTTTTCCCTTGTGCAGAGTTCCACTCAGATCCCACCTTTTTGGGTGACATTGGCATATGACATCTTGGGCAAGAAGATTAGGACCCAGCAACAAAGAGATAGCCTCTCTCTGTGTCTCCCTCAGATTTCAGGGGTGGACAAACTTCTTGCTGTCACTTCAGCATCCAGTGTACAACATCCTTCTCCTTGGGAGAGAGGCGGCGCTTTAGGGGGAACAATGGGGCCTGATTCCAAAGGGCATTTCAGAGCAAGAGCACCCTGACTTGAAAATCTTTTCTTCTTCTCCTGAGGCTTCCCTTCTCATGTAAGGGAATACAGGAGGGGATGGCATCTCAGAGAGGAAGTGCTGGAGGCAGAGCTGATGGATAGCACACAGAGGTGGTGGAGTGGCAATATTATACCTGTAGCTCATGCTCTTTGTGGGGTGGTGAGATGTGGCTCTGTGACAGCTTTCCCTGTGGCCTTCTGAGGTCAGACATGAGCGGTTCAGCAGGGCACAGCACTAGGCAGAGCCCTTCCCTGGAGCAGTTCCTGCCCTTGATGGAGCCCCAGGGCTGTGCTTCTGCATCACCCCAGCTGCTGCTCCAGTCCCCTGGGGTGGGGGAAGCATTCCCAAGAGATTGCTGCCTGGGTGCTGGTGATGAGCTGAGTCAGGCTTTGGGAAGGGAGGCTGCCATGTTGGAACACGCTCTCCTTTCTCACTCTCTGAGAACACCACTGGATCAGAATCTCTGATTTATACTTTGTTCTAAGTCCTGTGGTCTGATTTAGAGTTCCCCTGGTCTGGTTCTTTGGTACACTGATTCACTGGAGGAGTAGCTGCTCGGAAGTGCACAGTCTATCCACTACCTCCCTCTGGTGAGCAAAGGAGGTCCTGCAGCAGGAGTGGAGTTGTAGCCTCAGAGTGCACCATTGACTGTGCTGCTCCACAGGACTAATTCAGATTCAGATCTAGGTACATACCGTAGATGCCTGATACTAGGTGAGGTGTGCTGGACTGGAAACTCAGTGGGAGTTTGTGCAGTTCCTCTCCTGGGGACATTTTATTTTGTGCCTCTGATTTTACCACAGGTCTCCAAGAGCAAGCTTTCCATCTGGAGTTGGGGGGCTGCTGTTGGGGAGCTCTAAAAACAAGGTTCTTTGTCAGGACAACTGAAGCCTTGAATTACTCTTTCAGTTAAACTTTCTCCCAGAGTCAACCTGTTACCTTCTGCACTTGCACTGGACATGCCTTGATCTCACTCAGCGCTTCTCTCCATTGCAGGACACTCGCTCCTTGGCCGCAGCCCCCACCCCATCTGGCGCTAGAGCCAACACGGTGCTGGAGAGGGTGGAGGGGGCCCAGCAGCGCTGGAAGCGCCAGGTGCAGGAACAGAGGAAGACAGTTTTCGACCGCCACAAGATGCTGAGCTAGGTCTGGGCTGAGCGACACAACACACCGCTCCCCAGGAGACAGCCTAGCTGCGCTGGTGCAGACAAGTAGCAAGTCATCCCTCAGGGCATCGTGGTGTCTGACTGAACGCTCCAGCCCTCTCTGATTCACCGTTGTCTTCATAGAGAGAAGCAGACCAAAAGCTTGCCTCTGGTTTTGTCCCCTTTCCCTTTACTTCTCTAGCCCAGAGGCTCCTTAACCCTTGCCTGGCTGAGACCTGCGCTGATCATTAGCCTCCTGGCTGCATGTAAATGGTCGGACGGACAGACGGACACCGCTGCCCTGGTTCCTGGGCCAGCTCGAGGGGGGCTGCAGCTCCAGTGTGCTGTGCTTGGCTGGACCCCACAAGCATCACTGGGGACCAAAGTCTCCATCAGCCCAGCCCTGCATCAGAGCCAGGGGTCTCTGTACAGAGTGCTGGCAGCTGGCTGAGCCTTCCTGAGATAAAATAGTGGGATCATTTTTATGTAGGATAAATGATGTGGCACTCCTCCAGGATAAAGAAACCTCCTCCTCCTCCTCTGGTTTGCACCAATGTTAATTGGGAGGCGGGGTGTCGGTACAAGAGGATGGGGTTCCCCCTCTAGCTGCTGCCTGCACCTCCCCTGGCGTAAGCTGAGCAGGGTTTTGCTTTAGTCAGTGAAGTCTGACCAGGGTTACACCAGCATAACTCAAACTGGGGCTCATTTCCCTGTAGGTGAATATCACAGAACAGGCACAAGTAAGAGACCAACAGCCAAAAGGTGATTTACATTTATATCTCTTCCTGCTCTGGCAGCAGATAAAAACATACTGGGGAGAAACCTGTCTGTTTGTACCTGTGCTGGTAACCCTTGACACTCTTGTGGTGCATTTTTGTCCAGGAGAACTGGGGCAAAGGCTTTACCAGAGCACTGTGAGCACTTGTCCAGGTGTTGGAGCCTTGGAAAGGGGACACAGGTGCTACTCGGAATGCTGCAAGAGCCCTGACAGTACTCAGGCCACATGGAGGAAACCAAAGTCATCCTGCAGTGTGTATATTGATCCCACTGAGAACATTGATAACATCAGGAAGGTGCTGGAGTTTATCATGTAGCATCTCTGTATTAAATGCAGACAAAGATCTCTTATGTGGCTGCTTTTTTCTCAGGGAGGAGTCCCATCACGCCAGGCCTGGGGCTCCCAGCAGCTCTCCAGGCTGTCTTCCAGTGACCAGCACACAAGCTGACTCAGGACCTCGAGACCGGGCTGTGGTTATGTCACTTGGGTGTCTGGGCACTGCAGGTGGGTTCCCTGGAACTGTTTTATGACTGTCCTGGTCCAGAAGAGCTGGGATTAGAACCCCAGCAAGCCAGAGCTGTCACACAGGAAAGCCCAGCAGATCAGAATTCTTGTTTGTTGAAACCTGAACAATCCTTGGTGAAAGCCCAAGTGGGAGAGTGGCCAGTTGCAGAGCAGCTGTGGGTAGAGCTGCTCTGCAAGTTGCAGCTCTCCAACTGACCCAGCCAGAGAAACCCAAACAGCTTCTTGGGAGACTGTGCCAGCAGCAAGCATGTGCCGTTACCCATCAGCACCTCACTGGCCTAAAAATCCCCCAGAACTTCACATTCTACTGGGGTCACATTTTTCTTTCCCTGTCCTTGTTCCATGGTGCTCATCTGTTGGACCTTCCTCCTCCTAGAATTCCCATCTTCCCCATCCTTTGACTGGGAACTGCAACCCCCAAGAGGGGGCAGATGAGCTGGAGGATCTGAGCTGGCAGCCACGCAGGATCTAAGGTGGTGCGATGGGTCCATCTGTGGTGGCCAGTGTCCCTCTGATCAGCACCCAGCCATCAGCGGTGGGGGTACAGCACCCACCAGTGGTGGGGGTTCTCCAGCAACCAGCCCCCTGGGCCCCGGCCCTGGAGGATGAGTGGTGGGGTGAACAGGTGTGGTTCTTCCCCTGGACACTCCCAGGACTAGCTGGAAAAGAGGACAGGAGAGGTGAAAACCTGCAGGCCAGAAATTGGGAGCCAGGGGTTCCAAAGCTTGGATGGGGAAGAAGGGTGGTGTGAAGAGGGTGTGGAAAATGCCACTGCCTGATGAATTCCCAACTGGAAAGCTGTGACCATCCTCCCATGGAGGAAGGGTTTGTGCTGCCCAGCCTGCGATGGTGGAGCTGCTGCTCTTCCCAACACCCCACGTGTTCTTCACTGGGGTGTCCCCCAAGCCAGCCCAGCGTGCCCAGCTCCTGCCTTGTCCATGCCCCACAGCAGCACCCGCTGTTGCCCTGGCAGCGCCAGCAGGAGTCAATAATTCCTTATCAAGAGGGGGTGAGGAACGTGCAGGGTTAAAGTACAAAATGCACCACCCCCTCCTGGTCAGGTGCCCGACAGCGTCCAGATGTCGACACTCCGGATGATGAGCCACTCGCTCTGGTTCCGGGTTACCCGGATCCTCACGCACTGCACAGGGCCCCCCATGGCCCTCTCCAGCCCCCGCCGCTCGAAGGTCCCCTTCTCAAAGCTGCCCATGGTGACATAGCCAGAGCAGTCCCGGCCGTCAGCACGTCGCTGCCGGCCCAGCTCCAGCACCCCAGCGTGCAGGAAGTCGCCCCGGCGCTCCTCAGAGCCTGTGCGCACCCGGACACGGGTGACACGGGCTGGCTGCTGGAAGACAATGGAGAAGGTGCTGCCAGCTGCTGGGTCCTTCCCCCAAAAATACCCCTCTGCTCTGCCGTAAGCCTTGAGGGGCTTGTAGTTCTCAAAGGCCGTCATGTTGGTGAACAAGGCTGCTGGGGGGTTATCTGGAAGGCCAAAGCCATCAGCCTCAAACTCATCATCCTCCAGCCGGTTGATGGTGCCCTGGAAGGAGGAGTAGAGGCCCATGTGCTGGAAGAGGGAGGGTTTGAAGCGGATGACGTCCTTCTGGGTGAGCAGGAGGCGGAAGTGGCTCAGCAGCCAGTCGCAGGGCATCTCCTGGTAGAAGAGGAGGAGGAAGCGAGCGAGGCGAGGAAGGTCACTGGAGTGGTAGAGCTTACCAATGTAGCCCAGCTTGGAGAACTCAAGGGTGGCCCAGTTGGAGCCTTCCTGGGAAACCAGTGCCTTGCGGATGGCTGTCAGGAAGGACTTGGCACACCATACGTCATCCTCAATCATCAGGTAGTAGGAGGAGAGGTTGGCAGCAAAGGCGAGCAGGAAGGCATAGTCCACGTTCTGCTTGGACCTGAATTTCACCCGCTCCTCTGGGTCATTGTAGTTTCTCTTGAGGCCTTCCAGGGTGGGGTAGAACTCGTGGGGAGCGTGGATGAGCAGGAGCCGGCCCAGGAGGATGTGGTGCGCGAACTTGCGGGCGATATCAGCAGCCACGCGCGTGTTCCACCTGGGATCTGTGTCAGCCAGGTGCACCACCACCACCATCTCCTGCAGCTCCTTCTCCGTGGACTGGTCAAAGACCGACTGGAGTGTGGCAGGGAGGTAGTACCCACGCGGCCGCCGCACCGATGCCAGCCCCACTGCCAAGAATTCTGTAAGGCAAAGGAGAGGCCTTAGCGGGCTGGGGGTGACCCAGGATGCACCGTGGTGATGGGGCTACAGAAAGCTTTCTGCATGACCCCGGTGTCTCAGGAGGTGCCCAAAACTTGCCAAAGGGCAAGGAGAGGCCAAGATGAGAAGTTGAGGGCTCCTCTGAAGAAGAAAAACACCTTTAAAACAAAGCATCACACTTGGGGAAGGAACAGCACAGAGGAGGCTTTATGGCATGACCACACGTCCTGGAAACATGTCCCCACCCTACTGTGAACCTCATGGAGATGCAACCACACTGGGGTGAGGCGTCCCTCTGCCCTCCCCACAGTCCAGCTGTGTCCTTTGCTGCAGCTCCTCTTAGTGCTGCTATGTGGACCTGTGGGTTCAGTGTGGGCTCACGTGGAGCTGCCCCAAGCTCCTTCCCGTGGTGTTTGAACATGTTGCTCTTTAGACGCCCATGCAGGAGCCTGATCCCCATCTCCCACCCTGTACTGTCATCCCAGTGATCCAGCCCCACCATCTCTACCTTCTCTTCCTGGAGAGCAGAAAACTCGGCCCCAGGTAGGTGGGATCTCAGCCACCCTCCCCACAGAGATCTGGGAAACCCAAAATGTCTGCAGTCACCCCCATTCCCAAGGTGGAGAAGCATGAACCATGCTTGGAGCACACTGACCTTCCTCCTCCCCTCCATGCAACCCAGAGCCCTGCCCAGTCCGGGATCCCAGAGCCACTCACTTTTGTGGAGTGATGGGGTGCCAGCAAGGAGGTGGTAGGACACATTGAGGAGCACAGAGAGGTCATCCATGTCCCTGAGCGTACGCAGGGCTCCTTCTGGCTGCAGCATCTGCAGGACCATGTCTGGGGCTGAGCTCCGAAGCTCCACCTGTATGAGAGCCACAGGCAGCTTGGTCAGACCCCAGAGGACCAGGGACACGTGTGAGCAAGAAGGAAACCCAGAACTGTGTGTGGGGTGGGAGCTGTCCTGGCCTCCCAGCTGCTGGATTGGGGAGAGATGACACAGAGCTGGGCCCTCAGGGTGATATGGGGCAGGGAAGGCAGCAGAGCTGGGGTCCATGTGGGGCAGGCAGGGATGGAGGACGCTCCAGCAGGACATCGCCAGTGAGGAACTCACCTCAGGGGGCTCCTCTTCCTGCTGGCTGCCCCCGTAGAGGAGGAGGAGGAGGAGGAGGAAGGCGGCTGCAAGCGCAGTGGTGAAGGAGCGCTTCAGGGAGCATCGCATAGCTCCGGGCTGGCACGCTGGGACCTGTGGGAGGAAGGGACACATCAGGGCACAGCCTGGGGACCACCTCCATCCCCTGGACAGGGTGGCACCTGAGCACTCAGGGGTGTGTACCCAGGGCTGCTGCGGCGCAGCACGAGACACCCGCTCCCCATCTCCTTTGGGCAGGGGCAGCACACCCCAACCTGGGCAGGGAAAAGCCCAGCAGCAGTGCCACCCCCACCTCCAGCTGTCCCCTGACCCCCTGTACAGCACCCTGGGGCCGGAAGCAGAACAAACGTGGGTGACACATCATGAGGAAGGTTTTCGGGTCAAGGTGGCACCCCAGGAGCACCCACCAAGACCTCAGGACTTGGCACCAAACTGTGGGGAAAAAAGGTCTTACCAGAGCCCAGGTGGCTCTTCCAGCATCCCAAGGACAAAGCTGCTCCCCCTGCCCCTCCTGCCCCCCAAACTGCCTCCAGGCAGCCACACGTGCTCTGTCCCAGCGTGGCCTTTGCTCTGTAGGACGATAAAGCCGTCCCCGAAGGAGGAGAGTGTCACCTTCAAGGACACTCCCCTTGAGATACTGGGCCTCGTAGCAGAGGTGTGGCAGGAGGCTAAAAGGCTCCTGTGTTCTCCTGGGGTTTTTCCATTATAAATACAGCCTGGTCTGCCCTGGGAGAGGAGAAACCGGAGAGCACACAGAGTCAGCCCCATCCCAACCACCTACAGCTTCTTCTGGCCAAAACGCCTTTGAATGTGAACAAGGAGGAAAAGGCCTCCTGAGCTGGGCAGTGGAACTCCAAGAAAACTTCTGGAAAGCTGGGTTTTACCCAGAGCTTCCCCTCAAACACATCACTGCATCAGCTGCGGGTGCTCCCAGTACACCCATGGTCCCCAAAGGGCAGAGGCTGGTGCAGCACTGACCTCCTCTGCCCCAGAGCACAGGCTGGGTTATTTTAAGGAGGAACCCCCGGTTTTCCTGCCCAAAAGTCCCATCTCAAGGTGCCGATGCCGCACGTGCCTGTCCCTGCCGTGCTGACCTCACCCAGGAACAATGCTCATTACTCAGAGATAAGCAATTAAAACAGATGGAGCTGCTCTCTGCCAGGAGGGGCTGGGCTGAGCCCTGGCACTGCCAGGACCCGGCTCTGCCAAGGAGCAGAGGAGCCGCCTCCCCGAGCGCCAACCCAGAGGCAGTTGAGCTCTGTCGGTCCCTCTCCTCAAAGAGAGAGGGGACAACCAGCCCTGGACTGACCCTCTCCAGAGTGCAAAGAATTTGGGGTGCCCCCTTGAGGGCCAGCCCTACAGCCAGCTCCCACCAGCCCCTCCTTGCCCCACAGCGATGGGGACACGGGCAGCTTGTTGGCTTCGGTGGGGAGCAGCTTTAGGCAGCTGTCACAGCCCATGGGGACAGCACGTCCTGCGGCCACTCTGGAGGTGCATTTCCAAGCCTGGACCTCCAGGATCATGCAGCACCAAGGCCACAGGGCAAGCTGGGGTGGGGAGGGGCAAGAGGTGGTGGGATGGGTTGGCTGTATTTATAGTCCAGGTGGGCAGAGGTTTTCCTGGCTGCCAGCAGCGTGTCCTGGATGGACAACAAGGTGCCACCCAGCTCCCACAGCAGCGGCTTTGTCCGTGGCATAGGGAGCTGGTGAGGAAGAGGGAGGGGGTCACACACACCTCCCCCTCCAGCTGCATCACAGGCTTAACGGAACAGGAGGTAATGAACACCACCCCATAATTAGTCCCCTAATTGGGCTCTGGATTTTTGCCTCTATGTTGAAACAAAGCAGCCCAGGTAGATGGGCACAGCCAGAGGCTACATCGCCATGGGCACATCCCTGGGGTGCAGCATCCTCCCAGCTCCTGATCTGGGTGTCCCCATGGAGCATCCCTGTCCCTTCGCCTTCCCCACAGCTCAGCACCTTGCTGGGGATGTCCCCAAAAAGCCACCCCCTCTGAGGCCATTGGGCCAGTGGCCAGGAGCAAGAGCCACTCTGGCTGAAGCCAGGCAAATTTCTGCCCCTCCTTAGGGGACTCCAGGACAAAGGGCAGCCATGAGTCACTCCGGCAGCAGAGGGGAAGGGGAACAAGTAAATACCCAGCCTTGGTCCCACAGGGAAGGGGCCGGATGCTCCCCAGGCACAGGCAGCTCCAGCTGCTTCCTCCAGCACTGGGGAGAGCCGGGCTGTTTGCGTGGGGAAAACAATCAGAGCTCATGGGGGAAACAATCAGCTCCCATGCTGAGGGAAACTGAGGCACAGAAAAAGGCTGCGTATCACTCAGGAGGGGTAGCACCCAGCTTCCTGTATCATGGGTCAGCGCCTGTCACTTCCCAGCGAGTGTCCCTGGGGTGGAGAGAGGAAGGGTGTAACCCAGCACCCAAACCCGCTGCTTGCTGGAGCAGAGGACACAGCTCACCCTGGCAGCACCGTGGCCCCACCAGGCAGATCGGGGCTGCTGTGGGAGCTGCATGGGACGAGGTGCTCCTGGGCCCCTGGGAGCAGCGCAGGCTCTGGCCCTACACTCCACGGGTCTCCCAGCTCCCAGAGGAAGGGAAAAGTCATCTTCCATAGCGCAGGACTCTGGGAGCCAAAGCTTCAGGTCAGCCCAGGTGTCCTACAACCCCCAGCACAGGGGGCTCCACAGGCAAAGGGACGCTGGGTCCGACGGCACGGGGACCCCCAGACCACCACACCCCACCTCACCCCCATTCCTCTGGTCACCCCCTTCCCGTGCAGCCCCATCCCCACGACACCAGCTCATGCCCAGCACCACTCCAGATGTGCCCGCCGTGGCGGCAGAGACTTACGGGGTGCGCAGCCCCGCAGCGCCGGGGCGCAGGGCGGCAGCAGCCGGCAGACTCGCTGTCTCTCCAGGGCGCTCGGCCCGAGCAGCTTCCCCGGAGCTCGCTGGACTCTGGTTTCCCACTTGGCAAAGCCCCACCCCGAGTCCTCGCCTGCCTACCTGAAGAGGAGGAGCGTTGGCCAGCGGGCTCTGCCCCACACCAGCAGCACTCAGCAAACCGGCTGGGCTGGGGGGAGCCTGGGTGGGCAGGGGCAAAGGGCCCCCAGCCCCGCTGTGAGGGTTAGGGCAGCCTTAGCCTGTCCCTGGACTGGGCATCCCACGATTGCACCGGTTGCCTCCCACCCACCCCCTCCCCTGGCAGCCCCAGGTCCCTAAGCAGGATCAGACCCTGGGGGGTCTCACCAGGCCCCAGCACTCCAAACTCCCATGGAAACCTGCTGCTTAGGTGGCACCAGGGTGAATCTGTGCTGGGTGCTGAGCCAGAGCCCAGAGATGTGGAGCCTTTGGGCCTCTTCACTTCCCAGCCCTTGTGCTGACACAGCAAAACCCTCTGGAGCTGCTGAGCCCCATCTGAGCCCCCAGCACCCTGGGGCAGAGCAGACCTGGCTGCCCAGATCCCACACAGGACGTGCCCCACTGGGCCACCAGTTTCCCTCTCTGGAGTGTTGGGCATCGCAGCCCTGGCTGGGGACAAAGCCCCTTCCACCTCTACCAGCCAACATGGGTCATGTGAGGCCCTTCCTGCGGCCACTCTGTCCCCAGCTCCTCCACCCTCCAAGCTTCATTTCTCTCCCCACTTTCTTCCTCCAGACCCACGGTGGGAATGTGGCCCTGGAGCACCCACAACAAACCACCCAGCAGCATCGCTTGCCCCCAGCTCAGAGCCAGGCACTCCTCACCTCCTCCCAACACAGAACTCACCTGCAGCATCCAAACTGAGGAAAACCCTTCCCTTCCCCTCCATCCCAGCCCCCCAGTTATCCCCACAGAAGCACAGATCCCATGTCCCTCCTCTCCTCAGTGGCCTGGACCTCTCCTACCTTCAGAAAGGCCCCGACGTCCCTTCCCAGGCGCTGTGGTGGTGATGCCTTCCAGCCCCAGCTGCTGCTGTGGGTTCAGATGGAGCTCCAGCCCATGAGGACAGAGGTAGCTGAGCAGGGAGCAGGTGATGGTGCTGGAGAGACGCTCACAGGCTTTTGCTTTTCCTTAAATTCCCATCGTGGAATGCTGGTGGCTCTGTCCTGCGGGATCCCAGGGTGCTCAGAGGGGACACCCTGCCTGCATCTGAGTGGGATCAGTTTGTTTACACCCAGGCAGAAGATGCTGGGAAGGCCAGAGGAGCCAGGAGGGTGCAACCCAGCAGACGTTTCTGTTTGGTGAGGATGTAGGGCTCGGTGCCTCACGAGGGATGTCAAAGCAGACCGCAGCAGCTGCAGGGTGGGGAGGGCTTTTCTTGCTGCAGACACCCCACAACCCACAGGAAGGAGCTGGGGCTTGGTCCTTCCTGCCCTCACAGGAAGGAAGGGGAGGGTGAGGGGCTGCACTGCCGGCTGGGTTCTGGACGCTCGTGGGTGCAACAAGCAGAGGAACAGGCAGCACGGCGCCGGGGTACACAGAGACACCCCAATCCCACCTTGGTCAGAACTAGGTCAGGATTTGACCTTCTCCAGGCACATCCATGAACCTGCCTAGAGCAAGATAGGACCCCCAGCCAGGCTGCAGCCCCCAGTGCCCACCACCATGGTCCTGGGTCCTCTTGCCCTTCCAGCCAGTCCTGCAAGCCCAGCCTGGCCTGGCCTGGCCCAACCCCCTTGGGCTATAGGGCACATCCCAAATGCTGGTTGGGGCACTGGAAAAGGGCCCCTCCACCCATTACCCACCTCCCCCCGCCATGAGGGCCAGAGCCCCCCTTCCCCTCAGCACCCAGGGACAACCAGCACTCCAGCACCCTGAGCCACCCACAGACCTCCCTTGGCCCCAAAACCTGGTACTCTGCACCCACTGCAGCATTCCTTTGCCAGGGGAATGGAGAGGTGCCTGAAATGGGGATGAAAAGGGCGTTTCTGCTTGTTTGGGAACAAACCAGAGGAGAGGGAGAAGCTGTTGGAGCAGGGCATGTGGCTGTGCAGGCACAGGCCTGGCTGGGGAAGACCAGTGTTCCCAGCTTGGGCCAGAGTTGAGCACTGGGGTGGGACTGGCACACGGGCACCCACCACCGGTACTGCCCCCTCCCCCAGCACCCTGCCAGGGCTCAGTTCCCAGCCGACACCTGATCGGGTGGAGAAGGGAGGGTGAGGCCAGGGTGGTGGCCCAGCCTCCACATCTCCCCTGAGGAAAGTGGAGAGCAGGGCTGGATCCCCTTACAGCCCTTCCATTATTCAGGAGCCCCAGCAGGACAAAGCAGAGGTGAAATGGCCCCACTAGCAGGGAGTACATCAGGGCTCCAGCCATCACGATCCCAATCTGAGGCTCCACTTCCACACCACGGGGCTCTTTTTTGGCAAGGAGCCTTCAAGAGAGGCTGGGCTTGGGGGACAGGGTGGGGTGGGAAACCCCCTGCATGGGGCTGGGGTCTGGCCAGGGGTTGCTGGAGTCGCTGAGCAAACCTCAACGTGGGGTTCCCTGTGCTCTGGGTAAGGGAGGAAGGGAAAGACAAGGTGCCCCACAGCTCTGCACGCAGGAAGCTGAGTCCAACCTTGGCAGCATCACCTCTGCCTCCCCAGTGTCCCCACGCTGACCATGGCAGGTGTCCCCCCCACCCCGATCCCTGCCAGCGCTGCCTCACAGCTCAGCTCCATCGCTGGAGCCATCACAACCTTTGCTCCTTGCAAAGGAAAAGACCTAAAAATCCTTCTGCATCTGATAGTGTCAGCCTTGAGAAGGGCGGGCTCAGGAGGGGCACCTCTCTGGGTGAGGGGCATCCCTCCATATTTAACACCCTTCTTTTGGGGTCAGGCAGCATCCCATCGCCCTGACAGCCTGTTCCACTCACCCTGCTTGAGCCCCAGGGAGTTACAGGGCTGGAAGCCACTGGCAGTGCTGCTGGAGGACCTCTGCCCCAGACACAGAGTGTCCCAGACATGCCACATGCCTGGTTAGAGCCTGTCCCTGCTTTCACAGGCATCAGAAAGATTCAGGCCAAAGATTTGTCCTGTGTTTCTTCACAGAAGCCAGAGCAAGGCGCAGGGTGCCGCTCCCATCACCGCCCAGCCCAAGCAGCTCTGGGCAGGCAAGGGCAGAGCTTTAGGTAGGGCTCAGCTTTAGGCAGGGCTCAGCTTTAAGCAGGGTCCAGCCCACTGCATCCTCCTGACCCCCAGCCCGAGCTGGGAACCAAACACCTCCACCCCCACCCTCTGTATCCCATGCAGGGCACAAGCAGCAGTCACCAGGCACAGGGCACTGGCATCGCCGTGCCAAGCCGTTTTCGGGGCAGGTAATGGGGAGCACTGGGGGGAGCACTGGGAAGCACCCGCTGCCAAGCACCTCAGCTCACACACACATCCTGCTCTAACTGAGCAGACACCTTCCTGTGGGAGCAGGCACCAGCCAAGGAGCCCTGGCCTGGAGTCAGCATCCCACTGCCAGGCCACCAGCCAGCCCGCAGGACTTGTCACTGAGCGCAGCTCTACAGCACCCCACCCCAAGGAGAGGGTTTAGTCACCCAGTGCCCAGAGCAGCTTCCTCCAGCATGGGCACAACACCCAGAAAGGTGTGCTGCCCTTCCTCTGCCACACCACAGGTCCAACCACAACACAGACCAGGTTCCACCATCACAGGAACCAGCTTCCTTCTCAGGGTTACAGCACGTTCCTTGCCCTGTATCTCCACTTCCACTAATCCAGCCTCACAGCTTGGCTGGTGGCATCACCACATGTTGGGCAGCAGTGAGGAAGGGGAACTAGGCAGCAGGATTCCCAAACACCTTTGTTTGAAGCATCAGAGAGCCTCTACCACAGATCCAGAGTTGAGGCAGTGGTGATTTAGAGTGGCAGAGGCACGCACAAGAAACTCCTTGCAGGCTCATGGGGTATTTGCATATTAAATTCAAACTGGCCCAGCTCCCTCTCCTCCCAGGAGCTCCACTAAACACTACAGAAGTGCTCAGCTACTCCTGCCTGAGACAAGATCTGATGGGAAACAGGAGTGAGGAGCTCATCCACAGGCAGCAAATCTCAGCCCAAGGTTGCTATCTCACAGAATGGCAGGGGTTGGCAGGGACCTCTGGAGATCCCCCAGTCCCACCCCCCCCAGAGCAGGGTCCCCTCAAGCAGGCTGCACAGGGCAGCGCCCAGGGCCATGGGGTTTGGATGTCTCCAGAGATGGAGACCCCCCAACCTCTCTGGGCAGCCTGGCCCAGGGCTCTGCCACCCTCCCAGGAGTGAAGTTCCTGCTAAGGGTAGGTGGGACTTCCTCTGCTCCAGTCTGTGCCCATGGCCCCTTGTCCTGTCCCTGGGCACCACTGAACACAGACTGACCCAACCTCCTGAGCCCACCCCTCCAGGATTTATCAGCATTGATGAGCTTCCCCCTCAGTCTTCTCCAGGTGAGTCCCAAGTCCCTCAGCATCTCTCTGTAAGAGAGATGTTCTGGTCCCCTCAGCATTTCCCTGGCCTTTGCTGTCCCTGCTCCAGCAGCTCCCTGTCCTTCTTGACCCAGGGCGCCCAGTCCCACACACACTATTCCCAGTGAGGCCTCCCCAGGGCAGAGCAGAGGGGCAGGAGAACCTCCCTGACCTGCTGCCCACACCTTTCTTGATAGACCACAGGATGCTGTTGGCTGCCTTGGCCATGAGGACACGTCGCTAGCCCGGGGTTAACCAGGGTTGATCCCACTGCTCTACCAGGCCCCAGCTGCCAGCAGGACACTGCTCACTCCTCACCCACTGATCGCGGCTCCAGCCCATCTGTCCTGGAGGTGACACACAGCCCAGCCCCGGGTCCCTCACCAACCCAGAGCCACAGACAATTTCAGGGCTGCTTCTTCCTTACAGAAACCAGTTTGTTGAACCAAGAACCGCATCACCAGCTGCTTCTGGGCCCTTCCACTGTCAAGAGCCCAGCACTGCTCCCCTGCTCTCAGACACAGACTCGAGCCCTCCACCACTGGTTCAGTTATTCCCAATTTTCCCCTCCATCTCCTCTCCCTCCTTTTACCTTCTTTTCAGCACCTTCTGGTTTTAAACCTTCAGATCTTCTTTTCAAAGAGGAAACATCCATGTGAGAACGTGAAGTACCGTTACATGAAGAGAGCCTTTTCCCTTACAAATCCTCCCTGAAGAATTCCTTTGATCCTTCCTGCTTTTGTCTGTCTTTAAACTCTGACCTGGGTGACTCTGCATCACTGCTGCTGCTGCTCTGCTTACTGCTCCTCAGACACCCATGTCCCAAGCTCTGCTCCAGTGCTGTCGTGCTGCAGTACAACAAACAGGGATTATTTTGGTTTTCTCTGTGTAAAGGGTCGTTTTCCCAGCTGGAAAGCAAAACCTCCTGCTTTTTGCCCAACAGAAAACAGGACCACTCATTAGCACCAAAAGGATTTTTAAATGAACAGTTCCAGGGAGCTCCTTTCAAATCATAAAAGGTGAATTTTACATAAAAGTGTGTTTTTACAAATAGTTTCTGCTTTACACTCAGCTCTGCCCATCCCTGACCAGAAGTTATATACATACAGACCAGCTCAGCAGCTTCAGCCACCTGCAAGGAGACTGGGGCGTTTATTTCAGCAATAAAAACTGGATTTCCTGCTTCTTGGGAATTCTCTTCAGCCTGATTCAGTCACCTGTCAGCTCCCCCAGACTTGGGGAGAGCTCTAAGCTTTCGGAGAGAAGGGGTACTGTGGGTGCCACCAATCCAGGAGGCGCACGCTGTGCACGGGGTCCAGCACAACCTGCACCCCTTGGTCCAGCCGGGGCTTCTTGCCGTTGCGAACTGGGGCGTCCTGGAAGACCAGGCGCACGCGGTGGTGCCTCATGTCTGTGCTCACGTTGATGGTGAACTGCAAGGAGAGAGAAGGAGCCACCTCAGCAAAGCCAAAGCCATGAAGAGACAGCTTGACAGGAAGGGTTTACATGTGTTTCTTTTTTAATTCTTCTAAACTGGGCGAGTCTGAGGAGTTTCAGGTGCTGGCAGCTACAACCTGGATCTTCAGCCCTAAATTCTCTCTGGGTGGCAACCCCAAGGACTAACACCAGAAGTGTCTTCCATCAGCAGAGGGGTGCCAGGAGGGACAGGGAGGGGATTGTCCCTCTCTACTCTGCCCTCGTGAGGCCCCAGCTGGAGTCCTGTGCCCAGAGCTGGGGCCCCAGGACAAGAAAGATGTGGGACTGTTGGAGAGGGGTCAGAGGAGCCACAAAGATGCTCAGAGGGCTGGAGCAGCTCCCCTGAGAGAGGCTGAGGGAGCTGGGCTGGGTCAGCCTGGAGAAGAGAAGGCTGTGGGGGGACCTCATTGCAGCCTGACAGTCCCTGAAGGGAGCAGAGGAACAGAAGGGGAACCAGCTTTTTAATAGGGTAGATAATGGCAGGACAAGGGGGATGGAGTGAAGCTGGAGGAGGGAAGGGTGAGAGGAGATCTTAGGGGGAAGTTCTTTGCAGAGAGAGTGGTGAGGGGCTGGAACAGGCTGCCCAGAGAGGGGGTGGGTGCCCCATCCCTGGGGGTGTTCAAGGCCAGGTTGGCTGGGGCCCTGGGCAACCTTGTGTAGCTCCAGGCCTGGAGGTTGGTGTCTCTGCCTGTGGCAGGGGGTTGGAGCTCTGTGATCCTTGGGTTCCCTTCCAACACAGACCAGTCTGGGATTCTGTGAACTGAACCAAATAGCCACAAGCTGATGGAAATGCAGCAGCTAAACTGAGGAGATGCTCAGCCTTCCCTCTCATGGTTAACCTTAGGACTCCTAGAATGGGTTTGCTGATGCAGCAGTGTGGTTCAGACACCACAAAACAGGTGTCCTCTTCATCTCCTTACAGACACTGTGCAGGCAAAGTCTGCCTGGCACGTTTCCTACCCACTTACCAAGGTGAATGTCATGCCCATGACGATTGGCACGAATATGAAGTTGAAGGTGGTGATCTGCAGTAGGCAGCAATCCTGATCCGGATTTGTATGGACTTC
The DNA here is from genome assembly GCA_027925045.1 of Hypotaenidia okinawae. Lineage (NCBI taxonomy): Eukaryota > Metazoa > Chordata > Aves > Gruiformes > Rallidae > Hypotaenidia > Hypotaenidia okinawae. The sequence continues at coordinate 3,234,196 of BSDF01000023.1, read as the reverse complement.
TTCATACTGAATTGGTGGCTGAAGACCTTTGCAACACTTGCTCTTTAATCTGGGAGACTTGAAAGAAAGAGAGACTTTAGCTAAGGAAGAACCCACAGGGACTGTTCTCCTCACATTCCCACACAGGTGGGCAGCGTTACACACACAACATACAGCCACCTCTCAGGACAGGGAGTGTGCAGGACTATTTCCTCAGAGGGGAAAGCCACAGAATTCCCAAGGTTGCCTGAAACCCCTTGCTCCTCCTGAGACCCGTTACTGGAGGTGATCACTGGCAGTGGTGGCTTTCCACACTTCTCTGGGAAATCTTTCCAATGGTAAAATAAGAAATTTCAGATTTTAGTCTCCACTTTGACCACTGAAGGCCAATAGTCTGGTTTTTTGGGAGTAATCACAGAATCACAAGGTTGGAAAAGCCCTTTGAGATCATCCAGTCCAACCGTCCCTGTCCTGTGCTGACCCAGATCCCTCAGTACCTCATCTCCCCTCTGTTAAACACAGCCAGGGGTGGGGACTCAGCCCCCTCCCTGGGCAGCCTGGGCCAGGCCCTGACAACTCTGCCAGGGAAGAACTTGTCCCTCCCAGCTGCTCTGACCCTGCCCTGGCACAGCTTGAGCCCATTGCCCCTTGTCCTATCTCCTGTCCCCTGGCTGAAGAGACCAGCACCCACCTCTCTGCACCCTCCTGGCAGGGCAGGGGATGTGGGGAGAAGGTCTCCCCTCAGCCTCCTCTTCTCCAGGCTCAACACCCCCAGCTCCCTCAGTTGCTCCTCAGAGGATTCACCCTCCAGCCCCTTCCCCAGCCTGGTTGCCCTTCTCTGGACTCGCTCCAGGACCTCAATGTCCTTCTGATGGTGAGGAGCCCAGAACTGGATCCAGCACTCGAGGTGCAGCCTCCCCAGTGCCCAGTCCAGGGGCACAATCCTCTCCCCAGACCTACTGGCCACACTATTCCTGACACAAGCCAGGATGCTGTTGGCTTTCCTGGACACCTGGGCACACTGCTGGCTCATACTCAGTATATAATCAGTAGTGATGACCCAAGGACTGGATTATCTAGGGTACCAAATGAGCCAAATCTTACAGTGGAGAAAGGGTATCAAATGAGGAAATAAAAAAGTAGGACTCTAAATGCCTTGGGAATACAAACCAAAACCTGTTTGTAGTTTCAGCTTACTGGGGGAGGCAAAAGTTTCTATTAATTGTCTGAATGCTTAATAAAAAAGGAAAATGAAAAGAGAGACAAGACACTCTGGTTATTCTTTCACACCTATTCTCTCTCATACCTGTTTTTTGAACTTGAAGTTGAATTCCCACATTGCTTCTTGTCTGTTCCCTTCGATCTTTTTGCACCAGAAAAGCAGACACTGAGGTGGAAGAAAAGAAAACCATACACAGGTTTATGAAACCCTCAGAGGCACCACTTTAAATAAGTTTTAGCTGAGCATAAAGGCTTCCAATTATACAATTACACAGAGGCAGTTAGGAGCCATTTATTCAAATTAGTTATGTTTAAAGACCACACTCAGCAGTTCAGGTCTCCTGGTTTCAGGCTGCCCGGCCCATCCCGCAGCCGGATGAGGCGCCGCCGTGCTGAGCAGAGAATCCTGGTGTGCAGTCTGTCCTGTCCTTAAGGCAGGGACCAGCAGTGCAGATTCACCCATTTCCCCCAGCCAAAAACTCCCATTAAACTGGGCTCAAAAGACTAAAGAGATGAACAGCTGGAAACAGGAAGGATCAAGGAGGAGAGAATCCCGAGGAAATGCAAAGACCAAACGTGAGCTATGAGGTGATGATAAAGAAGCTTCTAAGCCACTGTGGTGGCAAAGGAGGTCTTGACATCACTAGACACTGCCTGCCACGCTTCAGAGTCTAAAAACCACTGTCAGGGGAGCAGAGTCTGATCAACCTGCTGTCCCTTTCTGAAAGAAAGTGAGAAAAGGACCTCAGCCAGCCTCAGAGGTAACCAGCACTGCCCTCCCACACAGACAGACACCAGGAGTCCTCCATCTTAACCCAGTTATCACCTTGTGGTCCAAAGGATCCATTCCAGCATGCAGCACTTGCTCTAGAGCAGGAATTTCAGCAGAACTCCTGCATTAAACAGAGTAGGAGGCAATTCCCTGCCTGCCAGAGTAGAAGCAACAAGCCTTCCACAGCCAAGAAGGAAATGTGGCAAGTCAGTCCAGCCATCACTCCAAGTGTTTCCACAGCACAGATGCCAGCCTACCACAGCTGGTCTGATCTTTAACAGTGTCAGTAGGGAAAGGAAGAATAATTTGGGTAAAGACAGCTGCCCTACAGAGTCTCACCCAGGCCAAGAGAAGGCCTGGGTTGCAAGAGAAGACTTGGGTTGCAGGGCAAAGTACACATGTAAGTTCATTCCAGGAGAGCGTGACCCCAAATGAAACAAAGCCAGAGGCAGCCACCACCATGGGGGCTCCGTAATGGGAGACTTCAGGTGATACAAGACCCTCTACTTCAACTCTGAGTCATGTCCACAAACAAGAGTCCTTAAAGGACCTTAACCTCGACAATCTTCACAAGGTGAACAACAAAGCTATGTGGAGTCAAGCCCAGAAACATGTGTCAAGTAACCTCCCCCTGGGAGGAGGTGGCCCTCAGGTTTTTTCCCCCCCAAGAGAAATGTTCTCCAGATCTTTAACTCAGGTGAGCAGCAGATGCTGCTGAGTTTAACTCCACTGTCAGTGCCATTTGTAGTTCACCTGCAGAGACAGCCTGGTCTAGCAACTGGTTTGGTCACGGCAAGTAGTGAAGCACAAAATGGTCAGTACCTCCTAAGGGGCAGAGGATGTCATCCACGGGTCAGCCGTCCTGCCCTTCAGACGCGCCGCATGGCCTGCTGCTCCACCAAAAATAATGGGGGTGTCTTTAAAGGGCAAACACTTCTGCTGACACCATAACGGCTCCAGTGTCCCACACAAGCTAGGCTAGGGAAAGAAAAAAGGAAATTAAAGAGGAAAAGCTAAATTGGATAACACCCGGGTCTGGGGTCTCCTCTTGCCACATGCAGTTTAGGCAGGCTCCTTTCAATGACCCATAAAGGTATAACCAAAGCCCAGGAAAGCAAGAATGTGGGGAAGGCCATGGCAGATCCTCCTCTGTTCCCACTGTGCAGAGGCTACAGCAGCAGAGGGGGAGCTCTGAGTCTTGCAATTCAGTAGTAGAGCAAGACCAGACTGAGGCTGGCTCCTGTGCCCCCAGGGGTTAGGTCACACCTCAACTCTGCTAACAAAGCCTCCTCACCATTTAATTTCCTTTTTTAAAAGCTGGGTGATAAAGGACTGCACTTCAAGAATCTCCCTCAAACCATTAGTACAGCAGAAGCACTAGCAGTGGGCACCAAAGCCGTTATGATGTCAACATGAATGCTTCCAAAACGCTGACCCCACCAGCATCACCTGAGGGGTTCTGGCTGTCAAACAGCCAGGCTACCAGACACGAGCAGCAGTGACTAAGGTTAAGATGGGGTTTCCTGGAAATGTTTTGCTTTTTATTTTTTTAAAAGAGATGATACCCGATCTGGGGATTTGGGGAGCGAATGAAGACATCTGGATGCAGAGATAAGGCTGCAGACAGAGGGTGGTGTGCTTTTCTCCTGCTCAGCAGCACCACCTGCCTGTGTTGCTGCTGGATGCTCCCTAAAGTGGTTCAGTCTTTCCCAGTATCCACAAAGGAAGAGGAAGGAAGAAAGGAGAGATGTCACACACAAATAGATGAGGTTGCTCTAGTTTTGCATGGAAAAGTACAACTGCTGAACCAAAACCACCTCAGTTTGGCTCCAAAAACCTCATTCAGCAGGTTTTTGACTTTGGATCTGGAGGGTGGATAATTCACATTGTTGCTTAAGCTGCTCACAGAGTATCAGCCAGTTGCAGGTTAAAAACAAACAAGAGACACATTGAGAGTTAATGGTCAACAGCAATTAAAGAGGAAGGGATATGCAAGTGCTCCAAGCTGGGACAGCAAAGGGAACTGCCTGCCAACACCAGAGACAACCCCACCTGCAACCCCAGGCCCAAAGCAGACACCTGCTCCACGTGTTTGCCATGCTGGCAACCTCACTCCCCTCCCTCACCCAGACACCAAAGACAATGGATGACCTACAGAGACATGGTATGAAGTGACTCTCTCTCAGTGTCACTTCTGATATCTCTCCAGATGCCTGCTATGGAGAAAGAGATGTGTTCTGGCAGGCAGTGTCAGAGTCAAGGAGAAGACATAAACGCTGATCCTCCTGCAGCTTCCTTTCAGCAAGAGAAGAGGGGAGAGCTGCAAACACCCCCCCAGCAGCACTGCCATTCAGGGAAGCAAGTGCCTTTGAGCTGAATACAAATGTGTTATGATAGGGCTTCAGTAAAGTTACCCAGAAGAGTGACTAGAATTCTCTGTAGCAGCAACTATACAGACACAATTAACCAACATACTTTTTTTAAAAATCACTATTTAGAGTTAGTATCCATCCTACACCCCAGCCTCACTGCTGATCACCTACATAAGATCTTCCAGAAAGAAAAAAGGAAACCAGAGAGAGCAATATCTCAGACACATCCAACTTCCTTAGCAATCCACTTACTCTGGAATTTTTTAAAGTGCTGGGAGTACTGTCTGGAATAGCTGGATTCCTGGAGACCCGGGAGGCGAAAGGTTCATACATGTGGTACAGGGACCGGATGACACAGGCACGGAGACAGTGCAGCTTCTCCATGGACTCTGGCCGCAAGCGGAGGGGCAGGTAGGCATCCAGACTGTAGTGCCTGGAAAGCCAACAACAAACCCAGCACGTGCTGGAGGGTCAGAAAGCCAGAGATGTGCACAAGAGAGCTATGAAGAGATCAACAGTGAGAGAAAACAGAACATCCGACTGACCAGAGGACCTCTTGTCAACTCTGAGTGCTTCAAGGGTGTTGGACTCCTCTACACGAAATCACAGAGGAGTCTCAAAGCCTTGACCTGCATCAGGCAGATCTCCAGCACACACGTTAGCGTGTCCATGCTACAGTTCCCCAGTGAGTGACTGCAGCCAGGCTGCCCAGAGAGACCAGCTGGGGCTGCAGGGTGCAGGAAGGCACACAGAGTCCTGCAGCTTCACCAGGACTCGCTCTAGCTGAACTCGACTGCACATCTGCAGGCAACTGCCTGAGCTCAGGGGCTGTTCCTCCATCAGATGCCAAAGGACCTGATGTGGTGAGCTGGGGCTGTTCAGCCTGGAGAAAAGAAGACTAAGGGGGGACCTTATTCATGTTTATCAATATCTTCAGGATGGGGTGCAGGGGAAATGGGCAGCCCCTTTTCAGTGTCTGTGGGGACAGGACAAGGGGCAATGGCTGCAAGTTGGAGCAGAGGAAGTTCTGCACCAACCTGGGGAAGAACTTTTCCCCAGTGAGGGTGAGGGAGCCCTGGGCCAGGCTGCCCAGGGGGTGTGGAGTCTCCATCTCTGGAGAGATTCCAGCCCCATCTGGACACTGACCTGTGCAATATGAGCTAGGAACCCTGTTTTAGCTGGGGGTTGGACTCAGTGATCTCAGGAGGTCCCTTCCAACCCCTGCAATCCTGTGAATATACCACAACCCCTTGCCAAACAAGGCCCACACCACCATGTCATATACAAACACTTCAGGTCTCTGGCCTACAGAGGAATATTCCCTCATTTGCAGCTCTTCAGAGAGCTGGTCACTGCTGAAGTCCCCTAGAAGTGGTTGAAACAATCCCCTCAAGTCTCACCTCCTGTAGAGCCTGGTCCAGAAGGCAGCAGTGCAGGTAACAGTCCATGCTTTCTTGCAAATCAGAGAAAACCGGACGATGTCTTCAGGGCGAATGTAGGAAGCCAACAACAGCCAGATATCAATGGGGTATTCTTCTCCACCACCCCCATCAGGGTTTTCTAAATGCAATGAAGGTATGTTAGTGTAGGCAATAACCTCATCACCAAAGCAATGTGTGTTTTCCTACTGGGAGCACAGGGTAAGAAGGTGAAATCTGTACAGACACCATATGCAATGAAATATGTACGTCAGCCAAGCAAGCCCAAGTCATACAACTTCATCATCATGCACTTGCCTGTCCACACAACCATCCCTCTGCAGGATATACATCACTTTTAGTCCCTGCTGCTGTGCTGTTTGGACACGGGTACAAAGCAGCCAGTCAAACAGGGATGTGGGCTGAAAGGGTCTCTGGAGGCCTCTGGTCCAAACAGCCCAGCTCAAAGCAGGCTGGATTAGATTGCTTTGTTAAAGGTCCAGCCAGGTTCTGACTGTACCCAAAGATGGAAACCTCACAGCCTTTCTGGACATTTTTTCAACCCTTTCACAGTTAAAATACACCACGTGAGCAGAGAAACACAGATTGGATGGACAGAGAGGGAGCTTTACATAAAGGCAGGCCAAGCTCATGCATTTTTGTCCAAACTGGTCATTTAACAAGTCACCCAAACACAGTTTCCACTGGAAGTTCCTGAACATTTAAGACATTGCCAAGCTTGCCAGTTCTTTGTTCAACTGGTCACAACAGGAGCTTTGCTAGAGAGAGCAGGCATTTCTCTTCTGCAGCTCCTCTTAAGGCTAATCAGCTGCTTTCCTTAAATCAACAATTTAATGAAAGCTTCTGGGATGCAGAACTTTTAATGCAATTCCCAGATGAACAGAATGGTCTGCTCTTCCTCAGGGGTGTCAAAACTGTTCTACCAGAACTGAACACTGAGAAGCTCCTTCCAGTCCTGTGGTGTTAACACCACACGCTTTTCCATAGCTGTTGCTCCAAGTAGTAAGAGAAGGTTGTGGAAGAACAGAATACTGCCTTTCCAAACTCATCACACTCCCATAACTGTAGCTGCTCATATATGTTCTTATTATTCCCAGATTCCAAAGGATGTCTTAATAAATGAGATTAAACTTCTGCTCCAGAGGAGTGCTGTGGAGCTGCTGTCAGTGGTGATGCTGAGGTGTTACATATACTCATATCCACATTAGTAAAGTTTTTCTTAAGCTCAGAAAATGTTCTAACTTGCTTTTGTTTCTCAACCTAAAAGCCACCTGCAATTAGAAGGACATCATGGTCCTGGAGTGAGTCCAGAGAAGGGCAACCAGGCTGGGGAAGGGGCTGGAGCACAAGTCTGATGATGAGCAGCTGAGGGAACTGGGACAGTTTAGTCTGGAGTAGAAGAGCCTGAGGGGAGACCTTCCTGCTCACTCCAACTCCCTGGAAGGAGGTTGTGGTTCAGCCTCTTCTCACAGATAACCAGCGACAGGACAAGAGGGAATGGCTGCCAGTTGCACCAGGGGAGGTTCAGGTTAGAAATGAGACATTTCTTCTCAGGAAGAGCAGTTGGGCATCAGAACGAGCTGCCCAGGGAGGTGGTGGAGTCACCGTCCCTTGGGGTGCTGAGGGGAAGGTTGGGTGAGGTGCTGAGGGACACGGGTTAGTGAGTGATACAGGTGGTAAGGGGATGGTTGGACTAGATGATCTTGGAGGTCTTCTCCAACCTTAATGATTCTGTGATTATATGTCCAGTGGCAAAGATTCTTTCAAAGAGAAGCACTGAAAGAAGTTTACTGAAAGCCACCAGCTCTCAGGCCTTGATTTCATGCCCAAGGCTCTGCCTTTGTGAAAATACTTGACTCTCTGACAAGGGTCCCAGCAGGTTTAAAAGTGATTTAACCCACAGCATCTCTTTGTGCACATACAAATGAAGAGCTGCACAAGGAGCCAGTGAACAGCAGTCAGTACCATCACAGACAGGGAAGCAGCAGCACACAGAGCCCCCAGGAGAGGCTGGTGACCATACCTTTGTGCCTTTTGCTCTTCTTTTTCCTCGAGGCAGCTCGCCCGTTGGCGCTTTCCTTTGTATCCATCTCATCGCTGCTGTCACAGGACTCTCCTGATACAGACAGAACTTCCTCAGCAGGAACACAAGAAGCTTCCAAGCCACAGAGGGACTTCACTAGAATGACAAGAACAACAGGAAGCACACCAGCAGAGCTCAGAAGGTGACACAAGTTCAGGACTTACTTCGGTGGAACCACTGCTGGAGCCACTTCTAAGGGACACAGGCTAACTGCACTACAGCTGGTGAGCCAGTAACCCCTGGGCCTGAGGATTACCTTGTCAGAGAAAGATCACAGCAGGGGTGAGTGAACTGGAAATGTAATTATACAACCTCTTGTTTTAAAGAATGAACAATGAGGATGATTACCAGCACATTATGCAGATGATCCCACTGGTTTAGCTGAAGCTGTTTACAACTGTGACTAAAACAAGGCCCTTTCTGTGGTGCCAACTGGTTCCTCTGCATACCAGAGCTGCCTTGCATGACCACTGCTCAGCCTGTACAGAGCCAGCACCTACTCTGCAATTGTTCTCTGAACACAGAGAAGATATATTCCCTCCTCAGCAGGAAGAAGAGATCCTGTGCCTGATGACACACAATCCATGAGGATGTAACTCAGTGCCAAGCACACAGGAGCTCCACTTACACTAGGATTCAGTGGAGTGGAAGACACTGGCCCAGTGAGGAAAGGAGTGAGTCTGGTCAGATGGGTTCAAGGGGTTTTTTGCTGCCTCTGGGTAAGTGTTTAGACACATCCTAGTCAGGAAATATTATTTTTAAACTTCATGTGTAAACTGAGGGCTTGTGAGGGTAGAATGTGAGGTAGAAATGAGTCTTGAAAAAGGTGTGATCCTGTGTTAGAGCTGTGTGAGGGCAGCACTGTAACAGTAGCACAGATGCTCTGCAACCAGTCTGTGTCCAGAGCTGGGGCCCCCAGTACAAGAAAGATGTAGGACTGTTGGAGAGGGGTCAGAGGAGGCCACAGAGATGCTCAGAGGGCTGGAGCAGCTCCCCTCTGGAGAGAGGCTGAGGGAGCTGGGCTGGGTCAGCCTGGAGAAGAGAAGGCTGTGGGGGGACCTCATTGCAGCCTGCCAGTCCCTGAAGGGAGCAGAGGAACAGGAGGGGAATCAGCTTGTTAAAGGGCAGAGCCTGGCAGGACAAGGGGGATGGAGTGAAGCTGGAGGAGGGGAGGGTTAAATTAGATCTTAGGGGAAAGTTCTTTGCAGAGAGAGTGGTGAGGGGCTGGAACAGGCTGCCCAGAGAGGGGGTGGGTGCCCCATCCCTGGGGGTGTTCAAGGCCAGGTTGGCTGGGGCCCTGGGCAACCTTGTGTAGCTCCAGGCCTGGAGGTTGGTGGCCCTGCCTGTGGCAGGGGGTTGGAGCTCTGTGGTCCTTGGGGTCCCTCCCAACCCAGACCAGGCTGGGATTCTATGATTCAGTCTGTGCAGTTCATTCAAAAAAGTTGAATTCAGAATCATAAAATAGAATCATAGAACGTACCAGGCTTGAAGGGACCTTTAAAGGTCATCTAGTCCAACACCCCTACACACACACTGAATTTCTACTCAATGTGCTTGGATGAAAAAAGGACTTCTACCAAGAGACAGCTGAGCACACCAGAGGATGCCTGTGCTGCTCAGGGTTTTCTAATCCAGCATAAACTGAACCCCAGGAAAGTTCTGTACATCAGTTAAAAGTCACCAGAGCCACCAGAGAGTAAGAGGTGCTGTGTGACAAAGGGACAGAGGGGCAGAGGGGAAATAATGATAAAAAGAAGAAAACCATAAATAAATCCAGGTGAAATGTTCTCAGTGCTAACCACAGAACAAGGCTCTGAAATGGAAATACAGCAGATGGAAAGACAGCCCTGGGACAGAGCCTGACTGTACCTGCTGACTCTCAGTCACTACAATGTTTCTGCCTTGCTTTGTGGGTTCACCCTGCAAGCTGTAGCATCCACTACAGCAGGATCCTACCCTGTAATCCTGCTGCCCTCTCGACATGAGAGGGAGATGGGAGCATTAATGGCAGGGAGTTATGATACTAAGCACAGCCAGGAAGAGAAGACAACAACTGCTAGAGCCCCCTCACACTCTGCAAAGGGAAGATCAAGTCCACTCACACACCAAATCACACTGCACTGCAACCCTGCAGAGAGGCACCCACTGCTCAGCTCCCAGCAGCGATCCCCAGCCCAGCCCTGGGCTTAGGACAGGGGGAAAAAAGCTCAGGAAAATTCCACCTGGCCTTTGCTCCCCTCTCCATGCAGCTCCCTGCTTGCTGGCAGCCACCCCAGCGTGAGGTTTACTTGGAGCCAGGAGGTGAGTGAGGCCAAAGCACCCTGGCCAGAGATTGCTATCTCCTCCCAGCTCCTGCTGTCCCCCCGTGTGGCACATTGCACCAGATAAGGCTGTCCCAGGTCATGAACACACCAGATAAGGCTGTGGCACAGCCCTGGGGCTGCAGAGGAGAGATCCTGAAGATCCCTGACTGAAGAAGGAAAGCCTCAGTGACTCTGCACTGCCAAGACCAGAGAAAGGGGTGGGCAGGGAACTGCTGTGACCTGGAGTCATTAGACAGCGTGGAGGTGAGCCAGAGCTGGATTTTGGGAGAGGGGTTAAGCTGGACAATGCAGGTGATGCTGGATGCAAGGACTTGGGGTGGGGCAGGGAGAAAGGAAAGACAACAGTTTGGCAGGCATGGTGCTGAACTGCAACAGAGGCCTTGCCTCAAAGACAGGGAATATAGAAGGGTGAACAGGAGAGGGAATGGGAAGAGGGAAATCCCCAGCATACTACAAAGAAGACAACAGAAGAGGAGGTGCCTTAATCTTAAAACCTGGAGGAGTTTTTCACCAGCTATACACCAGCATCCCCAGTAGTCTCCCCAGGACAGGCACTCATGCAAAGGGCATACTTTCTTTAACCATGTACAACCTCAACAACATAAATCTTTATATAGAAAGGATTTGGTCATCACTGTCAACAGAATGACATTCACCTCCAACACATGACCAGCAATATTTAAGTGTCAAGGCCTAAACATTACCATTTCTCAAGCAAACAGGGTGTGTTAATCCAGCAGCTAAAAACCAAGGAGGAAGTAGAGAACAAAATCTTGCAATACCTTTCCAGAAAACTGCTCATTTATGCAGCTGACCAAGGAAATAGCAACACCCCAAAAATACCTACTTGCAGTTTGCAGCACAGAGGAGAATGCATCTGCCCTAACTATCATAACCTCATCCCCACTACAAAGAATTCTACCTGCTAATAAAGTTGTCTATAGTTTTATATGAGATAACAAAGCAATAAATACCCCTATCATGTTATTTCCTGCCTCATGCAGGAGGTAACGCCCAACAGTCACAGAATTTCAGACATTAACAAAGGCTCAGCAATTCTTCCTGGACTTCCAACAGGCTTTCTGCAAAACCTCTCATCTAAAACCCTTAACAGCTTACTCTGCAGAGGAACACAGGCTCATTCTAAGGCATTAACAGGCAGATTTTTTCAGGCCTTGGGAAGGGGAGTCTCTACATCATGCAGAAGCCAGCAAAACATGGAGGAAGCGTGGGGAAACCAGGCTCCACAGTGCAGACTCACCTTCCTGCTGAACTGCATTGGCCACAGCTTTCTTCACCCGTCCAGATTTGACGACAGCTGGGTCTGAGTTAGCATAATCTGCCACTGTCACTGCAGAAGAGTCGGGAGACAGAGTGTCAGCGGGATTATGGATTACAGGGGAGGGGACGGAAGCTCTAGGAGGCATGATCCCTCAAGGGAACACTCCTCATAGGAACAGAGGCTCGAGCAAAACATGCATAAGCAGGAAAAGGAGCCCCAGCGCAGAGGTGCAGGCCAGGAGCCACTAGCAGGTCACTAGCCCAGCCCATGAGGAGACCACCAGGCCCATGGGACCCAGCCCGGTTCCCCCTCCACCCCCAAACCCCACGCCCCGCTCACACACAGGCAAGCTCACTCCTGGCTGATCCCCGAGGCCCAGGCCTCTCCTCCACAGAGCCAGGCGGCTCACGTCCCCACTCCCCCCAGACCACATCCCTCCGCCTCCATCTGCGGGCAGCGCTCTCCCTCCACAAGCCCGGCTCTGTTCCCGTCCCCAACTCCCCTCACCGCAACCCTCGGGCCCCGATGCGGGCCAGGCCCCTCCTCTCCGGCCGGCACAGGCCGCCTTCACCCCGTCGGGTCGAGCCGAGCCCGGACGCGGCCCCGCTCCCCTCGGGCCCCCCGCTCCCCTCGGGCCGCGGCCCCCGGCCGGGCCGTTCCCCACAGGCCGCCGGCCCCCGGCCCGGCCCTCACCGCGCTCGGAGCACACGTCGTCAGCCCGGAACTTGAGGCGCTTGCGGGCGCCTCTCTTGGGCATGGCGGCGGCGTCGGGGCGGCCGCGCGGGGCCATGTCCCGCCCGGGCCGCAGCGGGGCCGCGGGGACAGCGCCGGCCCCGCCCGCCCCGCGCGAGACCATGACGTCACCCGACAGCGACCCCGCCGGCGCGCCGCTCTGGCGTAACGGCAGCAAGGGGCGGGGGAGTGCCGCGTGCGGCCGGGCGGGAGCCGTTCGCTGACGTCATCGCGGCGAACGCGGAGCGGCCGCCCCGGATACCGGAGCTCTGCGGCCGTTGTCCCCGCGGGGGACGGGGGCGCTGGCGGCGGGGAGTCCCCTGCTGGAGAGGAGCTCTGTGGAGAAGGACCTGGGGGTCCTGGTAGATGACAGGTTGGCCATGAGCCAGCAGTGTGCCCTGGGGCTGAGAGAGACAATGGGATCCTGGGGGCATCAGGAGGAGTGTGGGCAGCAGGTCACAGGAGGGGATCCTTCCCCTCTGCTCTGCCCTGCTCAGGCCCCACCTGGAGTGTTGTGTCCAGTGCTGGGCTCCCTGGGATCAGACAGACAGGGATCTCCTGGAGAGAGTCCAGAGGAGGCTCTGGAGATGCTGAAGGGCCTGGAGCATCTCCCCTGGGAGGAAAGGCTGAGGGAGCTGGGACTGTTCAGCCTGGAGAAAAGAAGCCTGAGAGGGGATCTGATCAATGGTTATCAATAGCTGAAGGGTGGGACACAGGGGGAAATGACCAGCCTCTTCTCAGTGTCTGTGGGGACAGGACAAGGGGAGATGGGCTCAAGTTGGAGCAGAGGGAGTTCCACACCAATCTGGGGAAGAACTTTTCCCCAGTGAGGGTGAGGGAGCCCTGGGACAGGTTGCCCAGGGGGTTGTGGAGTCTCCATCTCTGGAGAGATTCCAGCCCCGTCTGGACACCGACCTGTGTGACCTGTCCTAGGGACCCTGCTTTGGCAGGGGGTTGGACCCCATGATCTCTGGGGGTCCCTTCCAACCCCTAAAAATTCTGTTATTTCTCCCTTCAGCTCTTCCAGCAAGAGAGGCTCTGAGCAAATTGCCCCCCAGGCCTCCCACCAGCAAGCGCCTCTGAGGCAGTTTCTGCCCTGACTGGTCTCCCAGTTCCTCTGAAGGAACAAGTTTCCCTATATAAAGGGTTTGGTTGTACCTTCCCAGGCCCCCCAGGAACAGTGGCCTCTGAGGTAGCTACATGCCCCCACTACTCTCAGTGAGGAGAACTTCGGTGGTGCTGGCACCGCCTCCCAGTGAGGAGGGGCTCTGGGTCAAGTGTCCCTCCCAGTAATGACTCTCTTGCCCCTATAGCCCCTGCCCCCAAGCACTTCCCAGGTGCCTGGCCCTGTGTGATCCCTCTCCTGCACCCCTGAGTCCTTGCTCCAGCCACGCCCTGACCCTGTGTTCCTGTCCCAACCCCCTCCAGGTTTCCCACCACCACCCCCCTGCAGACAACCACTGACCAGTGACTGGGAGCGCAGTCCGTACCACTGGCCCCCAAAGCCACCCTGCACCTCTATAATGGGTGACACCTTGCCCGAGGGTGCAGTGGTGGGTGGCTGCAAGCTGTTTACTGGATTTACTGATTTTTTAAGGGCTAAATTGGGTGCTTGGTGCTTGTTCAAAAAGGGATGCCAGCCCCCAGGGGAGGAATCACTCCAAGAAGATCCACAAAGGGGGAACGGGAGTGGTAAGCCCAGAATCTGATGACAATTTTGGGGCCTATGACCCTCTGAACCCTTGTGCCACACTGAAATAGGGATCTGGGTGTTGCCAAGAGTGCATGCTGGTTGGGATACCCAGAAAGTCCTGGGGATGAGCAAACTGCAAGGCTGGTGAGGTCCTGCTCCCCTCCTGTGGGATCTACACAGCGCAGAAGGGCACAAGGCCTGTCCCGCTCTCACTCCCTCGTCACTGAGCAGCCTGCGGCCTGCTGCTCTTCCCGCCTCTGCTCCTTTACTACAGGAGCACAGGAGATGATTTGGCTCTCAGGAGACCAGGACCACAGCAAAACACTTTCAGAGCTGTGGCTTCAACACTCACCTCCTCAGAGTGAGGTGATGCAGGGTACAGAGAAATCTATGTTTCTTCTGCTTTCCAGGCATGGGCCAGAGCAGTTGGTGCGTGTGACGTACTCCTGACCATACTCCTTTCTCTGGATGTTTCTTAAAACACATTAAAAGCATTTCATCAGCAAAGAACGTTTTGACCATCCCAGCCAGGAGAGGCCGTTCCTTAACAGAACCTGGTGCTTTACCTGCATCTTTGGTATGTGAAAATGGTTTCCTTGGACTATGTTATTCATCACCATTAATTGAGAATTGTATCATGGTATTAGTGGCTTCAAGCTGGAAGAGGGCAGGGTTAGGTTAGACGTTAGGAAGGAATTCTTCACTCTGAGGGTGGGGAGGCCCTGGCACAGGGTGCCCAGAGAAGATGTGGAAACCCCATCCCTAGAAGTATTCAAGGCCAAGTTGGATGGGGCTTTGAGCAACCTGGTCTACTGAGGGTGTCCCTGCCCATGGCAGGGGGTTGGAACTAGATGATTTTTGAGGTCCCTTCCAACCCAAAACATTCTGTGATTCTATGATTCTATCATTTTTAAAAAGTAGAGGTCCTCTTGGCTTGGAAAACTCCTACACATGGAAAACAGATGAAATTTTACCAGGACAGGACAAAAGCCATGTGAAGGCGGTTGTTGGCAAGTCCAGATGACATTTGGATCTGACAGGCTGGCTTCTCCAGTGGGTTGGTGGGATTTATCTGAGACCTCCCCAAAGTCCCCCAGCAGAAATACTGAGGAGTGAACACAATGTCCTCCATAAAACCTGGAGAGATGAAGGAACCAGTGTTGCTCTTTGATGTCACCATGACCCCGCTCATCCCCTGCTGTGTTGCTGAACTCCTCCATGGCCTGGTTGTGAGCTGCCCAAGAGATGGTACTAGCTTTGCAAATGTGGGAACAGCCTCTTGTGGGTTCATGGACCCCAAATTAATTGCTTATCTGGTAACAACACCTCCCTGTGCTGGACAGGGGGCTGGGGCAGGTTGACTGCCTGCGCTGGTCCATGGACAATCCCAAACCCCGTTTTAGTGTGGGGCAGAGAGGCAATCCCCAGGGAGGGAGCCAGGGGTGATGCACCCCATCTCCCCAGCTTGGAGCCAGGCCTCGGCTGGGCGAGGAGGGGGATGTGGCAGGGTGTGGGGCTCACCGCCTGCCCCCAGCTTTGCTCCCCGCATGGCAGAGCAGGGGGAAGGGGCACCCAGGGTTTGGCTGCCCCACAGCCGGCTCTGCTCCTGCCTGCCTCCCTCCGGGGCTGCGCGGGGCCCCAGGGGGTTCCCGCCCCCCCCCTTCCCCGGGGGGAATTCCTGCCCCCTCCTCGGAATCCTGCGCGGAGTTTCGTACCCCCAGGAGGGCTCCTGCCCCCATCCAGCCGTGAGTCCCACCCCAATACCCCCCAGCCCCGCGGGGCGTGGCCAGGGGGGAGGGAGTGGCAGAGGGGCGTGGCCAGGCGGGGACGGTGACGCAGTGGGCGGGGCGGGGCGGCAGCGGGAGGCGGCGGCGGCGGCGGCTTCCAGCGACTTCGGCGGTCGGTGAGTGCGGGCGGGGCCGGGTGGCCGCACGCTGCCCATGGGGGATGCTTCGCCCCCCGCGGGCCCGGAGGGAGGATGCGCTGCCCCCGGGGCCCCCGGCGGGGCCGGGCAGGGGATGCTCAGCCCCCTTCTGTTCCCTTGGTGGGGCTGGACTCGGGGAGGGGGCTCTGCCCCTTTCGCCCCCGGCGATGCTCAGAGTCCCCTGGGGATGCTCTGCCCCCCCCCTCCCCACCGTGGGCAGGGCCCGTGGGGCTTCGCTCCCCGTTGCTTCCCGGGTGGGGCTGGGCTGGGGATGCTCTGTGCTGCCGTGCTCCATGGGGATGCTCTGCCCGCCGGGAGGAGGGAGGGGGGGAGGCTCGGTCCGAGGGTGCTTTGTCTCCCACCGCGTTACCCCTTGGAGGGGGTGTCTGAGTCAGGGGATGTGCGGAGCTCCCCAGTTCCCCTTGGGTTAAGTCTGTACTAGAGAGGTGACATCCTCACCCCCGAGCTGGGTCGTGGGGGGACCTGCTGTCTCTGTCATTACCCCCAGGCCAGGGGGTGGTCTGTCGTTCGAACCACTGGCCCCACGTTGGGGCACTGAGCCAGGCAGATGTGCTGCCCCATCCATGCTGGGTGTGCAGGTAGCAGGGGTGAATGGGCACATCCACTGCCCTGGAGGCTGCATGGTGTAGGGAAGCAGTGATTCCTGTAACCCAGGAGCAAGGAGGGGAGAGTTCCTTGATTTTCAGATTCTCTCTCACCCTGGAAGCCCCCCAGTATGGTCCCAGGCTGTCCCTTTGCGTGCACACCCCACCTTATGCTGAGGTGGAGGACAGGCATCCTGGTGAGACTGGTTCTGCTCTGGTCTTCTCCTGCTCTTATGGTTTCCCAGTGATCTACCCTCCCGCCTACCCCAGTGCTGTTTCCAGCCCACAAGCATCCGTGCTACAAGCATCCACCGGTGCCAAGCTGAGGGCTGGAGCATCCACGCTGTGAGCGCCCACCCGATACCGAGCTCTGGGCTGTACCAGCCCCAGAGAGCATCTGCCTGGTACCAAGCTCCAGCCTGGATGAACTCATGGGGATGCTCGCTAGGGAGATGCTCATCAGGCTGGTTCAGCCCAGAGCTCAGCATCAGGTAAATGTCCACCAAGCTGGTCTAGCCCAGAGCTTGGCTTTAGCCAGCTGCTCTCCAGGCTGATCCGGTCTGGATGTTGGCACTGGCCTGATGCACACCCCGCTTGGGGCTGGAGCAGCCCAGCCAGCATGCAGCCAGCTTGGCTGGCTCCAGCTGTGCTCACACTGGTTCCCATTCACTGTTGGCTGGTGCTGTCTCGTCACAGCCATGGCAAGCTGCCTCCAGACACCGTGATTTTCTCCTGAATGACACCAGCCCTTTAAGGGCTTGTTTATCCCCTAAATTGCATCATTATAACAGCAATTGGCTTAGGAAGCTGGGTTTTGTTAAAGCTGTGCAAAACCTTCTAGGGACACCCTGGGTTTGGCCAAGTCAGGCTTGGCAAAGTATTCATTTAAGCTCGTTTACCACCATCTGCTCCTAAGCTGGAATGAGGTTGTCTGGGTGGGTTTGACACCTCTGTGTCACCTCACAAGCATGAGCTGGTACAGAGACAAGGGGTGAGCTGCAGTTTGGTACCTGGAGGAACCGTGCCTGTGTGGTTTGGGAGCTGCTTGGTTGCGGTGCTACCCAGGCTTTAAGAGGAGATGGAAGGTTGCTTGCTGTCTTTGCAGCTCTGGTGGTCTGGGAGCCTGGGGTATGTGTGCTGGTGAAGATGTGCTGCTCCCTGTGAGGTGTCTCAGGACACTGCTGGTTGGCAAACAGGACTGATCTCTGGGGACTTCCCTGGAGATTCATCAAGCTGCTGGTGCCGTTCCCCAGGTGCCCAGAGATGCTCAGATGCCCAGCTGACTTCTGAGCTTCAGATCAGGCTCCTCCTGCACCTCTTTTCAGGCAGGTTCCTGAGACACTGCTGGTGGAACTGATGGACAGATCTGGCTTTCTGGGGTGGCCAGCACAGCCATGGCTTAGCAGATGTGGGATTAAATAACTTTCCTGTCTCTGTGCAGCTTTTTGGCTTCGTGGCAAGGGCAAGCAGGGCTTTCTCTGCACTGGTGGCTTGGTCCAGCTGTGCCCTGGCACTTGCCAGCAGTGCTGTAGTTCTACAGCAGATGCTGTAGGATTGGATCTACTGGAGACTTGTGTTCCTGCCTATCTCAGTTGTCTCAGAAGTTGCTGGAAGTAAAAACCACCCTGAAAACCTCCTTGTCTGCACCTTTTGAGGGCACTTTTGGCAAGCTGTGCCCTTTCAGGCAGCTCCTGCTGGGGTGCAGGGGGATGGGGACAGGGAAGAGGATGGTGGTGGGAGGAGGAGGAGGGGTCTGAGTGAGCACAAGCCAGGTGGGTGATGCAGTTGGTCATGGTGTGTTGGGTGGGGAGATTGTGGCCATGAGTCAGTGCTGGGAAAGAGCCTCACACTGTGGTGGAGGTGGGAGTTCACACTGGAGCTGGGGGAGGCAGCCCTGGAGCTTCAGAGGGTGCTGAACCCAAACTGGGGCAAAACTGGAAATGCTTCTGGAGCGCTCCACTCTGGGGACAGGGAGCAGCTTTGCCATGAGTATCTGTCTGCTGCCTGGACAATCCCATTTCCATTTTTCCAGCAAAGCAGAAAGATGCTATTTAGCAAACCTTGAAACCCTATTTTACAATTAATTTCCTCCTGAAGAATGCTTTGGTGAGTCTGAGGTTTCCCAGACAGCTCCCAAAAGGGAGCTGGGAGATCTCCAGGCTGCAGGGGAAGGGTGTTGGATCCATTGCCTGGCTTTTCTTCCTGGAGAGGTGTTAAACACAGTAACACATCCCCACTTCAGAGATGCTTTCTGTGACATGCTAAGCACTGAACTGGGGGAGGTGACAGCCCTGACCATGGGTGGGGGTTCTGCTCTGCGCTCTGCAAGTGAGTCTGAGGCCTGGCCAAGCCATTCTGGGATGTATTTAGGAATTCTTAATCCTTAAGGGGCTCTTCTGTGCTCAAACGATGCCAAAAGGCTTGGAGGTGGGTGCACATGTGGGTGTGCTCACACGAGCTGGCATTTGGGAGGGAGGAAAGGAAAATATCACATGAAACAACTGCAGCGTTGGGGGGCCTGGTCTGCATTCCAGCCCACCTGGAGCAGAAGTAGTGACAAATGATTCAAGGCTCTCTGCTGAAAAGAAGTTGCAGTGATATCAGGGGATTTTAGCCCTCTCTGTGTTGTGATCAAGCAGGTTACAGTCCTTGTGGGGACATGGGGAAGCCCTCTGCTTCATTTCCAGGGTGTTATTCCCTAAGGAATGCCAGGGGTGTTCGTTTCTTTGCTTTTTGGCCATGGATGGGGTGGCCCTGCCTGTCCTGATGCAGCCATTTCCATTCCATGGAGGGATCTTGCTGGAGCTGGGTGCCAAACCTTCTCCAAAACCCAGGCCCAGAAGTCATTGGCAAGCAGAGGGACTGACCCCTTGTCCTCCTCTACATTACCCTTCCTCTCCTGAATCTCCACCTCGGTGTTGGACTCTTGGCTGGCTGTCTGCAGCACTGGAATCCTGCAGGACTGACAGAGCTGGAATTTATCTGAAATGCAGATTTCTTTCCTTTTTTTTTTTTCCTATTCCAGCTCCCATTTTCCATTTCTGCCACGCTTCCCTTAGCAAGCACAAGGAGGTAGCGGCTGGGTGCTGCCTTCAATTGCATCCAACCCCCCAAAAAACCCTAAAAAGGAAGAAAACGAGTGGCAGATGAGAGCTCATTTCCCTTGTCCTCCTGTCCCTTGCCACCGATTTCCAGGAGAGGGCAGTTCCCAGGGTTTTTGTTTTGTGCTGCGTGATGCCTCTCTTCCCTGCAGCTTCTGAGCCAGCATCAGCTGTGCCCAGCTCCTGTCGCTGGGTCACGGAGGCAGTGTCACACCAGGGAACGCCGGGACAGGGGCGCAGCTCCTCTGCTGGGAGGTGACATGGTGACAGCGTGCAGCCGATGGCTTGAAATAGCGAGCGCTGCGCCGCGGGGCTGTGCAGCAGGGGAAGGATGCTCTGCTTGCCTGCCTCTCCATCCAGCCTCCCAGAGGAGAGAGGATCCATTGGCAGGCTAGGAATGTGCAGGAGGGGAAGGGGACCCCTTCCCAAAATTGCTACTCATCAACCAAGCTCTTGTTTTCACTCTTTCTTGGTAGAAATTAATTTTCCTCATAACTATGGATGGGTTTTACCTCCCTGGCTGGCATCAGGGGGGATGCAGGTGATGTGCTGGGACAGAAGGAACCTGCTCTGCAGGGCTGGAAGGTTTGATGGCCAAGAGGTAGGAGTTGGGCCTCATGTTGGGTAGCTGGAGCCTGGGGAGAGGGAGATGTTTGGCCAGCCCAACACTTACCTTTCTGGGAGTCTTGTTAGTTCAAGACTCTCCTGCCAAAGCCTGGTCTTTCTGGCTTCCAAAACCAGGAAAGGTGTTTATAGCCTTGCTGGGGCTGATTCTGGTAGAGAAACTTGGGGATTCTGGTAGATGAGAAACTTCCCCTGAGCCAGCAGTGGCTCTGGCAGCTCGGAAGGCCAATGGTATCCTGGGCTCCATCAGCAGAGGGGTGGCAGCAGGGATAGGGAGGGGATTGTCCCTCTCTGCTCTGCCTTGGGGAGGCCCCAGCTGGAGTCCTGTGTCCAGAGCTGGGGCCCAATACAAGAGAGATGTGGGGCTGTTGGAGAGGGGTCAGAGGAGCCACGAAGATGCTCAGAGGGCTGGAGCAGCTCCCCTCTGGAGAGAGGCTGAGGGAGCTGGGCTGGGTCAGCCTGGAGAAGAGAAGGCTGTGGGGGGACCTCATTGCAGCCTGCCAGTCCCTGAAGGGAGCAGAGGAACAGGAGGGGAATCAGCTTTTTTAATGGGTAGAAAATGGCAGGACAAGGGGGATGGACTAAAGCTGAAGGAAGGAAGATTCAGATTAGATCTTAGGGGGAAGTTCTTTGCAGAGAGAGTGGTGAGGGGCTGGCAGGGGCTGCCCAGAGAGGGGGTGGGTGCCCCATCCCTGGGGGTGTTCAAGGCCAGGTTGGCTGGGGCCCTGGGCAACCTTGTGTAGCTCCAGGCCTGGAGGTTGGTGGCCCTGCCTGTGGCAGGGGATTGCAGCTCTGTGATCCTTGGGGTCCCTTCCAACCCAGACCAGGCTGGGATTCTGTGATTAACATAGGTGTCATAAACCTGATCTCAGGCTCTTACTCCTGAATTAAATAGGCTCAATGGGGGTGCCACTGCTGCAGAAATTCGTGGTGCCAGAGGCTGCAGGCAGTGAGGGGAAAGATGGGCTTGTACAAAGTTTACAGCCTCAATATTCCAGTTCATCTGCCCTGTAATTCAGTGCCTGGCAGCTGCACTAACTAGATCTTGGCCTCTTTCTAGCGTCCTCTCCAAACCGTTTTGCAGGAAGGAGTCAGAGAAGGTCCAGAGGTTATTTTTGGCTGTGGCTGATTTATTCACACGCTGATCAGGCAGGAGAGGAAGTTATTCTGGTCCTAAACTGTCCCACATAACACACAAGTACCTTGTGTGAGTGTGATTTCTGCGGGTGAGGTTGCGAGGTGACATTGGTGTCTGGGGGAGTGAGGTCTCCTAAAGCACCTTGATGGCTCATTGTCCTGGGAGCCCTCGTGGGGAGCTCAAACCAGGCCAGAGCCCCACAGCCAGGGAAAATGGGCTCTGTGCCCTCCTGTCCTTGGTTCTCAGGGGGTCAGACCTGAGCCCTGTGTCCCTGGGGCAGTGGAAGGCATTGTGTCCCATCCAAGGGAGCAGCCAGCTAGATTGTGAGTGTCCCTGGGGGGAACCTGGAGCACAGGGCAGCATTTCACAGCTCCTTTTGGCACAGCATCATTTCAGGGGTCTGGAAGCACTGTGGTGTCTGGGCCAGTTTCTCTGTGGGCTGTGGTGGCTGTGGTGCTGCTGAGTATCTTCCCCTGTGTTTGCTTTCCCTGGCAGGCTGCAGCTCTGAGCTCCCTGCTCTCCAGAAGAGGTGATGGGAATGAAGCATGAGGGTGCCATGGCCAGATCCTGCTTTTCTCCTGAGTCTGCAGGAGAGGGTGTTTCCATGCAGCTTCCTGGTGTTGCTGCAGCTGGTTTCCATGCAGCCTGGGCTAGTTGGGGGTGAGCTGGGGTGGACATCACTGAGACACGGTGCTGCCAGTCCCATTGTGCTGGTGTGTTTCCCACCCTGGCTGAAGATGGTGCCACTGTCAGCTGCATCCCCCTGTGGAGGTGCTGGCTGCAATGGGGATACCATCCCTGTCCCACCCTCAGAGTTGATGGTGGGCTGGGGGATGTCAGTGGTGGGAATGTCTGACCATGGCTGCAGTGTTGGCATGAGGGAAGAGGGACCCTATCCCTGCATCTTCTGCAGCAGGGCTGAGTCTGTGTGGTGAAAGCAAGCTGGGGCATGGCACGCTGGGGAGGACTGCAAGAGGCTTTGCAGGGGCAGAGGGGCTGCAAACCCAAGTCCCTGGAAGACCCAGGAAGTGCTGAGCAAACCAAATGTCAGCTGCTGCTTTGCCATTTGGAAAACCTGGCTGTGCTACAGCACGGATGGGTGGAAGTCCTGGAGATTCCCATCTGCCTGCTCAGGGTTCCTCTCCTCGCTCCTCACCAGCATCCCAGCACCCAGAGGCAGCTGGGGCCTGGAACAGGCTGCCCAGGGACGTGGTTGAGTCACCTTCCCTGGATGCATTTAAAAAAAGGGTAGATGAGGTACTGAGGGATCTGGTTTAGCTTAGGATGGGATTGGTTGGACTTGATGATCTTAAAGGTCTTTTCCAACCTTGTGACTCTGTGATTCAGTGTGAGCTCTGGTGGAATACAGAGCTAGGTCTCTAAGGTTACTGCCAGCATCCCTTGAAGAGATGCTTCTCTGAACCTTTCCAAGGGCTTGGGCTCTCCAGTCCCCACATGCAGAATAACATGACTTAACTCATTTTAACCCATTAAGTGTTTAATTTGAGCCAGAAGACTCGTGTCTCCTGACCTGAGCTGTCTTTCCTTTGAGCCCAGAGCTGGAAAGGGTTTGCTTTGCTGCAGTTACCTGTCTGGTATCCAGATGTGCCACCCAGAGAGCAGCTAGTGTTTGATAGCAAGAGAGGACTTCTCTTTCCTCCTCCCTAGCATCAAAACCTGGATGGTAATCATTTGATTATTGCTGCCATGTCACCAAAAAAAGAGCATTTCCCCCTTTTTGATCATCTACGAAGATCTATGGAGATGCTGAAGGGCCTGGAGCATCTCCCCTGGGAGGAAAGGCTGAGGGAGCTGGGACTGTTCAGCCTGGAGAGAAGAAGACTAAGGGGGGACCTTATTCATGTTTATCAATATCTTCAGGATGGGATGCAGGGGAAATGGGCAGCCCCTTTTCAGTGTCTGTGGGGACAGGACAAGGGGCAATGGCTGCAAGTTGGAGCAGAGGAAGTTCTGCACCAACCTGGGGAAGAACTTTTCCCCAGTGAAGGTGAGGGAGCCCTGGGCCAGGCTGCCCAGGGGGTGTGGAGTCTCCATCTCTGGAGAGATTCCAGCCCCATCTGGACACCGACCTGTGTGATATGAGCTGGGAGCTGCTTTGGCAGGGGGTTGGACCCCATGAGCTCTGGGGGTCCCTTCCCACCCCTGGGATTCTGGATCTGCTGCTGGTTAATTTAGTTCTGAGACTTTTGCAGAGACCATTTTTGGAGCTGGTGGTCAGAGCATCTCTGCAAGCAGAAACAGCTTTGGGTTTGGGTGTCCTTTGTGTTTACACTTACAGAAAGACATTTTATCCCTTAAAATGCAGCTGGAGTAAGCCCCAGCCTTGCTGATCATGGATCCTCCCGAGTGCCGGTGTCGCTTTCAAATCATACGGCGTCAATAAATCTAATTCTAAGTGCCCTGCAGCAACCAGCACCAGCCTGCACGGTGAGATCTCTCCCACACGTACTCCTGCTGCCTAAAAATACCAGTGGTTTAATTCTCAAATGACTTGGCTATTGTACAGCCACCAGTTCTTTATTTAAAGCTTGCTGCACAGCTCGGTGCAGGACATCTGTTACCCCACCAAGGGTGAAGTTCTGGTCTCCAGAGCTGATCTTCAAGTGGCTGTGTTGGTCTTTGGGAAGGTGAACGGTTATTGCTTGTTCTCAGTGCTGTGAGGTGTGTTACTCAAGGGTGCAGCCACGTTCAAGAAAGCAGGGTCCAGGAGAGGAAGCTCACCCCTGATGTGGCATCAAGCAAAATACCCCCAAAAGTCATCCTTTCACCAGCAACCACCAAAGAAAATGCCATCATTGCATCATTGCCAGGGTGCAGAGAGGTGGGCGCTGGTCTCTTCAGCCAGGGGACAGGAGATGGGACAAGGGGCAATGGGCTCAAGCTGTGCCAGGGCAGGGTCAGAGCAGCTGTGAGGGACAAGTTCTTCCCTGGCAGAGTTGTCAGGGCCTGGCACAGACTGCCCAGGGAGGGGCTGAGTCCCCACCCCTGGCTGTGTTTAACAGAGGGGAGATGAGGTACTGAGAGGGACAGTTGGACTTGATCTTAAAGGGCTTTTCCAGCTTTGTGATTCCATGATTCTGTGCTGGTGACCCTCCTGGGGAAGGGCTGGCCAGCCATTCCTGTGGTGACCAGCAAAGTCTTTTCCCATCTCAGGACAGGGTATGAGAAAGACACTTCCAAAATCCCTTCCAGCCCAGCATGGAAGTCCTCCAAGGCCTGAGCTGTCCCTGCAGCAAGGAGAGCTGAGGTGAACGGCCCATCCCATGTTACCCATGAGGATGCTTTTGTGTCTGAAGAGCTGCATGCTGACGAGTTGACGAAGATGCATTGTGCTGTGCTTCATCCCAGTTCATCCTCCATGTGTGTCCCAGGTGTTCACTCCATCCTCTTTGCAGTTAATATATAATTTACATCTACATGTCTGGCTTTTGAGATGGGAATACAGGGAAGGAGACTGGCTGCCTTGGTTGGAGCAGAATGGTCTCTTCAGTGGGTGAACACAGAGGGTGTGCTGGTGTTTTCAGTTCATACAGGGCACTGGGCAGACTGGTGTAACTCAGAAGCTGGCAGGCTTTTCTTTCCAGCAGATCTCAGCCTCTTACTGTCTTCCTGACAGGGCAGGGCAGGGCGAGCTCATGGGCTGGTCTCCAGACCAAGCCAAGGTCTAACGTTACGTGCCACACAGTGTGGCCAGTGGGTCTGGGGAGGGGATTGTGCCCCTGGACTGGGCACTGGTGAGGCTGCACCTCGAGTGCTGGGTCCAGTTCTGGGCTCCTCACCATCAGAAGGACATTGAGATCCTGGAGTGAGTCCAGAGAAGGGCAACCAGGCTGGGGAAGGGGCTGGAGGGCAAATCCTCTGAGGAGCAGCTGAGGGAGCTGGGGGTGTTGAGCCTGGAGAAGAGGAGGCTGAGGGGAGACCTCCCCACCTCCACTGCCCTGACAGGAGGGTGCAGAGAGGTGAGTGATGGTCTCTTCAGCCAGGGGACAGGAGATGGGACAAGGGGCAATGGGCTCAAGCTGTGCCAGGGCAGGTTTAGATTGGACATTAAAAAACATTTTTTTACTGAAAGAGTTGTCAGGGCCTGGCCCAGGCTGCCCAGGGAGGGGCTGAGTCACCTTCCCTGGGTGTGTTTAGAAAAAGGGTAGATGAGGTACTGAGGGATCTGGTTTAGCTTAGGACGGGAATGGTTGGGCTTGATGATCTTAAAGGGCTTTTCCAACCTGGTGATTCTGTGATTCTGTGCTGTGACTGTGGGGTGAAATGGCAAACTGGTTTCCTGGCTTTGTGACGTTGTCTGGGGGGGTTAGAGTCGGGCAGGGTGTGATGGATGGTAAACTGAAGTTCAGCGTAGCTGGGAGGTGCTGAGGCTGTAAAACATGAGCCGGGCTCGGAATCGCCGTGTTTCTTTAGGAGGCTGGATTGGAGGGCTTTGGATTTTCCTCTCTCCATCTCCAGGTGATGAATGAACCCTCTCACTGCTGGGGGTGGGGGTTTGGAGCCCAGAGCAGTGGGTGAGCACAGGCACTTGCAGCCGAGGGGCTGGCTGAGGGTACAAGCAGTGACAATCCCCCAGGTCTTGCAAAATAAAAAAGTCTATTTTGGAGGCTCTGAAAAGATGGGGAACCAGCCACCAACCCCCTGGAGATGGCAGACACTGGTGCCACTTGGTTTCCTCCTCTCTCTGCTGCAAGTAGGAGGAAATCCAAGCACTGGAGGTGTCAGGGAAGTGCTGCCACTGCCCCGGGGAGGGGACAAGGTGTGGTGACCCATCACAAACAGTCATCCTGGTCTCTCAGGCTAAGATGTGGCAGGTCTTACTCAGTGCCTGGACTTTCTCCTTCAAGGACTCAGCTCCACATGGGCTGACCTGAAGTGCCTCCAAATGCCATAAAACTTGTTGTGGACAAGGAAGCAGAAGGATCTTCCCATGCTGCTGCCTTCACCCTGAGTCTTCTCCCCTCTTTCCTTCAGTGCAGACGTGTACACCAGGAGAGTGACCGTGGGTCAGTCCCACATAGTCACTGGTGAGCTGGAGGTTTGCCTGAGCCCTTTCTCCCAAAAGTGTGAGATTTATTGGGACTTATCCCCAAAGGATCAGGAGCTGCTTGTGAGCACCCAGGTTAACCACATCCTGGGGTAGCTGGGACATTCCTGCTCTCCTTTGCCCCTCTCCAGACCCATCGTTGGATTGACTGAATCTGATCTGCTTAGACCCACACTTGGTAGTACCCAAACCTTTTCATAAATTGGTGAGGACTCATGAGCACAGGATGGGTGCTGGTACCACCAGTTACTAGAGAGCAGATGGCTTGGGAGAGCTGGTCTGGACTGGTGGTGGTAGGAGGATGCTTCTAAGGAGGAGGCCATGGTGGCTGCTGTGACAGCTTTATTGCTTCCATATCTTCCTTCCAGGTGATGGTCTGGGTTCAAAACAGCTCAACCTCTGCACAGCTGCAGCTCCTGGCTCCCTGACAGCCCTGACCTTCTCTGGCAGAGGGACACGTGTGGTTTGGCTCTTCTTGTTCCTTCCAAAAGGCGACTATGGACAGATTCAGAGCAGCTCTGGCCATGTGCATATTAATGCAGAGCCAAAGCAAAGCCTGGCACGCCTGCGCCTGCCTCTGCAGGGAGCTGGGGTGGGAGCTGGGGCTGTGCATGTTGGGGTCTCTGCTGGGGGATGCTGTCTGCAGATGCTGCTCAAGGGAGAGCTGGAGAAGCAGTGGGGAGAGATGCCAAGAGAGGAGGGAGGCTGCTGCAGGCAATTGGTGTCACTCCTGCCTGCAAAAGTCCTCATGCTGCTGCTGCTTGTGGAATTTTGGAGAGGCAGATCTGCTGGGGAGGGACAGATCTGCTGGGGAGGGACTGATCTGCTGGGGAGGGACAGATCTGCTGGGGAGGGACTGATCTGCTGGGGAGGGACAGATCTGCTGGGGAGGGACAGATCTGCTGAGAAGGGACAGATCAGCTGGGGAGGGACAGATCTGCTGGGGAGGGACTGATCTGCTGGGGAGGGACTGATCTGCTGGGGAGGGATAGATCAGCTGTGGAGGGACAGATCTGCTGGGGAGGGACTGATCAGCTGGGGAGGGACTGATCAGCTGGGGAGGGACAGATCTGCTGGGGAGGGACAGATCTGCTGGGGAGGGACTGATCTGCTGGGGAGGGACAGATCTGCTGGGGAGGGACAGATCTGCTGGGGAGGGACTGATCTGCTGGGGAGGGACAGATCTGCTGGGGAGGGATAGATCGGCTGGGGAGGGACAGCTCATCTCCCCACCAGGAGCAAGAGAGGGGCTTTGTGTCAGTACAGAGGGAGCAGGAGCACCCTGACTTCAGCTCAGTCTCCCGCACTGGGACGTGGCTGCATTAGCTCCGGAGCAGGAGGCAGCGAGCCCGGCGCTGCAGCCCCCACGCTCCTCTGGACGGCGGCAGCGCGGCAGCCTGGAGCGGCCGGGGCCCTGTCCTGGGCTCCAACTCGGGCATCGCTACGGCTGCTGACCATGCTCGGCCCTGCCTGTGGATGCTCTGGCTCGGCTCCACAGAAGGTGGGGTGGTCCCTCGGGGGGTCAGAGGTGTCGGTGTCCCCACACCAGGTGATGCTTGTGAGGATGACAGAGGGATTGTTTGATTTGCTGGTGGGATCCAGGCAGCTGGGTTCCCGGCTGTGCCGATGGCACCGTGGGCACCCTGAGAAAGCCAAGTTGCACCCATCTTCCTCTCCTCAGGCAGGGACCCTGCGACACAGGGCTCGGTGTTGGGGCCAGTCCTGTTTAACATCTTCATTGACGACCTTGATGAGGGAACAGCATCCACCCTCAGCAAGTACCTGATGATACAAAGCTGGGAGGAGTGGCTGACACGCAGGACACTGCGCTGCCATCCAGAGAGACCTGGCCAGGCTGGAGAGCTGGGCAGGGAGAGACCAGAGGAGGTTCAACAAAAGCAAGTGGAGAGTCTGGCACCTGGGAAGGAACAATCGTTTCTATCAGTACAGGCTGGGGGATGACCTGCTGGAGAAGAGCTCAGTGGAGAAGGACCTGGGGGTCCTGGTGGGTGGCAGGGTGGCCAGGAGCCAGCAGTGTGCCCTGGGGCTGAGAGAGACAATGGGATCCTGGGGGCATCAGGAGGAGTGTGGGCAGCAGGTGACAGGAGGGGATCCTCCCCCTCTACTCTGCCCTGGTCAGGCCCCACCTGGAGTGTTGTGTCCAGTGCTGGGCACCTTGGTATAAAAAGGACAGGGATCTCCTGGAGGGAGTCCAGAGGAGGCTACGAAGATGCTGAAGGGCCTGGAGCATCTCCCCTGTGAGGAAAGGCTGAGTGAGACTGGGGCTGTTCAGCCTTGAGAAGAGAAGACTAAGGGGGGACCTTATTAATGTTTATCATTATCTTAAGCAGGGGATGCAGGGGGAATCAGCCAGCCCCTTCTCAGTGTCTGTGGGGACAGGACAAGGGGCAATGGCTGCAAGTTGGAGCAGAGGAAGTTCTGCACCAACCTGGGGAAGAACTTTTCCCCAGTGAGGGTGAGGGAGCCCTGGGACAGGCTGCCCAGGGGGTGTGGAGTCTCCATCTCTGGAGAGATTCAAGACCCGCCTGGACGCCTATCTGAGTGAAATGTCTTAGGGAGCTGCTTTGGCAGGGGGTTGGACCCCATGATCTCTCGAGGTCCCTTCCAACCCCTACAATTCTGTGATTCTGTGATTCTGTGACATGGTACAGCAGGAGCATGGCCCAGGGGCAGCAGGAGAGCAGGATGAGGGGCTGGGTAAAGGATGCTTCAAAATATGGCAGCATTTCACCACAGCTCCAGGCAACCTCGTGTAGCTCCAGGCCTGGAGGTTGGTGTCCCTGCCTGTGGCAGGGGGTTGGAGCTCTGTGATCCTTGGGGTCCCTTCCAACCTATGCCATTCTATGATTCTATGACTTGCTGGTCTGTGGTGGGGTGAGGGCCATTGTCTCCTGCAGCTGATGTCACCTTCCTCAGTGACACAGTCTCTCCATACCCCAGATTTCTCACAGGTTGCCCCAGGCACCTCCAGAAGTCAGCCCATCACTGTAGTCACCAGGGTGGCTTTTGGGGGCAAGCAGAGCTGTTGCCAGGTGCTTGCTCCCCATCCTGCTTGTTCTCCAGCTGTTTGGCTTCCTCCACGATATCCCTGTTCCCATCAGTCATTATTTCTCTCTGGGTGAAAGCTTTTTAATAACATCTGACATTTCAGCCAGTTTTGAGTCATTTCCTTTTTTCCACTCCAATTTTTCCCCTCTTCCTCAGAACTGGGAAGCCTTTCTTTGTCCTCGGCCAGAGGGGAGGTGGCTGTTATTGCCTCTGTTATCATATTTTGGGATGTTTGATCAGGTTAATGAAAAGCTTTCTCTCTTTCTCTTGCGTGTCACTTCCACTCCCATCATCTTTAGCCTGGTTTCTTAAGGAAATAAAACTCAAGGGCTTGTGTCATCACAGCTGTTCCCATCCCCCTGCTCACTCCCAAACACGTTGGTCTCTCTTAGTAAATCTGATGGGGTGGAGAGCTCCAAACACTCAGGGTCTTGTGATGGTTGGCAAGAAGGACAGAGCCAGGAGGGCTGCAGTGCGAGGCGACAGGGCGATGCAGCGGGCTGGGGCTCATCCCCCAGAGATCAGGGCTGCAGATCCCAGTGGGAGCACAGAATCCCAGAATCCCAGGGGTTGGAAGGGACCCCCAGAGCTCATGGGGTCCAACCCCCTGCCAAAGCAGCTCCCCAGCTCATATTGCACAGGGCGGTGTCCAGATGGGGCTGGAATCTCTCCAGAGAAGGAGACTCCACAACCCCCCTGGGCAGCCTGGCCCAAGGCTCCCTCACCCTCACTGGGGAAAAGTTCTTCCCCAGGTTGGTGCAGAACTTCCTCTGCTCCAACTTGCAGCCATTGCCCCTTGTCCTGTCCCCACAGACACTGAAAAGGGGCTGCCCATTTCCCCTGCATCCCATCCTTCAGATAGTGATAAACATGAATAAGGTCCCCCCTTAGTCTTCTTCTCTCCAGGCTGAACAGCCCCAGCTCCCTCAGCCTTTCCTCCCAGGGGAGATGCTCCAGGCCCTTCAGCATCTCCATAGCCTCCTCTGGACTCTCTCCAGGAGATCCTTGTCCTTTTTATCCCAGGGAGCCCAGAGCAGCACCAGAGCTGGATCCCCCAGCCCCTTTGCTGGGATCACAGGCTGCACTGCCTGCCTTGTTTTGCTGCCTTTCTTGTGTTCAGGAAAGGAACTGGAGGATGAGGGTCCCTCAAGCCTCACAGATGGGGTGTCAGTCTGAGTTTTGAGAGACCTGGGCTGTTTTTTAAGCTGCAGACCACACATGGCTGTACTTGAGGGCTCTTGCTGCAGCTGATTTGAGCTGATCTGGTGGAGTGTGACCTGCAGTGACAGAGGAGCCAGCCACTGCTGAGGAGGGAGAACTTTGCCAGTGGCTGCTGCAAAACCTGTTTCCTTGGTAGGAACATGGGGATTGTCCCAGCAGTTCTGGTTGGGGACATCTTGGTGGTCCTGGGAGAAGCTCAGTGTGCAGCCAGTAGTTCAGGTGCTTCTGTGGGAAAGGACCAAAGCACTTCTTGGCTTGGCCTTGGAGCCTTGTGCCCTTTGCAACAAGGGATGGGGTACCTCCTGAGCATGTCCCCTCTTTCCCCAGCCTAGCTTACGGAGAGGGATTGTCCCAGGCTGGGAGGAGGATTTGCTGAGGCCCTGCAGTGTGGAGATGCCCTGCCCAGGTCTCACAGTGGGGAAGCAATCTGTCTGCTTGGCAGTTTATCCAGGGACTTAGATGTTCTGCAGTTGAGTTACTGCTCGTTGGCACTGGATCGTGTGGTAGAGCTGTGCTCTGAAGGTCTCACTCGTACTACACCATGTCCTTCCCTTTGCACACACATCTGAGACGTCTTTTGGGCAACCTGTTCTGCTGTTCTCTCTTCAGCCTCCCTCCCTCAGGCCTGGAGCCTTGATGGACCACAGCACAGTCCCTGCCTTGTCCCACTGATGGAGGAGATCAGGCTTGCCTCATCCTCTGCCTGGTCCCACCAGGCACCTGCCTTCCCCTCTCCCTTGCAGTCCTTCCCAACGTGGAGGGCTTTCCAGGGGACACCAACCATGCAGAGAGCACATGGGTACTTGTAGCAATGAGCAGTGTCTTCACCGAGTCCTATTGGGCTCCCTTCTTCTAGGGGTTCCCAAAAAATTTGGTTCCCATTGGGGGGTGATACAGCAGTGACACTGTGCACCCCTTTCCCCTTGCTCGGTCTCTCCACCTACTTGTGGTCTGATAGCTAAGAAGGCTCGATGGTGAGAAGACAAGTCCAGCCTTGATGCCACCATGGTCATGCACGATGCAGATGTCTGGGCTGTGTTTTGGAGCTAGGGTTCTTAACCAACTGTGAGACATGGATAAAGGTAGAAGGGCTTGGCAGTGGTGCCTGCTCAGGAGCTGGGTGCTTGCATGGTTTCTCTTTCCAGGAAGACTTTTGGTTTTCCTTTGTTCCCTCCAGCCTCTCTTTTGATGGAGGTGAGATGGGCTCTGTAATTGAGGAGATCCCAGCTGAATAATCCACTGAGGAGGCTGCTAATTTGAAGCCATGTCTGTAATAATTAAATCACTATCTGGAGGGAAGTAGAGAACAGATACCAAAACGGGGCTAATTAAAATCCAAACCCTGGATGACTTGGGCTCTGGGCCAGAGCACAGCATAGTCTGTTGGGGATGTCTTCATGTGTAATTGCTTTTCAGAACATCAGTCCCACCAGAAAACCCATCTGTTTCCCCTCACGAGACCAAGATTGACCCAGAAACCCTCTTGTCTTGTCCCATGTTCCTCATCCAGCTAGAGGATGATCATGTACTCCAAGAAGGGCAGAGGAGATGGTGAACCAGTCTGGGAAGGTACTCAGTTCTTGGGCCTCAGGAACTAGATTCCTCCATATCTGTGGAAGATTTGGTCCTTACCATCTTTCAGCTCTCAGGCTTGGCCAGTACTCTTTGGAAATCCATTGAGATCTAGGAGCAAGGTGGGCTCCTATCTGTGCCTATTCCAGGCTTGGAAGGATTTGGACCTACAAAGGTGCCATGGCGACCCGGTGCCTGGGAGGAAGGTGGCTTTGGCTGCAGGGAGAGATGACTCTTGTTCGAGTTGACTCTACATCTGGTGTGGGAGCACCTTGGGAGAGGTTTTGTGTGCTCATCACCTGTAAGGATGCAGTGGACAGCTGGATATGAGCTCAGCCCTTGAGTTATCCTGGGGTGTTCTTTACAGAGAGAGTGGTGAGGGGCTGGAACAGGCTGCCCAGAGAGGAGGTGGGTGCCCCATCCCTGGGGGTGTTCAAGGCCAGGTTGGCTGGGACCCTGGGCAACCTTGTGTAGCTCCAGGCCTGGAGGTTGGTGTCCCTGCCTGTGGCAGGGGGTTGGAGCTCTGTGATCCTTGGGGTCCCTTCCAACCCAGACCAGTCTGTGATTCTAATTCAGTGGAGTTGGCTTTGCCAAGCTGGAAGGTGGTGACTGGTAGGTGTGGTTGTGATGCTGGGAAGAAGGGGTCTTTGTACATCACTTCATGCTGTGCCATGATTATGGCAAATCTACAGGGTGGGTGTTAACCCACATACTCAGAGGTGCCATGAATGCTTTGCCTGAGGCTTGTCTTGGTCTAACATCTACAGGAACAGGGCACTGTAGGATGCCCAGGGTCCAAAATCATGTCATAGAGAAGCCAGAAATTGAAAGTTGTCTGCAAAAATGGTCACTAAACCTCCTAAAAAAATGTTGGCTCAGCTGCTGGGTGTGGAGAGGGACTCCCAACCCTGTGCTCTTCCTCTGGGCTCCTGAGCTTTACCATGCTGTTTGTTATTCATCGAGAGGGCCCACAACAATGTCATCTCAGGCAGCAGATGTGTTGGCAGTGCACTGGGTGCATCCCCTTTCCCTTAGTGCCCCCTCCAGAGATTTGAAGAGTTCCTGGCCACCACGTTTTTGAGCACCCACAGGAGCGCTGCTCAAAGGCAGGGACCAGGAGGGATCCCGCATCTCTTCCAGCCAGTCGTGCACCAATGTAATTACCCACATTTAATTGCTCTGAAAGCCTGCTGAGCTGCACCCCCTCCCCCTCTCCTGGTGATGTCTCAAATGGATCAGCCAGATCCTGCTCTCATCTCCTGGGTGGTTCTGGGGATCGTCCCTGGTGCCAGTGCCTGGCCACAGGGCCACTTCCCACAGCTCAGCGTGAGCAGGAGCTCCTCAAAGCACTGGAGGATCACAAAGTGTGGTGTGGAGGGGCTCTGTGTCAATGGGTGCAAGGGAGGGTGGATACTTCTTGAGGGTGCCCTTTGGGGGTGGTGGACAGAAACATGAGCCAGGCTCGATGGTGGCGTGGTTGGAGCCATCACCTTGGTGGTGGCCTTGAGGGCAGAGCAGCTGTGGACATCAGCCAGCTCCTCACCCAGTGTGGTCCCAGTGCTCTGGTGGCTGAACCACTGGGGATGGGGTTCACATCCCAACTGGGAGCCTGGGTGTATCAGTGGGGAGGGATGAGGGTGCCAGAGGGCAACCGCCCCCTCAAGATGTCCCTAAAGAGGCCAGCCAAGGTGCTGGCACTTCAAGGCATCCCTGTCTTGGGTGAGCTGGGCATGGCTGTGGGACCTTGTGGGAAGAACATTGGGGAGAAGGGGACAAGCTCTTGTAGCTGTTGTGCTGGGCATGGGGCTGTGCCTGGGGAGCGCTGGGTGCTGCTGGCAGGGATGCAGAGCTCACTGCAGGAGCTTAGCTTCACAGAGCTGACATTTTAAGAGGGAATGAGTTGGAAATTGAGCTGAACTAATGCCCAGCGCTGCCTTTTGTGACGATAAATACTCAGATGAGAGCTCTGCCAACACAGAAGAGAGCTGCCACCCCACTGCAGACCATGAAGCTTCTCACTGCTGCTTCCTGAAATCCCCTGAACCAGAGGGACAGTGCTGGGGACTGTGAGCTGTGGCTGGACACTCTGCTCCTCCAGTGTGGTGCTGAGCATCCCTACATCGGGGGCTGGTGCCAAGGAACGAGGATGAGGGCAGGGCTGGGAGCGCACCACTGGGACCATGGCAAGCAGGATGGATGCCAGGATCACCAAATGGGGGTGGTGATAGCATGGGCTGGAGCATGCTCACTTATCCCTAGATGCCTTGAAGTGCCAGCACCTTGGCTGGCCTCTTTAGGGACATCTCGAGGGGCGGTTGCCCTCTGGCACCCTCATCCCTCCCCACTGATACGCCCAGGCTCACAGTGGGGATGTGAACCCCATCCCCAGTGGCTCAGCCACCAGAGCACTGGGACCACACTGGGTGAGCAGCTGGCTGGTGTCCACAGGTGCTCTGCCCTCAAGGCCACCTGGTCTTGCTCTGCTTGCCTTAGCTGCAGGAGGTGGTCTTCCTGCCCCATAAGCCATGGAGGTCATTAGCTGGGGTACATGGGTGCTATTTAAGGAAGAGAGAAGACAAGGAGGGGACTGATGGAGCTGGACAAAGCCCTCGGGGACTCTGCTCAAAGCTGGGTCTCACACAACTCGTGACACAAAAAGCCTCATTTGTTCTTCCCAGTTCTTCCCAGGGAACTGGGTTTCTCACTCTTCTGTCACTCACTGAGCTCCAGCTTGAGCTTTTTCCATAGCTGGCTATTTTTGAGGGGCTCTCTGTGGCTTCTCTGATGGGTGAGAAGGGTTGAGCTAATTCCACTGTCTCCTAAAGGGGAAGAATTTGGATGTCGCTTGTGGACTGGGTTCTGTGAGCTTGGGGATTTGGCGCAGAGAGCGGGGAGCTTTGGGGTCCTCTCTCATGGTGTCTGGGTATGTGCAGGGGCAGAGGCACTTCTTGCAGGAGACATGGTTCCACAACCATGGGTGAAGCCTTCCCAGACAGGGCTGAGGCCTGGCCCTTTCCTGCTGCTCGGGCTGGAGGCCCTGTGTGGCAGGAGCCTGTCTGTGGGCTAACGCTGCATGAAGAGGCCGTGGGCTGAAGCTGTGTCTTCCTGGATGCGGGTTAGAGAGCAGCAGACACAGCTCTGGTGTCTGCACCTTGCCCCCGGCCGCCTTTTACATGTCGCTGTCCTCAGATGACCCCGCACGGCTGCTTCTGCCCTGCCGCGGCCTAGCTGCGGCCTGTCCATGGCCGTGAGCCGCGGGGAGGAGATGCCGGGAGCTGACAGCGGCTGCCTGGGGCCTCCCTGCCCCACAGGCACCGCAGGGCGGGGGCAGCAGCAGGGTAATTCCAGCTTGTTGGGGGGGGTGGTGGGCAGGGATCCTGCCCCAGTTTGTCTCCATCTCTGCAGTGGGAGCAGTGCTGCCTTCTGCAGTCCTCTGGCAGCTGCATCCACCTCTTCCAAACCACGTGGAGGGACAGCCAAGATGCCAAAGGACCACAGCCTGGCCAGGGAAGGTTGTTAGAAGGGCAGCCAGGCTGGGGAAGGGGCTGGAGGGTGAATCCTCTGAGGAGCGCCTGAGGGAGCTGGGGGTGTTGAGCATGGAGAAGAGGAGGCTGAGGCACAGCTCCCTCAGTTCCCTCAGCTGCTCCTCAGAGGATTCACCCTCCAGCCCCTTCCCCAGCCTGGTTGCCCTTTTCTGGACTCGCTCTGGGACCTCAATGTCCTTCTGATGCTGAGGAGCCCAGAACTGGACCCAGCACTCGAGCTGCAGCCTAACCAGTGCCCAGTCCAGGGGCACAATCACTTGTGGGGTTTCTTTTCAAGCAGCACCCTTCTATACCCCCTGGGCTGGGTGCAGAAGCCCAAGCTGCCTGCTGTACGTGGGTGCTGGGGTCCAGGTGGGTGAAGAGAGGCACCTCTGCATCTTTTCATGGGACTCGGGTGCACCCACTGTGCAGATTTTGGCAGCCCCCCCCCTTTGTGCTGGTGACTCTTCCCCCGTCACTGAATAAATTAACACCAGCAAGTCCTCACAGTGTGTGACTAAAGCAGGGCAGGGGCTGGTTTGGCAGTGAGGAGGAGGAGGCCCCCCAGCTCTGGGGGTGGGAGGGATGTTCCCCTAGCAAAGCCTCAAGTGAAATCATGGAAAATCACCAGCCATCCCTCGGAGTCTTGGAGATGACTGAAGTGATGCCCTGCTAGTGGGGAAACTGAGGCACGATGCCTCACTTTCCCAAAGGTAACAGGACTTTTGCAGTGATGCCGCCTCTGTGGCAAGCACACAGTTCTCTCCCCATGGTTGTAGGCTGATCATAGAATCCCAGACTGGTCTGAGTTGGAAGGGAACCCAAGGATCACAGAGCTCGAACCCCCGGCCACAGGCAGAGACACCAACCTCCAGGCCTGGAGCTACACAAGGTTGCCCAGGGCCCCAGCCAACCTGCCCTTGAACACCCCCGGGGATGGGGCACCCACCCCCTCTCCGGGCAGCCCCTTCCAGCCCCTCACCACTCTCTCTGCAAAGAACTTCCCCCTCATATCTCCTCTAACCCTTCCCTCCTCCAGCTTCACTCCAGCCCCCTTGTCCTGCCAGGCTCTGCCCTTTAACAAGCTGATTCCCCTCCTGTTCCTCTGCTCCCTTCAGGGACTGGCAGGCTGCAATGAGGTCCCCCCACAGCCTTCTCTTCTCCAGGCTGACCCAGCCCAGCTCCCTCAGCCTCTCTCCATAGGGGAGCTGCTCCAGCCCTCTGAGCATCCCCGTGGCTCCTCTGACCCCTCTCCAACAGCCCCACATCTTTCTTGTCCTGGGGCCCCAGCTCTGGACACAGTACTCCAAATGGGGCCTCACAAGGGTATGAGGCCCCATCCTTCTCCTCCCTTCCAGGGAATACAGCTCATGACACAATGTGTTTTCCCAACAGCTCAAGGAATGGGTGTCTCTCCAGCATTGCCACAGTTCTGTCCTTTCTGGTTTTGTGGGAACCCACTACAGAATGTTACCTGTGCAAGTGGCTGGAGCAGGATGGTGGGGATGGGATTTTGGGTGGGGGGGGGTTGGTTTGTGTATTTAATGGTTTGGAGCAACCCCTTCTGCCTGCTGGGGCAGGTCTGCAGCAGGGGACACCCAGCTTGTTATGGTGACCATATTCCCATGTTTCACTTGCTGGGCTCCCACCTGAGCTCCTGGGATCCTCACGGGTCCAGCAGAAACCTCAGCCCAGTCATCCCTTCCCCCTCAGTCATGTTTTTGGCTGTTGCAAACCCAGAGAGAAAGTTTGAAGGTGAGCCTGGGATTGCTGAGTCTCTTGGCCAGGCTTTGGGATCCTGCTTGTCAGAGGGATCATCCCACTTGGAGCCTCTCCAAGGCTCCTTCCCACCTGTCAGCTCACCCCAAAATGCAGAGGCAGGAGGTCTGCGTGTCCATGTGTCTGTAGCCCAGCAGCCCCTTCCCATGACAGATTCCTCCTTGCAATAAACTGAGATGGTGCCTTTCTCTGGGGTCAGGTGAGGACTCACGTAGCCCATTTTGGAACTGGGGAAACTGAGTCAGGAACCCTAACACCACTGATGGCACGCTCTCTGAGGGGTGACACGGTCCTGCAAATTGGTGGCTGTGACTGAGTGTAGGTGCCAGCCCCTACTAGT
Organism: Hypotaenidia okinawae; assembly: GCA_027925045.1. Lineage (NCBI taxonomy): Eukaryota > Metazoa > Chordata > Aves > Gruiformes > Rallidae > Hypotaenidia > Hypotaenidia okinawae. Next base: position 3,196,334 of record BSDF01000023.1, on the reverse strand, counting down.
GGGGAAACTGAGGCACTGTTTAGGGGTGTTCACTGTCCTCTTCACTGTGCACCCCCAAAGGACCCACAGAGATTTCAGCTCATCGTCTGACGAGCTTTTTGTTGCAGAACAATTGTGTCTCTGCACAATGGTGAGGAGCAGGTGGCTTTCTGAAAATACCCACTGGAAGTTGTATGTAATGCCTCCCCTCCCACTGGGAACTATAAATACCAGTGGAATACTAACACTTACTTCTCCTTGCAAAGAAACAACCAGAGCTGGACATTTTTCTTCCCAGTTTCTCCTCTGGCTTAACAGCTCAGAGTGAGCAAGGGCTGAGGATGGGAATCACTTTTTGGTTTTGGAGGAAGCCCTCAGGGCAGAAGCATGCCCTTTAAGGTAAGACACTGGGAGTAGCTGTCTCTTACTGCTTGCAGTGTCCTCTGCCCCCATGCTTTAGGGCTACCCACTGCTTCCCTGAGACAGGGTCCAAGACCTGGAAAAGCTGCCCAAACCTCCTGTCCTGTCAGGGCTGCATCTCTAGCAAGGGATAAGATGGGCTTTGTCCCCTGGAGAGCAAAGGACATCTTGCTGCTGGTGTGGGGAGTCCAGGTGACTTCCCAGCATGGATGGGAGAGGAGGCACCGCTACATCTTTTCCCAGGGCTCAGTCACATCCACAGTGCAGATCTCCACAGCAGTGACTCTTCCCCCTCTCACTCCATCTCACCCTTCAGTATGTGAATCTAACCCTTTGCTGCTAAAAAATTGGCACCTTATTTCTAGCCAGAAAGCCTCATTTCCCTTACTATCCCTGGGTGTCCTGGCCACAGGCCGTCCCTGGCATCAGCCAGGTACCATCTGTGCGGTACCCTGCCGTCGGCAGGGCTGCGTTAGGGAATGTGGAGGTACCATCACCATATGGGCCCTGTGGTAAATTGGGTCTTCCTTGTCCTTCTGCAGGGACTGGAGGTCCCCAGAGGCTTCACTGCATCCTGGGAGTAAATAGAAAGACTTGGGAGAGATGCTGGGATGAGGCTGATACAGATTTTACCCTGTGGATCACCCAGGATGGAGAAGCCAGAGTCCTGGAGCTTGCAGACAGGACTGCTCAGGTCCAGGCTCGGGGAGCATATAGACAGGGTCTGTGAGCATGCATGGGGAGAAGGTGAGGAAAGGAAGGATGAGGAGGGACCCTCTGAGTCTGCTGGGCTGTAGAGGATGTGAGAAACTCCTGGAGCGTGTGGAGCTCAGCTAGCTGTCTCCAATGCAGATCAGCCCCATCTGGACCCCGTGGCATAAGCAGCAACTCTCCTGTGATCTCAGGGCAGAGACACCTTGGGAGGTGAAATCTCAGCCTGTGGCCTGTGCAAGCACATGGCAAAGACACCTCTGAGACCTGCTCTGGGGGGAGATTTGCATTTCTAGGCTTCTGTGCTTAAAGCAGGAATTCCCACTGTCGAGCCAGGGCACTTGGGCATCCTCTCTGTCTCCTGCACAGGAATCATCTCTGCTTTCCCAGTCTCTAAAAGCCACCGAGGGTGGAATGCACAGTGGGCTTTGTGGGTTGATGGAGATGTTGAGGATGCTCCTGCGCTGCCATCTGTAGTTCATCCCACAGCTCGGTGGGTCAGGACTGACCTTCTCTGGGGTAGACTCAAGGAATTGGTGGCTCAGCATATCCTGGCTCCTCCAAAGTGGTGTTTGACTTCATTAAGGGTGGGAAGGATTTGTGCTGGGATACAGCCCCATCTGTGGGAATAGTGATGGGATGAGCTTGCTGGCCCTTTCACAGCCTGCCCAGGTAATCCCCTTTAGGAAACAGTGTAGGAAGAAGTGCTGCAAGGAAAAGCCAACAGCAAAAGGGCATCACCTTCCTTCTCCCCACCCAAGCCTGGCTGGAAAGGGGTCAGCATGGGATGCTGGGACCTCATCCTCAGCTGGTTCAGCAGAGGGGACGCCATCCTTGTGCGGGTGAGCTGGTGTGGGCTCTGCCAGGCTGACTTCTCAGCTCATTTGAGGCCGGGTTGGGTGGCTGACAGGGATTTTCTAGGAGCAGGAAAGATCAAACTGACGTTTTTATGGAATGATCAATCTCCACGAGGTTGTTGCCTCCAAGGTGTGCATTAAACCCTCTTTGCCAGCTGCCTGCTGGGGTGATGATTTTCCTGACAGAGCCATGGAGGGTTTTGCCTTTCTCTTGTCAGGGCTGAGATGAGAGTGAAGCTGTTCAGAGAAGGAAATGTGAGCCTGGGTTTGCCTCGGTGCATAGGTGGTTTGTGTGTGGATCAATGCTGTATGTGCTTCTCCCTGGGTGGGAAAGAGAAAGCCCTCCCTGGGACTGAGCATCCTGCAGGCAGCCTGGCTTGCTCACAGAGATGTGCTGAGCAAATAATCAGCTGAAGGGCAAAAAAACCACCCCAACCCCCTCTGCTCTCCATCAGCTGCTCCATGTCTGGGCACCATCATTGCACATCAGCCTCTCCAAGGGGGCAGTGCATGACTGTGCTGTTTTCTATCCCAAGGAGCAGGGAAAGCATCATTTTGGGAGGCGGGGGGGAAGGGATAGTAAAGCAAGCACATTTTCACTGGCAACAAACCTGCTTCCAGCAAGTCTGTGCCTGGCAGCCCCACGGGACTAAAAATACCCAGCAAAGGGCTAGAGCTGCGCAGTGTCTGTTTTCTCAGCTCACCAGCTGTCTCCTCGCATCCTCGCTCCTCTACCCAATGATTATCCCATCAGTTAAGGCCCTCTAAGCCCAGGCAAGTAGCATCTCCAGAGTTCTACCAGATACAGTTGAAAGGTTGAGATTCCCAGGCAGTGCTTTGGAGCTACTTGTGAGCCAGCTCAGCCCCCTCCCCACACCGAAGGGCTGATGTTGGTCTGGCCTCGCTGCTGGTAAAGTCACAGGCAAAATCTGTGATGTGTTTGGGCTGCCATCCACACTGACACCCCCCAGGGTCCTTAACAGGGGCCGATTGGGCATGGAGGTCTGAGTGTTGCTGGGCAGGGATGGCATCTTGTGTCTGCAGCCACCACCTGAGCTCCCACAGGAAGAGGTGCATGGGAATGGGGGGTTTTCACAGAATCACCAGGTTGGAAAAGCCCTTTAAGATCATCAAGTCCAACTATTCCCATCCTAAGCTAAACCAGATCCCTCAGTACCTCATCTACCCTTTTTTTTAAACACACCCAGGGGTGGGGACTCAGCCCCCTCCCTGGGCAGCCTGTGCCACAGCTCCGCAACTCTGCCAGGGAAGAACTTGTCCCTCACAGCTGCTCTGGCCCTGCCCTGGCACAGCTTGAGCCCATTGCCCCTTGTCCCAGCTCCTGTCCCCTGGCTGAAGAGACCAGCACCCACCTCTCTGCACCCTCCTGGCAGGGCAGTGGAGGGGGGAGAAGGTCTCCCCTCAGCCTCCTCTTCTCCAGGCTGAACACCCCCAGCTCCCTCAGCTGCTCCTCAGAGGATTTGCGCTCCAGCCCCTTCCCCAGCCTGGTTGCCCTTCTCTCGACTCGTTTCCTTTGGCTTTTGGAGAAAATCCCAAGGTCTGAGGTGGTCTGGGAATGAGGGGCTGGTCGCATGGAGGGGAGCTGTCCCTAGGCAGGAGCTCCCTGCACACACACGTCCCTGCACACATGGATGGTGCTGCGTGTGCGTGTGTCCCCGTGTGTGTGCACACCCCTGCACGCTCACCCTGCCTGTCACTCACTGAACACACTTCATGCTCCAAAAAGGCTTGGAGGCAGCAGGTACCCAGCCCAGCCTGGTCCTGGCTTCTTTACTTGGCATCACAAATAAAACCATTGCAGCTGCCCCGATACCAGGTGATGGCCCTTCCCATTAGCTGGGCTGCTCCCAGGGCTTGTGGCTTGGCTCCTGTTCTGGTTGTGCAGTGAAAGCTGCTGTAGTTGAATCTAGAAATGATCTCTTCCAAGTCTGTGGCATAGGAGAGCTGCTCAGTGGTTGTTGGTGGGACAGCTCTGTGATGGGATGCTAGAGGCAGCTCGGTGTCCGTAATGGTTACGGATCTGACCAGTGCCTCTGCAGTGTGGGCAGTTTTCCACTCTTGGGGTCTGAGGTGGTTTCAGCCAGGATGGGCACACGTGGCTGGAATGTTTCCAGAGCTACCTTTGGTGGTGGTAGAGATCAGCCTGGATTCACAAGCCCCCAGCAAACCTGCTCCAGCATGGGTCTCTCTCTCGCTCATCTCTGTCTCTGTCTCTCTCCATGGGCTGCAAGTGCTGGCAGGGGCTTGCTCCAACACAGGTCATAGCATCTCCCGCCTGTCACCCCCTGCTCCAGCGTGGGGTCTCTCCACAGGCTGCAGGTGGGGTCTGGGCCTTTTCCATGGGCTGTGGGGGGACCCCCGCTCCACCATGGGTTTCTCCAGGGGCATCTTTCTCTCCAGCACCTGGGGCACCTCCTCCCCCTTCCCTGGCCTTGGTGCCTGCACAGCTCCTCACATCTTCTCACTCCCTTCTCTGGGGGCACTAAGCAGCTGCTGGTGGGATTTTTCTCCACACTGTGGTTCCCAGAGGCGCTGTGACCATCGCTGATGGGCTCTTGGTCAGCAGCAACTCCGGCCTTGAGCCGGCTGGTGTTTGCTCTGTGGGGCCTGCAGAGAGCTTCTGGCTGCTCCCTGCAGCAGCCACCCCTGCAGCCCCCTGCTCCACCAGAACCCAGCCATGCAAAACCACAACACCCTGAAAGCCCTGGGCTGGCTGCCCACTCCCTCCCTGTGGCATTCTGGCTGGGATGAGGAGATCTTTGGCCGCTCTTTGTGCTGGTAGGAAGCCTCACCCCTGCTTCTCACCTTCCCCTGGCTCAGGGGGTCAGGCTGTGCTTCTCACCCATCCCAAGGCCGGCTGATGGGACAGGACATTAACTGTGTCCAGGTTGTGATGATGCAGAAGAGCATGTGGGCTTACCTGAAACACCCCAACCACCTCCCCCTGCGCTGCGTGGATCCAGCCCCTTGAAATACCTCCATGGGGTGTGGGAGCTGCTACAGCCCCGCCGGGCCTGGTGTCTGCAGACTGTGCTCGTGGTAAGCCAGTGTCTCCTTTGCAGGCAGGATGAATTCCCAGCTGAACATCACTCCTGTCAGATTCATGTCTCGGCCATTCTGTGCAGCATTTCCCCTCCCTGAGTGCCTTGATTGAGATATCTTAATTGACCTGCTAATTCATTCAGTTCCTTGCCAACCGCTGGCATGGGAATGCAGCCACGCAGGAAGGAGCCTGGACAAGCCCCAGAGGGCCAGGACAGTTACATGTCACAGCAGGTTTTATCCCACTTGATGAATGTGACTTAAATCTGTAATAAAGGATAAGGTGGGACAGTGACCTGTGGGACAGCTCTGTCCCACGTCCCTGGCATGCAGGAGCCAGCTCTCAGTGTCCTGGGCAGGATGCACACTGGGGGGCTGGGGCTTTTGCCAGAGGTTCTCTATTTTTAGAGGAATTTTTTCTGTCAAACTTCAACTTTTTAAAAGGGTAGACAATGGCAGGACAAGGGGGATGGACTAAAGCTGAAGGAAGGAAGATTTAAATTAGATCTTAGGGGGAAGTTCTTTGCAGAGAGAGTGGTGAGGGGCTGGAACAGGCTGCCCAGAGAGGGGGTGGGTGCCCCATCCCTGGGGGTGTTCAAGGGCAGGTTGGCTGGGGCCCTGGGCAACCTTGTGTAGCTCCAGGCCTGGAGGTTGGTGTCCCTGCCTGTGGTAGGGGGTTGGACCTCTGTGATCCTTGGGGTCCCTTCCAACCCATGCCATTCTATGATTCTGTGATCAGCTGCTGAGCCAGCGTCATCCCAAGAACAGAGCTACTGCTCCCCTGACCCCAGCAGCGTGTGTCTGGGCGTCTGGGCGTGCACAAAAGCATCTCCTTACTCACACTGTGTTTGAAGGGGGGCAGAAGACCCCCCACTGTGCCACTGAGCTGTTTGAGGCAGGAACTTTCATTGCAGTCCAAAGGGCCAGGCCAGGCTGATCCGGCCCGTGACTGCGTGTGGGCCCTTTGTGTCCCTGTGCTGGTTGGAAGGAGGGGTCATGTGAGGATACTCAGACTTCTCCTTAAGAACTGTACCTGTCCTAAAGATATAAACCCTTAAGCAGTCCTGCCCTATAACTGGCATTAGGCCAGCGGCCTTTGCTCTGAGCTTAACACATCGTGTGTCAGTGCCCAGCTCCAGTTCTGCCCATGGTTTGTCCCCTTGCAGACAAAACCTGGTGAAGGGCGGCCGTGGGGACAGTGACACACCAACCCTGGGGACCCTCCTCCAGCTGTACTGAGCTGAAGCTCACCCCAGAGAGCTGCCTCAGTAGAAATCCCTGGCTTGCACCTTGCCTGCCATAGTTTTGGGCTGCAGAAGTGGAGGGAAGGCTGCCACCCCCAGGAGGGTGGTACCAGCACCACCCCTAGGGCCAAGTTCCCAGGTCTAGTCACACTTTAAGGCAGCCTAAATACAGGCTGCTGCCCAAATTGGCAGCTCTGCCCCTTTTCCAGCCTCTCAGCCCTGACCAGCTGAGGAGCAGTTCTCATGCTTGTGTGGAAATTAGGGGTGATGCTGCCTCCAACCCCTGGGTAGAGGTTTGACCAGTGGAGGATGCCCTGAAGTTCAGTTGTCACTGAAGTGGATCTGTCCCCATGGGTGCTACAAGGAGAGGGGGGTGAATATTGATTTGATCACTTGACTTATTCATTGCTGTGTCTTCATGCCAGGTTTGGGCCCAACTCAGTTTTGAGCCTGATTTTCTGCAAACAGAAAGTTTCTGTGGCTGGAGGACACTTGGGCCAGGGGGTCCCTCAGCAGCCAGGAGCTCTGTGGAGGGGACAGGATCCTGGCCCAGGATATTTGAATAGCAAAAATCTGTTGCAGGATTTTGAGCCCCGAGGATGCTTTTCCCTGCAGCTGGGTGCCATGCTGGATGCAGGTACTGAGCACATGGATGCAGGGAGGTGCAACCTGACACAGCCTGTTCCTGTGGGTGCTGAGCCCACTTTTTGTAGCTCCCTGGGATTTGATGAGGGAAGAAGTGCTGGGCAAGTGCCCTAGGCGTTTTGGGAGTAGCAGGAGGGATGTGATCTCTGTCCCCTCTCCCATAGGTCACCTCTCTGTGTTTGAAGAGCCACGATGCCGAACAGAGACACGTTCCTGGACCAGCACTGACCATCTCATCCAGCCTTGGGAAGAACAGCTCACTGTCACTGGACTCCTCCTCAGCATGCCCAGGCAGCCCAAATGTCCCCAGAACCCACCCTGTGCTGCTGCCAGCTTGTGCTTCCCATTGGGACGAGTCCTCATGGGTCACTTTGTCCCCCTCTGAATGTCCCCATGGCTCGTTAGTACTCTGTCCCCTCTGAAAGGCATCAGAGAGGTGACACAAGGGACCCTGGCAGTGACAAACCCCTGAGCGTGAGGATTTAAGACTGTGAGGGTCTTGTCTGTACCAAGAACATCACTCCATCCCTGCCAGAGTGATGCCAGCTTCTGTTTAGCATCCAAGAAGAAGTCATGGGGGGTCCCTCCACTTTTACCCCCCTATTGCCCCGTCCTGTGCTGTCTCCCCTGATCTGCAGGAGCCCGTGGTGATGTGATCAGGGCCCCACAGCTCGACAGCACCCACTGCCTGCCCCACCAGGCACCTCCAGGACCCTTGCCCACATATCACACCCCGCCATGATGTGCGAGGTGATGCCCACCATCAGCGAGGGGGACCCTCTGGGCCCCCCCAGGGCTCTGAGGCGGATGCTGACTTTGAGCAGCTGATGGTGAACATGCTGGATGAGAGGGACAAGCTGCTGGACACTCTGCGTGAGACCCGTGAGACGCTCTCTGTTACCCAGAGCCGCTTGCAGGAGACCGTACGGGAGCGTGACCAGCTCCAGAGGCAACTCAACTCAGCCCTCCCACAGGTAAGGATCTGGTCCTGGGGTGAGCTGGAGTCCCCATGGAGGCATACAAAGGTGGTTGGCCGCTCAGGTGTGATTTTTAGCTCAAGGCCAGCTTGGTGTGACAGTGGTGATGCCGCTGGGTGTGTTGTGCCCCGTGACAACAGTAAAGCCCACAGGTTCTCTCAGGCCAAGCCACAAATAGATAGAACATCTCTCCTCCTCCTCTGAAGCCCGCCTTGGTCTGTGAGTCAATGCAGGGAGATGTAGGAATGCAATTCCCCAGTGGAATGTGTATGGAGAAGAGGCAAAACCTTCCTGAAGACATCCCAGGGTGATGGGGGGCAGACACAGAGCCCGCCTTCACCTGTTGTCACTGAAGTTCCTGGGGAGCAGACAGGTCAGGCTTGCTGCCTCCAACCAGCTCCTCAGGATGTTGGTCAGTCCTCAGTTCACTGGCACTTACAGAGTCCCTAAATGGGGGGACACACATTCCTTCCCCACTGCTGGAGGGAGGTGCCTGCTCCCTTCCCTTTCCTTCGCCAGGAGGGCTACTTTCCATCAGCTCCATTGCCTGGTGGGGTGATGGAACTTCCTTTGTTGCAGGCTGGGTCCTGAGAGGGGACACTGGAGGCAGAGCTGGGTGTGGAGTAGGGATTTGGGCATTGCAAGGGGCCTGTTTGTTCCCTGAGCTGGAGCAGATGGGCAATGGGCAGGGATGCTGCCAGAGGTTTGTTCTCAGTAAGCAGCCAAAGGCATGGGGCAATCAGAGCTTGTCAGAGCTCTGCTGGGGTTTCTGGTGTTGCTCTGCTCCCAGCTCCTCCATCTTCAGGACCCACTCCAGGTACTTCAGAGACCTGGATCTGAGTTTGGCCTCCACAAAGAAAGATGCTCAGATCGGAACCAGGTGGGGTGGGTCAGTGTCTTAGGGCTGTGCAAGGTGGACCAAGCTGCCCATCTTCCCTGAGGGGTCTCGTTGGGCAACACACAGGGTCCCAGGGCCCAGACTTGAGGGAAGTAGGGTCTGGGGGCTTTTGCACCGCTCCATTGTGCTGTGAGGAGGAGCCCAGCAGCCAGGGAAAGCAGGAGGCTTCAAACTTTTGTATCTGTTCAGGTGCTGAGACCTCAGATCTTCCTTGCCTGGGTGCTGGGGTTTGGGCACCCTAGGGGGACAGGAAGTGACCAATGGATCCAAGCCGGTGGCACAAGCCAGGACAGAGCCTGAGCTAACGATCACCCAGCTCTTGGTGTCCCTCCTCCACTCTGAATGGGGAAAGCAGCTCAGGAGAAAGGCAGCCCCTGTGCCCAGGCACAGCACCGGGCTGGTCCTGGCCCTGCCGAAGCACACAGCCCAGACGCTCCCGGTGGATGAATCCCTCCTGTCCTCAGGCGTCTCCAAATGTTGGGTGCAGGCAGGGCCACCACCACCTTTGCTCCCGGTTTCCCAGGCACAGCGTGCGGCGCAGGGAGCAACCCGGGTCAGCCCGGGCGCAGGCTGCCCGCCCCGCTGCCGCCTGGGATTAAGGCACCGCGGGGATTTAGCCTCGGCTCCCGCTCCGGCAAAGGGCCCTCGGCGCCTGGGCACGGGCGTGTGGAACGGAGCAAACTGGGTCAGCGCAGAGGGAGCCACACGCACCAGCTCCCCGGGCTGCCCCGCTCCAACCCGCGCTGCCGCCGGCTCCCGGCACCGCGGTGAGAGATGTGCTGAGGGTGGGTGGCAGAGGAGGCCTTCCCCTGAGCTCCCACTGTCTCCTTGCTGCTTTGCCAGTCCCTGCGTGGGTAAGGGGGGTGGGTGTGTTTGGGGGGGTGTCGGTACCCAAGCACAGCGGCCTCCACTGTCCACTGTGCCGCTCGCCCTCGGGACCACCGCGGCTGCCCTGGTGGGAGATGAGGGTTCGGCATGAACGTGGGGAGCAAAGCCAAAGGGACTCACCTGCCCAATGGGATTAATCCCAGCATGTGCATGTACCAGGTAAGCAGGACGTGGCGGGTCTCTTCCCTGGGGTACTGGATTTGGGGAGGGGGTGGGGGAGTTCCAGGGACCTGTCCCATCCTTTTCCTCCTTCTCTGTGAGCCCAGGGGCTTATTGCAACGTGTCAGACCCCCTCTCCCCCTGGAATGGGGTGCAAGCCGGGTTGCTTGAAGAAACCCTTCTTTTGGAGCGGAGCTGAGCAGCCAGTGTCACCAAAAAGCCAAGCCCTGGCTGTGTGGAGGACGTGCTTCCTGGAGAGGGTTGGGTAGGGGTGGCTGGGTGACATGGCGCTCTGCATCCTTTCAAGATCCAGAGTCCTGGTGGAGCCATCAATGGGGTGGGCAGAGAATGTGTGTGTCTGGGGCAGACCCCTGCATGGGGCAGGCAAGGATGCTTCAAGCATGCTCCTGCCTCTAGATCCTGTTCCCCCTCTCCCTTATGGGGCTTGGCTGCCACATGGCCAAGCTGTTCCCCCACCTAATCCATGGGGGCATCCCTCAGCCCCCAAAAGGCAAAACTCCAGGGCGATTTCCTGGGGAAACTAAGCTGCCTTAATGCTTCTTACATGATTTATTTATTCATGTGGGAGTAGTGAACGCGACTTAATCGGGCTGAAAGCTCTCAGCTCCAATCCCTCTGCCCTCCCTGCTTGCACAGGGGGTGTGCAGCTGAGGACCGAGCCCTAGATGGGGTCTGGGAGCTCTTGGCAGCCCCTGGGACCCTGGCCCAACTCCCCACCCCCTCCTGCCTGGCCACTCAGCTCTGTTCCCCCTCTACTTCCCCCCCAGATATAGGTGCCACCAGAGGATGCAGGTGTATCCAGATGTGTTCCTGGTGTGGGGTCCTGTGTGGGATGGCAGAGTTTAGGGGTATGGCAGGAGTCCATGTCCCCAGTTGTGTTGGGGAGAACGGGCTCCCAGTTGTCACAGGGGATGCTGTGCTCAGGGCTGCCCACGGAAACCTCCCACAGTTCTTCCTTCCAGGTCCTGGCTGCACTTTCACTGCCTCCTGCAGCTGCCTGGGGAGCTGAGAGCTGGGCTTTTTGGGGAGAGCAGACTCCCTAAGACTCCTTGAGCTCTCTGGAGGTCCCCTAGGAGCTGGGGAGGGTCCTATCACTGAACAATCACCCCAAATTGTTCCCATTTAATAGGAAATATATCTAGGGTCAACATTTGCAACAAGCAGCATGAAAATCACAACTCCAGCAGCTGCAAGCTGGGCAAAACACCCACTGTAAAGTATCTCAAGATGTTGGGGAAGGATGGAGGGATCTGGTGGCTCAGCATTGAACCCTTGGAGCTAGCCACCCTCCCACAAGACCAGGGTGCTGAGATGTTGGATTCTCTGCTTGCTTGGCTGCAGGATGCACCTCCCCAAGCAGGCCTGGGGGAGGACATTGGGTCCCCATGGGTGGTTCCCACGGGTGCTGAGAGTGGGGGGTGGGTTTACCCAGGATTTAATCTTCCTAATCCCATGCTAGGCACTGCTGGGGTTGTGTTTATCCCCTCAACTGTGGCTTTCTCATCCTTCTGCACTCTCCTGGGCAGCGAGGAGAAACCAAGGTGATGGGTCTGCCAACTCCCAGTGTGGACAGACAGACAGATGGGGCTCCATCCCTCATGTGCTGAGTCAGCAGTGTTTATTTCCTGGGCTGGCCCATCAGGAGCAATCACTTCAATTAGGGGCTTTAAAATACCATTAATCCCAGGGCTGGAGCCAGTTTGTTCCCAAGGTTCAGGTGTGTTGGAGAGGCAGCCACATTCCTGCCACAAATGGGAATGTTCCTGGCTTTGGTGCAGTCTCACTGTGCCCTTGTCTGTGCTGGGGGCAGCATGGGGAAAGGCAGATCCCTGACCTTCCCAAACCTCTCCCTGCCTTCCCATCCATCTCCATGTATCCAGTTTCTCACCTTGCTCCAGCTCTTCCCTGTGCCTTCCCATTGATGCAGCCAAGGGGGAACACCCCAGATCCCAAACATGCCTGATGCTAGCCAAACATCTCAGCCCTGAGCCACAATTCCCTGTTTTGATACCTGGTGTGGTGCTCCAGGTCTCCCTCCCTGCTCCATGGGAAAATAGCATCCATCTGCCCCACTCCCTCCTGCCCCAGGGAGCCCCTGGGGCTGAGCCCAGCCAGTCCCATCAGGTGCTTTAGTTTTAATCCAAATGAGCCACTTCCTGCCCTGCTGGGCTTCCTGCAGGGCTCCTGAGGGAGCTCAGGGCTGTGTCTCATCCGTCCTTTGATTGAAGATCAGGCACCTCTCCTTCACTTTCTAATCCATTTATAGGTGTCCCTGCTTAGTTTGAGAGCTTAGCAGAGCCAGGGTCAGCCTCTGCATCTCCTAGGAGACTCCTGGACATGGCTAGGGCAGAGGAAAATCACCTGGATTTATTCCTATGATCTTATTCCCAAAGCATCAAAATCAGGTTTGCCAGTGCCCCAGCCCTGTGCACTCAGCTAACCCCTCCTGCTCCCCTATCTTGCTGCAGGGGTGTTGCTATTTTTGGTGGTAAATGTTCCTTTTTATCACCTTTCCCCATGGAAGGACAGTTACTGTGTCTCTTTTGTTTGTTCCTAGCCCCACAGACTTGCTGTGGGGCTGGCTGGATCCTCAGCAAGGGATGGGATGGGGTCAGGCACCCTTGCACCTCAGCAAGGGATGGGATGGGGTCAGGCACCCTTGCACCTCAGCAAGGGATGGGATGGGGTCAGGCACCCTTGCACCTCTGCAAGGGATGGGATGGGGTCAGGCAGGAGCTTTGTGCTGTGTGGGGAGTGGAGCCACCCCCACGTTCTGACCTGCTGACCTGTGGATTGCATTGGGCTGCCTGGGATGGGGCTGCCTGTCTCTCTCCTCAGAGGATTTTCTCTCTTTTAATCTCTGTGCCTTTCAGGATGAGAGCCTGATTGGAGGCACAATCTGTACAGCTTGGCCAGCCCAGGAGGGCTGAGCACTGGCAATCCATCCCCAGTGTGGCATCCCTCTCCTGTTCCTGCCTCTGATGCCTTATCCCATCCATCTCACACTGTGTAACCCTGTTCACCCCACTGGGGAGAGCAGCTTAAATCAGTACAGGCTGGGAGAGGAGCTCTGTGGAGAAGGACCTGGGGGTTCTGGTAGATGACAGGTTGGCCATGAGCCAGCAGTGTGCCCTGGGGCTGAGAGAGACAATGGGATCCTGGGGGCATCAGGAGGAGTGTGGGCAGCAGGTCACAGGAGGGGATCCTCCCCCTCTGCTCTGCCCTGCTCAGGCCCCACCTGGAGTGTTGTGTCCAGTGCTGGGCTCCCTGGGATCAAACAGCCAGGGATCTCCTGGAGAGAGTCCAGAGGAGGCTCTGGAGATGCTGAAGGGCCTGGAGCATCTCCCCTGTGAGGAAAGGCTGAGGGAGCTGGGGCTGTTCAGCCTGGAGAGAAGAAGACTAAGGGGGGACCTTATTCATGTTTATCAATATCTTCAGGATGGGATGCAGGGGAAATGGGCAGCCCCTTTCCAGTGTCTGTGGGGACAGGACAAGGGGCAATGGCTGCAAGTTGGAGCAGAGGAAGTTCTGCACCAACCTGGGGAAGAACTTTTCCCCAGTGAGGGTGAGGGAGCCTTGGGCCAGGCTGCCCAGGGGGTTGTGGAGTCTCCATCTCTGGAGAGATTCCAGCCCCGTCTGGACACCGCCCTGTGCAATATGAGCTGGGAGCTGCTTTGGCAGGGGGTTGGACCCCAGGAGCTCTGGGGGTCCCTTCCCACCCCTGGGATTCTGGGATTCTGTGATCCATGTCTGCAGCCCCAGCTTTCCCTGCAAAGCAAGAGGTTTCCACCCTTCGCAGATCTAAGGGCTTTGGAACCAAAGTGTCGCTGCCCCAGTGCTGGGAGAGAGTCCACAGCCAGTGTGTCACCAGTAGCTTGGGCTGCTGAAAGACATTGCTTGGAGGATTGGAGCTGCAAGGATGCTTTTGCTGAGCTCCTTAAGCCTTACTGCCTGTGTCCTGGCATATTGAGGGAAGGGGAAAGTGTCATCTCCCTGAAGAAGGTGGACCTTATCACCACCTACAACTACCTGAAGGGAGGTTTTAGAGAGGTGGGCGCTGGTCTCTTCAGCCAGGGGACAGGAGATGGGACAAGGGGCACTGGGCTCAAGCTGTGCCAGGGCAGGGTCAGAGCAGCTGTGAGGGACAAATTCTTCCCTGGCAGAGTTGTCAGGGCCTGGCCCAGGCTGCCCAGGGAGGGGGCTGAGTCCCCACCCCTGGCTGTGTTTAACAGGTGGGTAGATGAGGTACTGAGAGATCTGGGTCAGCAGAGGACAGGGATGGTTGGACTTGATGATCTTAAAGGGCTTTTCCAGCCTTGTGATTCTGTGAGCAGCAGCCTGCACTGCACAGGGCCCTAACCTGGCAGCTCTCACTGCTGCTCTCAAGCTCTCCCTGCTCACCAGCATTCCCAGCCCTGCTGTAATCCCTGGGGATGCTCAGGAGCTGCTCATGCCCTGTGCAGCGCTTGCATAACCCAGCAGCGTGCACACACCGGCTGTGCCCAGCCCTGATCCCTGCCTGGGAGAGCAGGGCTGGCACAGCAACCTCCTGGGGAAGCCTCTCTGCAGTGGGGGTCATTGCACTTTGGGGGGGGGGGTGCTGAGAGCAAATTTGGGCATGGTAGGGGCTGGTGAGAGAGGTTTGGGGTGCTGAGCCTGATGGGGGGAACAGCTGATAGGGACAGGGATGACCACGGGGCTTGGAGAGGTCCCTGAGGGAGCAACGAGGCAGGAGAGGAGCCAAGGGAATCAGGCCCTGAGGTGAGGATGTCTGTTGGGTGGTAGCAGCCCTGAGGCATGGTGATGGGCAGAAAGGCAGCTGTTCATAAGGACAGCCACTGACTTGGGACTGGTGCATTGCTCTTACTCTTTCTCTTCCTCCACAAGGCAGCATGCTTGGGTCCTGTCCCACTGGGGGGTCACCAGTAACATCACCTTCCCCACCAACCCCAGGCTAAAAGCCACACCAGTGTGAGCAGTTTGGGGTGGAAAGAGACAGGGAGGTTCTGGTTGAGGCAGAGATTAGAAAGCTCTTGATTTCTTGGAGGGACATCAGCTGTTGCAAGGGGTTTCACTCAGAGCTGAGCAGAGCATTTGATTCAACCTAAACTTCAACATTTTGCCTCAGTTTGAAGGGATTTTGTTTGATTAACTTGAAAATTAAAGTGAAAGAGAATTTCATGCTGTGAAACTACTCTCAGCCCCAAGTTGAGATTTGGTTTGTTAATGCTCAATCAAACCCTTCTCAGCTTCTCCTGAAACCCGTTTTTCCTTTTGAAATTCTTCTCAACATACTGTGAACCTGGTGTCAATTCATGGAGTGTTTCCACATTTGCATTTTTCACCCCAAAAAAATACCAGCTGGAAAACATCTCTTAGTCCTGGCACCACTTGGGAGCACTGGAAGCACTGGGAGTGTGCTCCTGGGCTAACCCAAGGGCTTGATATTCATCTTTTAAGGGAAAATGAACTCTCCTGCATCCTAGGAACTTCACAGCAGGTTTTCTTTCCCTTCTGATGTGTTTTTGAGGAGCCCACAAAGGATGTGCTGGCTTTGCAGATCTGCTTTGCCATGGTTCTGTGTACGGCTCTTCCTTGCTGGCTGTCACCTCCCTGGAGGGCTGGAGCAAGGACCGGTGGCACCTGCCACATCTCCTGCTGTGCCCCGTCTCTCCCAGTTGGGATTTGGGGCTTTGAGGTTCTCCCTTGCCTAAAGCACTTAGGGAAGCCAGGAAGAGATCACCTCCCAGCCTGGCTGTGCTTCTCCACTGATTTCTGAGTGTTCTCTTTGGTGCCCCTTTCTCTCTCTGGTTGGCTTTGGATGAGAAATGCTCTCTTCTGGAGGTTACCCAGCAGGGTGTGCCCAGGGATGCTGGCTCCATCTCCCTCCTGGTTCTCCTTGCTCATGGCCATACCCTGATTTCTGCAGGAGTTTGCAACGCTGACACGGGAGCTGAGCGCGTGCCGGGAGCAGCTCCTGGAGAGGGAGGAGGAGATCTCAGAGCTGAAAGCTGAGCGCAATAACACCCGGGTAAGCACACAAAACCTGCTGCCCAGCCTTCAGCCCCCAGAAGTGTGGGACACCACAGGCTGCTGGGCTGTTGTTGGCACCACCAGCCCCTGGCTCAGTCAGAACCTGATGTTTGTCCTCTTGCAGCTCTTGCTGGAGCACCTGGAGTGCCTGGTGTCAAGGCATGAGCGGTCCCTGAGGATGACCGTGGTCAAGCGTCAGGCCCAGTCACCGTCTGGGGTTTCCAGTGAAGTTGAGGTGCTCAAGGCACTCAAATCACTCTTTGAGCATCACAAGGCACTAGATGAAAAGGTGAGATGGGCCGCTGGGACCTTTCTCCATGAGCATCCCCTGCTTGGAGCTGACCTACTCCCAACCCTCCTCCTCCATCCTGCTGGATGCCAGTTTTTGTTGTTAAGTTGGGTGGTGACATGGGGTCCCTCAAGAGGAAGGTCTTGGGTTTCCAAAAGCTGCAACACCCTCATTTTAGAAGCTAGTGGGCTGCTGAGTGGATGCTGTGGGTTTGAGACTGCTGGGGACAGGGATCTTGCTTCCACAGGTCACACACGTGGTGGTGAGTGCTGGCAGCTGGAACCCTGGTTCAGCCTTGGCATTGTAACTCACATTGTTCCTTCTGAGTTGTTTACTGTTTACCTTGGGCAGCTTTTTGCTCTGCTAAAAGACATGTCCAGGCTGCCCTGGCCATGGGTCTTCTGTAAGAATTAGTTTGGTCTGGGCTGTTGCTCTCCAACGTGCTTTTGGTCTCCCAGGCTGGAGCATTGCTGAGCCTGTGAATCCACCTGATAAGAATCCACCTCAGCCTATCAGCTGGACAGAAGGGCCCATGAGCTTGCTGAGATCCTGGGCACCCTCATCACAGATAAATAATGGCTTTTCTTGTTACCTTACCTGACTGCAGGTCAGGGAACGCCTGCGATCAGCTTTGGAACGAGTGGCAACCTTGGAGGAGCAGCTTGTGGATGCCCATCGGCAGGTAAGAGGAATTTGGCAGCTTACCCCAGGCCTCTGCTGGGGCAGCCCCTGGGCTGGGACTGCTCCACATTACATTTTTAAATTCACATTGAATTTGCTGCAATTCCACCCTCTGATGATGGTGGAGACATGGAATTTGGGCATTTTAACATCAGGCTTCTATGATGGGGTAGGGTTAGGGTTAGGGTATTTATTTAGGTGCCCTATGTTTAAGGGCACCTAAATAAAGCTAAAGGATGGAAGGTTTAGATTAGATATTAGGGGGACGTTCTTTACAGCCCCAGAGGGGATGGAATGGGCTGCCCAGAGAGGGGGTGGATGCCCCGTCCCTGGGGGTGTTCAAGGCCAGGTTGGCTGGGGCCCTGGGCAACCTTGTGTAGCTCCAGGCCTGGAGGTTGGTGTCCCTGCCTGTGGCAGGGGTTTGGAGCTCTGTGATCTCCAACCCTCCCAATCCAGACCAGTTTATGATTCTATGATTCTGAAAACTTTGGTCTTCCAGGCCTTACTCTGAGGGCTCAGGCTATCTGCCTCCCTCTAGCAAGTGCCACTGTACCCATGGAAGTGTGGCTTCATCCTCCATCAGTGCCTAGCCTTCCCAGCATCTCTGTCTTCCCCTCTCTTTTCACCCCATCCCTCTGGTTCCCCCCAGCCATACACAGACACTAGCTGAAGACACGGGTGGAGGAAGCCAACAGGAAGCCAGTTGCAGGCCTGGATGCACCAGGGCAGGCCTCCCCTGCAGCCTGACTGGCTGGTCTCCTCTGCTTTCCCTCATTAACTAAGCCCTGTGCTCATGCAGGTGGCAGTTTTGCAGCAAGGCACCGCACGGGAGGCCCCAGCAGGGGAGCGGGATGAGAGGGAGCCCAAAGAGCCAGCACAGAAGCTTCCCTGGAAGGTGAGAGCCCCAGAAACCCCTGCTCTGACCATGCTCACTTAGACCATTGTTTCTCCAACCCCCTTGTCACTGACTCCAAGGTGCTGGAAACATTTTCCCCCTCTCCCCTGGGTCTGACTCCCTGGGAAATGCCCTTCCCAGTTGATACAGGCCATTTCTGAACGGAGGGGAATTCGTGCTCCTCCTTGGATGCTCCTAGGGACTCTGCTTCCCAGAGACGCTCTGGGAAACCCTCAGCCGTCCCTATTCCATCATGTCTGTGAGGAGCCACATCCCTGGCTAGCAGAAAGTTTTGAAAGGGGGTCCCAGAGGCCCCCCATCCCCACTCCCTGCTACCTCACTAGGTCCCTGCTCCCTGTTCCCCCCATTGCATAGCTGCAGGCAATGCCAGCCCAATGCTTTGGGGCAGCCCGGCATCCGCCTCCCTCTCTGCTGCCTTGCAGCGGCTCTCCAATGGCTCTGTCCACCCGGACGATGAGGCAGGTCGGGTGGTGGAGCTGCAGGAGCTCCTGGAGAAGCAGAACTTTGAAGTGGTCCAGGCCAAGGAGCGCATCTCTGCGTTGGCTGCCAGCGTCGCCGAGCTGGAGGAGGATCTGGGCACCGCCAGGAAGGATCTGATCAAATCCGAGGAGATGAGCAGCAAGTACCAGAGGGACCTCCGAGAGGTTAGACACTGCCCTCTCACACTGCCAAGCCTCTTGCAGTTGCAGAGACATTCACAGCAGCTTCCACATGCTCTGGGCTGGGGAGGGATTGTAACCCTCTTGTATGAGGGGTGACAGCCAGTGTTTCCCAAAAGAGACCGCTGCCTTTGGGAGATTGTCCCCAGATCCATCAGGTTGTGAGCAGACACTGACACCCAGGTGTGCTGCAGACCTGGGGCAGTGAGATGTGTCCACACTAGAGGGTTTTTTGGTGGTTGCCTGACTCTCCCTTTATTCATGTCCCACTCTGCTGTCCCTCATTCCTGTGCAGAGCAGGGTTTTCATTGCATGCTTGGACTCGGGGGTGTCCCAGGCTCTCAGGACCTGGGTGGTCCAGTTATTCCCAAACTGGGAGTCACAGATCAGGATGTGACAGCTCCATTGCTTCCCCAGGCCCTGGCTCAGAAAGAGGACATGGAGGAGAGGATCACCACACTGGAGAAACGCTACCTGGCAGCCCAGCGAGAAGCCACCTCCATCCATGACCTCAATGACAAGCTGGAGAGCGAGTTGGCCAACAAGGAGTCCTTGCACCGCCAGGTACCAAAACTCAGACCCAAAGACTCCCCACCACCCTGGGGACATAGCAGGGGGAAGGAGGTGCTGGCCATGAGACAGGCAGGCAAGGTTCAGTGCCAGGCACCCATCCCACCCTATCCCACAGTGCGAGGAGAAAGCCCGGCACCTGCAGGAGCTGCTGGAGCTGGCGGAGCAGAAGCTGCAGCAGACCATGAGGAAGGCAGAGACGCTGCCCGAGGTGGAAGCGGAGCTGGCCCAGCGCATCGCCGCGCTCACCAAGGCAAGTGTGAGGGATGCTTTGGGGACAGCTGGGACAGGAGGGGGCACAGCAGTTGGAGAGCATACTGCATCCTGGGGAAGGATGCGGATTCAGGGGTGAAGAGAGGAGTGCAGGAGGACCCATGGGGTTTTGGGGAGCATCGTCCAAGAGGGCTGCTCTGCTTTTCCCAGGCAGAAGAGAGGCATGGGAGCATCGAGGAGCACCTCCGGCAGCTGGAGAGCCAGTTAGAGGAGAAGAACCAGGAGCTGGCCAGGGTAAGAGCCACTCTGCCTTGACCAGGGACTCCCTGCAGGTCCTCATGTGGCCTTGTTTCCACCTTGCCACATATTAACGATCCACAACCAGATAGACTAATTTGGCAGAGGTTAAACCCCCTTCCATTCCCGCATGCTATTGCCTACAAAAGGGCCACCCATTTGTGTTCCAGCCAGACAATATTTACCTTTCTCTGGAACTTGTAGGTGCCATGGGGAATCCCGTGGCTCTTCCCACATTTTGTTCCCTTGTGCCTCACTAAATCCTCCACTTACCCAGCATTTTGTGAGGTTATAAACATTTGCTGCTTGTTGAGCTAATTGTGCAAAGGAATTCTTGACATCATTCTTTTCATCGCTGAAGTCTTGGAGGGGAGAGCTGATTGCTCCAGAGGTCATGGTCCATACAGTGCACCAAAACAGCAGGCTTGCCATATTGCTCTGCAAATAAACCTGAGTTTATAGAGATCACAAAAACCAGGCAGGTGCACATGTCAAGCTTCCTTGAGGGCCAGGCAGGCAGGATCTCTTTGGATCCTCTTCATCTCTGGCTGGGAAATGGCAGAGAGCAGCAGAGGGTCTGATAAGTGCTGTAAAGGGTGGATTTGTCCCCAAAAGCCGGGCCTGGTGGATCATCTCTCACACCACCAGCAGGCTGTGATGGCAGGAGGGCACTGGCCCCCTCGGGGCAGGAGGAGCAGCTCTGCTGGATCTGATGTGGTCGCTGTTGGCTGTTGCAGGCCCGGCAGCGGGAGAAGATGAACGAGGAGCACAACAAGCGGCTCTCGGACACTGTGGACCGTCTGCTGAGCGAGTCCAACGAGCGGCTGCAGCTGCACCTCAAGGAGAGGATGGCAGCCTTGGAGGAGAAGGTAGTGCTTGGGGGGCGGGGGGGGTCCTCTTGGGGGGTTGGTGGGGGGTTGAGAGGTCCACAGCCCCTGGAGCCCCTGGAGCACGGATCCTTGGCCAGCCACAGCACAGGGCTTTGGAAGTACCAGTGCAGGGTTGGAGAAACGCTCCCATGCAGGATGCCAGGCAGGCGTGGGGCTGGTGGGAGCGCAGCACGGCGTGCTCTGCATCCACCCTCGCCTCCAGCCGGCCCTCACCCGGTAAGACCCACCCCCCTCCACCTTTCACTTCCCACAGCAGAAGGGTCTGTCCTGCTCCATTCCCTCTCTTCCCTGTGTCTCTTCTGGAGCAGCCTTGACTGCAGCCTGGGCCTGGCTCTCAGAGCAAAACCCTGCTGCATTTCACAGGAGAAAATGCAGCGTTCATCTTCTCCCACCTGCCCATCCCCTTCACGTGGTGCCTTGAAACCTTCCTGTCCCCCAAGCCTGGACTGACCTGACTTCTCCAAGCCAGGGAAGAGTCCATGACCAGCCTCCCAGCTCCCATCCCACTCCTAGGGAACTGGGCTTTACTTTGAGGAGCCAGATGACGTTGCTGCTCCCCACTGTGAATGCAATTAGCTGGGAAAGCACATAGCTCAGAGCAAGGATTAACCTCACAATGCCAATGGGAGGCCAGGCCTTGATAATTCAAGGTTTGGATTCCCGCAGAGACCAGGCTTCTCTTAGCAAGTCAAAGCACAGGGGTTGCATCCCCCAGCTGGTGCCTCCAGGACTGGGACTGTTCCCCCCTGCTGCTCTGCACCTCCTGTCCCAAACCAGATCTGGCTGTGCCAGCATGTCCACTCATTCAACAAATAGATCTGAGCTCCAGGACCCAACACATGGGGCTGAGTCCTAATTCCCACCCTAGCAAGCAAGAGGGACCAGAGCAGTGGCACTTTGTGAAGGGGCATCATCTGCTCCACAGCCTGCTGCCAGCACTGGCTCACCCAGAGTTTCTCCAGGTCTTCCATAGACCAAACTCATCCTGTTTGGCTGACAGCACCTCCCAGAAAAGAGCACCAGGTCAGGGAGTTGCAAACACATCTTCCTTTCCCCACTTCCAATTCCCTAGCTTAGATGTAGGAGACATTTTTGCTTTTGATCCAGTTGCTCACGGAGTTGGTATCTTCTCAGACACATGTCCTAATCTTCAAGCCCTGCCCATCAAATCTCTAATCACCACTTGCTCCCCGTGGCCATGCTCCCACCCCAGTGTGGGGCAGAAGTTGAGCTATGGCAGCCCTGCTGGGGGAGCAGGACGTTTGCAGAGAAGTCCAGTTTGCAGGTGAGGAATAGCTGAGGGAGCCATTGCCATCCCTCCTGACAGGCATTCCTCCATCACACTGTCCATGCAGTGATCCCACCTGGCTGTCCCCAGGAGGCCACACAGCTGTTGTCTAAACAGGCTCTCTTTTTCTTTCCTCTTTTTGTTCCTTTTTCTTTTATTTCTTTTTTTTCAAAGAACACATTGTTACAAGAGCTGGAAAATACCCAAAAGCAGATAGAGGAACACCAGCACGACAAGGTAAATGCTGCTGCAGGGAACCTGCCCTAGTGACTGCGCTTCCTCACTCCTAATCCCTGGCTAGTGGCAGTTGTGCCTCCTAAAATACCCTAGTTTTGGAGGAGCTGGGATCCCAAAGCGCCCAGCAGCAGGAGGCCACAAATTAACCCACGCAGTGGCTGGATGGAAGCTGCCACCCACCTCCCTGGAGTCCCCTGGTTCGGTTCCCGAACAGGCACGTTCAGTCCCGTCTCCATATTTCTATCACACTCATCCATCCCTGTTCCCCTGCTGAGGACAGCGGTGAGGCCAGGCTGGCTGGCTTCACCCACGTGTCAAAAGGAGGGTTTAGCCCAGAGCCCCTTGGTGCAGCCTGGCTGTGAGAGGCAGTGCTGCTGAGGCAGCCCCATCCCCTTCTCCATGAGGCTTTCTGGACCCCTCACTTGAAGTGGGGGGAAGATCTACTCCATGCCCGGCATGCAGATGGCCCCATAGGTCTTCACACCTCCCCTACTCTGAGATAAAGCATCTAAGTAGGGTCTGCAACACAAGTCCACATTGGCATGTGCTGGAAAGCTGGAGGGTTGCAGCTTTTTGAAGCAAAGGGAGCTTTTGGGATGTGCCCCTTGTCTCATGCATGGTTGAGGGGATTGGGGGCTGCTTTCACAGGGACTTTGCTCTGCCAGACCCTCCCTGCCTGCAGCGAGGATGTGTGGGCATTCCTCACGCTTCCCAGCTATGGCTCCTTAGCTCCAGGCAAAGCTTGGAGACTCAGATGATGCTGCCTGCATGTTGCCCACCCTGGTCCAGCCTGTTTGCCCACAGGACTGGATCCTGCTGCGCCTGGAGGATCCTGTCTCCTCTGCCTCCTGCCCACCCACAGCTTCCCCCTCCATCTCCTGCAGGACAGCACAGCCACCTAGTGCAGGCACAGGTTCTCAATGAGGATGGGGCTGGCAGCAGGAGAGATGGGGCCAACATCAAATTTGGCTCATGGGTTCCTCACTGCCAGCCCTTGCCAAGGCGAGCGCACATGTGGAGTCTGGAGCAAAACCAGTGTCCTAGTGGGACCCATTTTCCCCTGTCTCTCAAACCAGCATCACTTCAAGCATGTGTGTGTCTGTCTGTCTGTCTGGCCTGTGATCACTTCCTCCCTTTGTGGCATTGCCCCAGCATCATCACTCACTGTCACCTGCATGAGCTGTTTCTTTTTCGATGATGTCAAAGGTGCTTTAACCTTGAACCTTTAATTTTGGAAGGGAATGTAAACCTGGAAATGGCTAAGGAGGTGGGTTGCTCCAAACCTGGCTGCTCTTCAGAGCCAAACCAACCCCTGCCTGTCTCTTGTTTTGCCCTGAACAGCGACGGTTGTCTGATGAGATTGACAAATTGAGGCTGGAGGTTGATCAGCTCAAGACCAGAAGTGGGACATTTGTGGAGAGCGTGCACGCAAGGTAAGGGCGACCTGCTGAAACCCTGCCAGCCTGTGCCCACCCTGTTTCATAGAATCATTAAGGTTGGAGAAGACCTCCAAGATCATCTAGTCCAACCATCCCCTTACCACCTGTATCACTCACTAACCCGTGTCCCTGAGTACCTCACCCAACCTTCCCCTCAGCACCCCAAAGGGACAGTGACTCCTCCACCTCCCTGGGCAGCCCGTTCTGATGCCCAACTGCTCTTCCTGAGAAGAAATGTCTCATTTCTAACCTGAACCTCCCCTGGTGCAACTCACAGCCATTCCCTCTTGTCCTGTCACTGGTTATCTGCAAGAAGAGGCTGAGCCCAGCTCACCACAACCTCCTCCCAGGGAGTTGTAGAGAGCATGTAGCCATCCTGGACCCCTTTGCCCTTCAGGACTGCCTCCCAAGGGACCCTCCCTACCAGGGTCCTGAACAGTTTGGAGTCTGCTCTCTGGAAGTCCAAGGCAGCAGGTTTAGTGCCCCCCTTCCTGACTTCACCAAGAATAGAGAACTCTACCATTTCATGGTCACTCTGCCCAAGACAGCTTCTGACCACAACATCTCCCACCAGCCATTCTCTGTTTGTGAACAGAAGGTCTAGCAGCAGGGTACCTGCCCTGGCAGGCTCACTAAACAGCTGTGTCAGGAAGTTCTCTTCCACACATTCCATGAGCCTCCTGGACTGCTTCCTCTGGGCTGTATTATATTTCCAGCAAATATCTGTGAAGTTGAAATCCCCCATGAGAACAAGTGCTGGTGATGGCGCAACTTCCACCAGTTGCTTGTAGAACACCTCATCTGTCTCTTCATCCTGGTTCTGCAGTCTATAACAGATCCCCACAAGGATGTCCACCTTGTTAGCATTCCCCTTGATCCCTACCTACAGGGACTCTATGTTATCATTCCCAGCCCCAAACTCTACCACATCAAAGCACTCTCTAATAGCCACACCACCACCCCTCCTATGCTCCCTGTCCCTCCTGAAGAGTTTATAGCCATCCATGGCCACACTCCTGTCATGGGAGCAGTCCCACCACCTTTCAGTGATGGCAACTGAGTCACAGATTGCCTGTCACACAACGGCTTCTGGCTCTTCCTGTTTGTTCCCCATGCTGCATGCATTAGTGAAGATGCACTTCAGTTGGGCCATTGCTCTCACCCCTGGCCATGGCACTGTTCCCCCACCCTCATCTCCAATGAGCCTCATTTCCTTCCCAGCACCCTTCCTACCTAGTTGAGAGCCCTCTCAATGAGCCCTGCCAGCTCCTGGGCTGGGATCCACTTCCCCATCTGGGACAGGTGGGACCTAGCTGCAGCCACCAGGCTGGGTGCTGAGTGAACTGCCCCATGGTCAAAAACCCCAGTACTCCTGCGATGGCACCAGCTTCTCTGCCATGAATTTAACAGTTTTCCAGGTTTTCCAGGGCCTCTCAGTACCCCTCCTTGCCACTGGAGGGACAGAGGAAAACACCCCCTGTGCTCCTGCTCCATCCACTAACCACCCAGCCCCTCAAGTCCCTTCTGAGAGCCTTCAGGCTTCTCTCAGTGATTTTGTCTCTCCCAGCCTGAACTCTCAGTAGGAGATAATGCTCAGAGGGGCAAACCAGGCCCAGACCCAGGCCCCAGGGAGGCAGCAGACTTTCCTACAGGCAGGGTCTGACTGACATATGGGGCCCTCTGTTCCCCTCAGGAGTTACCTATGACAATTACTCTTCTTTCCTTCTGGATGGAGGTGGTCTTAGGTGTGGAGTCAACTTCCTCATCCTAGACAACCTCCTAGGTGGACCTTCCACCACATCCTTGCCTACCCACCCCTCAAGCTCCAGATCCTCAAGCCTACTGTGTAAGAGCACGTGGGAAGACAGGGCAGGACAGGAGGGGGCTTGTCTGCAACATCAAGAAGGGACCTGGTTCCATTCCTCTGCATCCTTTAGGTCCCTTCCCTCTGCCCAACAGCAGCAGGGTAAGGTGTCCACCACTATTTGGGGTGTATCACCCCGGTGCCTTTATTGCAGGCGTGTCAGGGACCTGCTCCACCAGTCTAGCCACTGCTCACACTCCTTGATAGTCCTCAATCTCTCCACCTCCTCCTTGAGCTCTGCCACCAGATCATCCACCTGCTCATGCAGATGCCATCTCTGCCACCCTCTAATGGCAGCAACCCAGAGACCTGCACAGCTGCATTCTTGGGCAGGCAATTGGCCTGGGTTGTCACAGACTTTTTGGCCAGAGCTTTCTGCCTCTTGGAGACTTTCTGGCCTTCTTGCCAGGTAGGCAGCTGACAGGCAAGAGCTGAGGTCCTGGTATGGAGGGATGCTCTGCCCTGCCCGCTGGCCCTGCCTGCACCAGCTGCTGCGCCAAGTGCCATGCCTGTTCACCGTGCTCCTGGGGGCTTCTCTTTTACAGGGGGAGTTGGCCACCCTCACTCCAGTTCCCACCCTCACTCCAGTTCCCACCCTTACTCCAGTTCCTGCTGAGTCAGAGCTGCCTAAAGGTTCCCCAGTTCGATCCTCTGCTCTAGAGCCCTTCTCCTCAGTGGCTTCTCTGGAAGGACAGTTCCACTGCCTTTTAGACTGCCACCATCACCCTTTGCTTTGTCTGCACCCTGCACCCACGGCTTTTGGGGACATTGTGCTTTTAGGGCCCCAAAATGCTGTTGGCATCAAGCATTTCTGGTTTTACCACACTCAGTGCAGGGCTGTGGGGTGGGTGGTTCATCACACCAGGGTCAGCTCTGGCTGTGCTGTCCCCACCTTGGATTTGTCCTGGGGTGGGACATGGACTGTTGAGAGTAGCCCAGCACAACTGAATGGACCAAAATCTGCTCTTCTAAAGATGAGAAGGCACAAGGCATGGTTTCTTTATCAGCATGAAGGGCTCAGGGCTTAATTTTCTGTGAAAGCTGGATGTCACCAAATTCATTTCCCCCTGTGGGGTGCTGGGGTTGGGCTGGTGGAAAAAGAGGACTCTCTTTTGAGGTGTTGCAGGCAAAGGAGAGTGAAGCCCTCATTTTTACCCACTCCCTTCTACAATGGTCTTCCCACACCCTTTGACTTAAAGTCAGCTGGGAGATGAGGAGCCCAGAGCACCAGGAGGAGAGGTGAGTCCATCGGGTCTCAGCCTCTGGCACTGACTGGGGTACTCAGTACCACTGTGAGAAAACAAGGGGTTAGAAAAGGAGATTGCCAGTACAACCTCCACCCCCTGCCTTGCCACGGCCCCCTGACAGACCATGTCCTCTCCTGAGCACTTCTGATGGGGGTTACAGGCAGTAGGGGATCAATGGGAATGACCACCAGTGGGAAAAGGCTCAGGGAAAGCTGCTGGTGTAACCAGCAGGGAGTCAGCAGATGCAACAGAGAGAAGGCCTGGAGGCCACATCTCAGCTGTGGATAGAAGAAATGGGGAGAGCAAGGAAGAGCTTGTGAGGATGAGGGATAGCTGCTTGCCAGAGGAGCGTCTGAAGCATGAGTGGGACCTTTGTATGGGTCTGGAAGAACAGGATGGACTTTTTCTTTTCTTATTATTTCTTAGAGGAGAAATCAGCAGAAAGCTTGAGTTACAGAGGCCAGAGTAATCCCCCAGCTGAAATATCAGCCTTTGCCTAAGGCATCTTTATCTGTTCTGAGCTCAGGAGCAGCTTGTCAGCGGCTCCACAGCTTAAATCCCCTTGAAACTTGGGCTGTGCCTTTGTCTGCAAACACCAAGCTGACGCCAGGCCAAGCTGCTCATGTTACTGGTTTGTCTGGGCTCTGTAGATGCTCTGGTGGGGAGCCCAGGTCTGTATCTGCCCTGCACACCAGCTCCTCTGCGGCAGAAGAACACTGATCTGCGTTGGACAACTGCTTTTGTCATCTCACATCAAAAAGCATTCATGCCTCTTATGGAAGTAGGGAGTAACGACCTCGTGCTTTGCCCCGCTGTGTGGTTGGGTCATGGGGGTGAGGAGGAGCAACCAGGCCATGTGGAGATGTGCAGTGAGTACCACAAGTGGCCAAAAAGTCGCCTCGTGTCCAACAGCAGCCGCTGTGTTGCTCTGCCCAGCATGGGGACCTGCTCCTGAGCATGGAGGAGGATAAAGGCCCAACTGATTTCTGCTGGGAAATCCCAAACAACACTGATCTCTTACCTCTGGAAGATCTGTTTCAAATGGGATTTTATTCATCAAGGATTTTTTTTTTTCATGAAAATGTTAAAGAAAACATAAAAAAAAGGATAAAAGCTCCCTGGCTGGCCCCTGTTCTGTATGATGGGGATGGAGAAGACAGGCCCAAGATGTGCTGTATATGTTGGAAAGCACAAGCTGCTCTCGAGAGGGGAGGGCAGGAGGGGACTGTTGAGCCCACAGTTTCACAGCAGACCCACTGCACAGGGTGTTTTTGGTCAGAACTGGCTGGGTGGCCCAGATGCTGCAGCACAGGGGGAGGTGGCAACAGGGTGGTGCCCAGGGCTGAGCTCCTGATGGTCTGTGAGCACATCTTCAAGGGCAGCATGGGGTGTATTGGGAACCTTCTTCTGGAGCCTGGTCATGCATGGTTTCATGGAGAGCAGGCTGGGCTTGCTGGCGTGGGCATCCTGGAGTGGCCACCTCCTGCTCCTCCTTCTCTGTCCTGAGCTAGCCTGGGCTATAAGAGGAGTGGCCTGAGCACAGGGGCAACCTTGCATGGAGCAATGCCCACAACAGGGCTTGTTCTCCCCAGGTCCCATATGGGCAGCGCCACAGACCTGCGCTTCCCACTGAGTGCCGTGGTCCACGCGCCCGCCGAGCCCTTCGGCGCAGCCCCGGGCCTGTCCCGGGCACAGAAGGGTCGATTCGCCGCCCGGCGAGAGGACTCAGCCAAGGTAATCCATCTTCCTGCCAGCATGGGGTCAGGGTTGGGGCTGGGGACACTTCCTGCCTTACATGCTGGTCTCTTGTGTCCTTGATTTGGGGAAACGGGGCGACTTCCTCCAGCTGGTCCCTGGATGGGTGTAACGGGGTAGGAAGGGTTTCCCTGCTGGGATTGCACTGAGCTGTGACTGCTCCAGTTTGGCTTTTGGAGACATGGGGGTCTAGTGTAGGACTAGTGGATCTTGTTCCCACAGGACTGGGAGCAGTCTCAGGCAGGCAGTGTCCTGGCCACGGGGCCACACGCCTTTGACAGCGACCCTGAGATCTCTGATGTGGATGAGGATGACCGCGAGACGCTCTTCAGCTCCATGGATGTGCTTTCTCCTGGTGGGCACTCGGATGCCCAGACATTGGCCATGATGCTCCAGGAGCAGCTGGATGCCATCAATGAGGAGATCAGGTAGTAGCCACGGCCAAAACCCACCACCACCTTGTTCTGAAATGGCTCGGTGGGTGGGGGTGGGAGTATGGGGTGGGAACACAAACTGCCAGGCAGTGGGAGGAGGCTCTGATGCCCTGAAATGGAGGTCTTGGTCCAGCTTCAGCCAGGGACATGGTTCCAGGACATCCATCCTCAGGGCTTGGTCCTTCCTGCACATTGGGTCCCCATCCCTCGGCTGCACCAATGCTGGCTTGCAGAAAGAATCACTATTTTTTAAAAAAAATTTTAAAAGAAAAGAGTCCCCCATGAATGTTAAAAGAAGTCACAGTGTGTCCCAGGTCTGGTTTGTGTGAATCCTGATGGGTCTTTCTGACGTTCCTGGAGATCCAGGGGCTCAAGTCACAGCATTCAAAGTGCATTCCTGAGGTTAGGGACATCCTGTGGCATGGAGATGTGAGATGACACCCCAGAAAGGTGGGGAACCAGGAGCTCTGAGTCCCTCTTCTCCCCCAGGATGATACAAGAGGAGAAGGAGTCCACCGAGCTCCGTGCAGAGGAGCTGGAGACCCGTGTCACGAGCGGCAGCATGGAGGGCCTCAACCTCACCCAACTCTGCAAAAGGGCTTCCATCCCCACCTCGCTGACAGCCCTGTCCCTGGCCAGCTCGTCCCCACCGCTCAGCGGCCGCTCCACCCCCAAGCTCACCTCCCGCAGCGCTGCTCAAGACCTGGACCGCATGGGGATCATGACGTTGGTGAGGAGGCGTGCAGGGTGGACTGGGGGGCTGGGCTGGGCGTTCTCGTGGCTACCTGGGGTGGGGGCGAAGCCCTGGCATCCACACGGGTGTGTGGGAGGGTGATATGGAATGGGGGTGCCCACATTTGCTGCCTCACAGCCTGGCACACCTGGCCCTGGGGCTGCTCTGCGCGGGGGTTCTCCATTAACTGCCCCCTTTCTGTGTCTCTCTCGCTTTCCCCCTTGCAATCAGCCCAGCGACTTGAGGAAGCACCGGAGGAAACTGCTAGTGAGTGGCTTCCATCCCGTTGGTTTTTGTCCAAGCCCCTTTTCCAGCCTGCTCCTGGCTTTGTCCACACCAGGTCAGGGTGCAGCAGGCGCGGGATGGAGCTGGGGACCCCAGGGATTCAGCAAGAGGATCATGGGGATCCCATAAGGTGCTTGGAGATGTGTCGGCTGGCAGCCTGGGGGGTGTGGCAGGACATGGGGAGGTTCAGAAAGCCACTGGGTCCTCAAACATTGTGTGTCCCCTCTGGCGACAGGGTGTCTTTGGGACATTCCCATCTGTGCTCCTCAGAGCCCTCTGCTGAGGGCCAGCAGCTTCTGTCCCCACACCCTGACCTGGACCATGAGGCTGCATCCTCTCTCCTCCTTGTTCCCAGGATTTTGGCCATACAGCCACATCCTCCCCATCTACTTGGGCATCTCGAGCCATTGCCAGAGCTCTAGTTCAGGCCAATCATGGAGCGTGGCAAAGCCTCAGGGCCCTGGTGGCTCTTTTGGCCATGCCTCCACGGAGCAAGAGAGAGGCAGGCAGCAGGGCAAGGATGGAGCAGGACTTTGGCCGCCCAGCCTCACGGCTTCTCTGCTTGTTCAGTCGCCTGCAGCTCGGGATGAAAGTCGAGAGGATAAAACCACCATCAAATGTGAGACGTCCCCCCCATCCTCACCCAGGACCTTGCGGCTGGAGAAGTTGGGCCACCCTGCTCTAAGCCAGGAGGATGGGAAGAGGTAGGTGGAACACCCTTTGGACCTCACACCGGTGCCTGCTCTGTTGGTTTGAGGATTGACATGGGGAAAGCGTGGGCTTGTGGGATGGGCTGGGGTTTGCCATGGCTTGTGCGCTGCTCGGGAATAACCTAAAGGCTTTGCTGTTCCTCTCCCTCCTCCATCCCCAGCTCGCTGGAGGAGCAGGCCAGCAACCCCAGCAGCAACAGCAGCCAGGACTCCCTGCACAAGGGCTCCAAGAGGAAGGGCATCAAATCCTCCATCGGGCGCTTGTTCGGGAAAAAAGAGAAGGGTCGCTTGATTCAGCTGAGCAGAGAAGGGGCCACAGGGCAGGGTCCGTGAGCAGCCCTATTCCCATTCGTGCCGGGCGGGCGTTCTCTGGGGCCAGGCTCTCTGCACGCCTCCTGGCACAGTCTGGCTTTGGGGTGCTGTTGGGTGACAGGAGGAGGAGGAGCAGGGACATCCCTGCTGGTCTGGGGACATTTGGGCCGCTGGCTCGAGGCTCCCTGCAGATTCAGGGCAGTCAGGTCCTGGAGCTTTCTGCCCTGCAGCCCTTTTCTGGCCTGAGCATGGTATCGGTCTTAATTCTCTGCAAGAGCTGCAAAGAGGGTAGTGATTGACCTCCCCCATCACTGTCTCACCTTTAGTGTCCCCAAATCTGCTTCCCTCTCCACGGGACCTTCTTGATTTCACAGAGCCCTTTGGTAGGAGCAGCTTTTCCACTCCCAAGTCCTTTACTGCTTTGATGTTGGGTGTTTTGAGATGGGAGGGATGACAGGTGGGGATCCCCTTGGGCTTCCCAGGGATGTAGGGGGCTGGAAGTGGAGACTGTCACCTCCTGTACTGCAACTGTGCATCCCCAAGACCCTGGCATGGGGATGGTGGCAGTGCCCACACTGAACCCGTGGAATATCACACTGACATGAGGGTGTCTTGCTTGACAACAGTGCTGCTGACCGACATGGAAGTGGGCATGCAGGACCCTCTGGGACTCGGCAAGTTGGGTGCTCAGGCTGAGAAGGATCGGCGCTTGCGGAAGAAGTGAGTGAACTTCCTTCCCTGCCCCAGCGAGACAGTGTCTTGCATGATGGCTGAGACACGGGGCTGGGAATTGCTGGAAAGGCTTCTCATCTTCACCCTTTCAGCTCCTTCAGTGATTTGCTACCAGCTGGTTTCCTTTCAAGAACTGCTCTCTTCCCACAAGCCCCTGATAAATCACTCTCCTGCTTCTGTTTCCTCCAGGCACGAACTCCTGGAAGAAGCTCGGAGGAAAGGATTGCCCTTTGCTCACTGGGATGGCCCCACCGTTGTCTCCTGGCTGGAGGTGAGGCAGAGCATACCTGTGCACTGTCCCCATGCTCCAGCAGCTTTGCAATTGCTGCCTGTCTGAAGCTGCTCCCTCAGCAGCAGAACAGCCCCCATGGCCCCACCATGCTTGGTCCTTGCACATGGTTGGGGATTGCAAAGCCTGGGGGAGCAGAGCAAATCCCCAGATCCCTCACATATTCTGGAGGGTTGTGGTTTGGGGTTGTCTCAAGCCTGTGCCTTAGCTTTTAGTTCAAAGGCTCAGTGGGTGCTCTTTCCCTGTGCCATGTCCATCAGACATAGGGATGCTGGGCTGCCCACGGGCCATCTGGGCAAGGTACAAACAAGAAAGGAGCCCCATATGGGCATCCAGCTTTGATACTGAGCTTCAAACAGGGTGGCCTTGGTCCTACCAGAGGAATTGAGGGTGTGTCAACAGGGCAGTGACTGGCTTTGCCCTGTCTTGGCAGCTCTGGGTGGGAATGCCAGCCTGGTATGTTGCTGCTTGCCGAGCCAACGTGAAGAGTGGAGCCATCATGTCAGCCCTGTCTGACACTGAGATCCAGAGGGAGATCGGCATCAGCAACGCGCTGCATCGCCTGAAGCTGCGCCTGGCCATCCAGGAGATGGTCTCACTCACGAGCCCCTCAGCACCGCCCACCTCACGGACAGTAAGTGCCCCACAGCATGGACTCCTCTTCCCCAGCCAAACCCTCTGCAAGGCAGGACAACACACTTGTTTCCCCCCCATTCCCCTTTCCCTCCCTCCTTGGAACCACAGTGATTCATCATCCCCCAGCGAGTCCCAGTGCCACAGGCCAGCACGGCCATGGAGGGAGTGATGTTCCCTCCGGTCAGGCCACCAGACACGTCCTCAGGCACAAAGATCATTTATGGCCATCGAGTGTGAAGCACATAAATGAGTGTGAAGCACTCTCATGTCTTGAGGCACCAGCAGATGCTCTTGTCCTCACACTCAGAGGTTGGCAGCAGGAGGATGTCCCTACTGAGCAGCCTGCAAAGAGCAAAGCTCTGTCTGCCCTGCAGAGGATGCAGAGGATGCCCAGCCAGCACGAGTGTGATTTATGGGGCCAGGTCAGTTAAGCACAGCCACGTTCTCAATTGATTCACTACCAGCCTGTTCCCAGGACCATGTGAAATTCCTGAGGCAAGTCAAAGCAACAACAGATCCCATCCTTGCCCTGGATAGGATGTGGAATGGATGGAGGGATCATGTCTCAGGCTGGTACCAAACCCCCTGAGGGATTAATGGTGCCCCAGTGGCAATGCCAACACACATCTGTAGAAATGTGGTGAGCAGAAAGGCCTCAAGCATGCTGTGTCCCCTCAGATGGCCATAGAATCATAGAATCACAGAATTGTAGGGGTTGGAAGGGACCCCCAGAGCTCCTGGGGTCCAACCCCCTGCCAAAGCAGCTCCCAGCTCATATTGCACAGGGTGGTGTCCAGATGGGGCTGGAATCTCTCCAGAGATGGAGACTCCACAACCCCCTGGGCAGCCTGTCCCAGGGCTCCCTCACCCTCACTGGGGAAAAGTTCTTCCCCAGGTTGGTGGGGAACTTCCTCTGCTCCAACTTGCAGCCATTGCTCCTTGTCCTGTCCCCACAGACACTGAGAAGGGGCTGCCCATTTCCCCTCCATCCCATCCTGAAGATATTGATAAACATTAATAAGGTGCCCCCTTAGTCTTCTTCTCTCCAGGCTGAACAGCCCCAGCTCCCTCAGCCTTTCCTCCCAGGGGAGATGCTCCAGGCCCTTCAGCATCTCCATAGCCTCCTCTGGACTCTCTCCAGGAGATCCCTGTCTTTTTTATCCCAGGGAGCCCAGAACTGGACACAATAGCTGGGGTCACAGCTCTCAGAGACAAGCCTGGAGGCTCCATGAGTGTGGCACCTAAGTATAGAGGCAGCCAAAGGGCTGGTGGTCTCTGCTGTGCTCTCTCCCACTGCCCAGAGTCCTCATGGGCAGCGGGGTGCCACCAGCCCAAGAAGCAAGGATGCTGCAAGATCTCCCCAGTACATCCCCAAGCGCAAGGGCGGCCTGATCTTCCATCAGCCTGAGCTGGGCTTGGTTCCAGTGTGGTTGTGAACTGAAGCCACGGCTCCATGATCGTTACCTTGACCACCCTGCTCTTTTCCCTGCAGTCCTCTGGAAATGTCTGGGTCACCCATGAGGAGATGGAGAACATGGCGACTTCCACCAAGACGGTGAGGCTGGCTGGCCCCGCTGCGCGGTGTATCGGTTACCGAGCTAGCTGAGCACTGGGCGTGCAGTAACACGCCAGAGCCTGGGAGGGAAGGGGATCTTTGACACGTCTCATGTGTCAGCTCTTGGTCAGCACCATGCACCTGTTTAGAAACCATCTTTCAGCCTTTAATATCCCAACAATTTCTAAAACTGGCTTAAAAACCATCAGATGGATTTTCCTTTGCCAAGTCCCCATGTGTTTTGCTGGAGTAGCTGGTCTGTCAGGTGTGAGGAGAGGGAAGGGAAGGGGAAAGGGAAAGGGAAAAGGAAAGGGAAGGGGAAGGGAAAGGAAAGGAAAGAGGAAAGGAAAGGAAAGGAAAGGAAAGGAAAGGAAAGGAAAGGAAAGGAAAGGAAAGGAAAGGAAAGGAAAGGAAAGGAAAGGAAAGGAAAGGAAAGGAAAGGAAAGGAAAGGAGAAAGGAAAGGAAAGGAAAGAGGAAAGGAAAGGAAAGGAGAAA
Organism: Hypotaenidia okinawae; assembly: GCA_027925045.1. Classification (NCBI taxonomy): domain Eukaryota; kingdom Metazoa; phylum Chordata; class Aves; order Gruiformes; family Rallidae; genus Hypotaenidia; species Hypotaenidia okinawae. Next base: position 3,161,912 of record BSDF01000023.1, on the reverse strand, counting down.
GGAAAGGAAAGGAAAGGAGAAAGGAAAGGAAAGGAAAGGAAAGAGGAAAGGAAAGGAAAGAGGAAAGGAAAGGAAAGAGGAAAGGAAAGGAAAGGAGAAAGGAAAGGAAAGGAAAGGAAAGGGAAAGGGAAAGGGAAAAGGAAAGGAAAGGGAAAGGGAAGACAAAAACTGAGTGTGATCTCAGATAGATGCATGAGATTGAGTCCCTTGTTGGTTATTCTACACCCAAAGACCTGAGCACATCCAAATATTGTCCCCACTGCCTCCCACTGTGGCTCATAACTTCGAGTCCCTTGGAGGGGTGTGGCCACACTTCCAAAAGTTTGGACTCCTTGGGAGAGGCGCAGCCATGTGCCCATCTCTGCATGGACACCATGCCTGTGTCTCTACATGGACACCATGCCTGTGTCTCCAAGTAGGAGCAGTGTTTAGGATTTGGTGTGAATTAGGCATTTTGTGGAAGCTTGTGTCTGCTAGTCAAGTAGCACAGACCTGTAACAGGCGCCTGTGAGTGGTGAGTGCCTTTTGGGGACAGAGCCCAGGGTTATGGCAGGGATGGGACACTTGCCCTTGGCAGGTTTTGTGAGGTTGAGCAAAGCCAGCACAGGTTGACAAGGGGTGAAATAGCTACAAAACAGGCCAATTGGCTTGGGCAGCCCCTCTGAGAACTGTGACCCATGACCTGAAGCTTAGGTTTCTCTCTGCACCCCTCTCTCTTTGGGGAAGCTGAGAACTACCCAGGAGGGATGTGTGAGCCCATGTCTGTGCCATCTCCAGCCCAAGGCCTGTGAGAAAAGCCTCATCCTTGTACTCTTTGCTGGACAGAGAGATGGGGTGAAACCTGGGCCCAGCAGGGTTGGGGTGTCCCCAGCACCTTGTCACCAAGGCTGAGCTGCCCGAGCTGTGCAGCTCTGGGAGTGATGCCCATCCCCCCTGGGTCACACTGTGCCGAGGGGTCCCACGCTCAACACACGCTTTCATCGTGCAGGGCTGCCAGGCACTGACTTTACCTGTCCTTTCTATTGACATGCTGCATGTGTCATGCTTAGGACACAGAGGAAGGCAGCTGGGCACAGGTGAGGTCCCCGTGTCACCCTTTTCCGTGGGCGGTACATGGGGTGGTTATGGGAGGGGGAGTTGGACATCACATGGGGGATGAGCTGGGGACATGAGTATTGGCCAAGTCCTGCTTGGAGTCTGAGCCTGCATCCTTTGGTCGCTTCTCTGAGCTATGTCTCAAGCATGAGGTTGTCCTCCTGGGACTCTGCACCAAGCACCATCCTTCTCTGCTTCAGGCAGTGATTTCTTCTGTGTAAGACACAGATCCTGGCTTAAAATTGCAGTGTTAGAGTGACCAGCCACCCTGCATGGGAGGCAGGTTTCAAGCTGCACAGGCATCTAGTTTTCACAGGGCTTTTTAGCCCCAAGTTGAGGACAATGGACTGTACTCATGAACTGAAAAGGTGGGAGGGAAGAGTCCTGCTTGGATCCATCTCTTCTGGTTTTATCACTCTCAAATGGTTTACTTTTATTCTGATGAGTTTTGCTTTGGTTTGGGACCTGGAATTAGCTTGCAGTGACAGGGACTGGGTGTTTTTCTGCCCTGAATGGACTTTTGTTTTCAGTTTGAAGACACAAAACAGATCTTTTGGTGATTTCCAAGCTTCTTAAAAACCAGTTGGGAATGTACCAAAACCTGTTTCTTAGTTGTTTCAGCTTTCATGAATGTGCTTTTTCTAGAAGCAGCTGGTCATGCAGTCCAGCTGTCCCCTACGCTTGCTTTTTGGCTACTGCCTTGACTTCTCAGGGGACATCAGTAGGACACAGACCATGGCTATCAGGACTGTTCCCTCCAACTTCTTCAGTACAAACTAGGGTTAAACTTCTCTGGCCCAGGTTTGGTCCTCAGGACAGTGGTCCTCAGGCCACAGCACTGAACTATTCCTGATCTCTTGGGAGTCTGCAGCTCCACCACGTCCTGTTTTCTCCCCAGCTTCTCCATTTGCTTCCCTGCAGACACTGGCCTATGGGGACATGAACCATGAGTGGATTGGGAACGAGTGGCTACCCAGCTTGGGTCTCCCACAGTACCGCAGCTACTTCATGGAGTGTCTTGTTGATGCACGGATGTTGGACCACTTGACCAAGAAAGACCTCAGAGTGCACTTGAAGATGGTGGACAGTTTCCATCGGTGAGTCCCTTCCTTTGGGAGGTCCCTGGGGTACAGTGTCAGCACATGGAGCAGAGGATAGGGCAATCTGAAGGATTCTCCCCTGACTTGGCCAGGCCTGATGCTGGAGGATGGCTATTCTAGGCTAAAATCAACCAGCTGGTCTGGGCAAATGTTCTTCTTCAGCACACTCCTTCCAGCAAAATTGCAGAGGACCAAGCCTTCACCAGGCTGTAGAGCAAATGGCAGGCCATAAGAAAAGGCTCATCCCACCCGGTCCCCCGCTGGCAGGCAGACCAGTCATGTGCCAGCAGCCCAGCTTGAAGAAGCCTTGTGTCACCCCAACCCCCTTACTCAAGTACCAGCACCCTCATCTTCTGACCACCAGAGCTCAGATCAGGAATGGTTGTGGTGGGAATCATGAGCATTGGCTCATTCCTCTCTCTGGCATGCGGAGAGGAAGGGATGCCAATCCCAGCATGGCTTTTGAGTGGGCAGATCAGTACCCCAGTCCATGGGGTACCACCAGCTGTGGGGCTGTGTCCATGGACCTGCCAGAGCCCATTCTGCTCTGGGGATGGACTCTTCAGCCTGGAGCAACCAGGTTCTCCCCAGCTGCTGAGCTCTGAGTACCATGCACACTGAAGAAGGTAGAACACAGTAAAACTGACAGAGTGGGGAATTACCATGAAAGGGAGGGACATGCCCTGTTCTCTGGCCAAGATCTTCCCTTTGAGTTGTGCCTGGGCTGACGCAACCCTGAACTGAAGCATCCTTTAGGCATATGGAGTGTAGGCAGGGAGCTGGGTCCCTCCATGCCACCTGCCCTGCCATGCTGAGCCCTCCTGAGGGTTGGGTGACATCTCATGTCCTTGCAGCACCAGCCTGCAGTATGGCATCATGTGCTTGAAGAGGCTCAACTACGACCGCAAAGAGCTGGAGAGGAGGCGAGAAGAGACCCAGCACGAGATCAAAGGTCAGCAACCACATCCATGATCCAGGTCTGGGAAAGAGGATGAGAAACCTCCCAAGAGATGCCCAGTGATGTTCTCTCCTAGTCCTTATTTTTCACACAGCATTTTCCTGGGCAAAATCGTTGTTTCTGAGCAACCATGCCTGGAGGGCTCTTCTCCAGCAGAGACCTCCCTGCAGTATTTCCCCAGCACATTGCTCCAACTGCCTTCATGCAGCTTACCCCAGTGAGACATGAGGAGGAAGATCCACTTGTGTCAAGCCAGGGCAGATCCCCTACGAGCAGCAGACAGCCTTCTCCTGTCCCTTTGAGATGCTCAGGACACCCTGCAGCTTGCTCAGCCTCCTCTCCCTCATTGGCTGCCCTGAGATTCCCTGCGCATCTGGCTGCTGCTTAGATTACATCTCATTATTGATAATGCCCGTAATTACACCAGCAGCCGTGGGTTCTTAGGGTTGATTTTCACAGTTGTTTTCTGCCTGTAATTTCAGCATTTAGTTTGATGACTCCAAGTGAGCTGTCTCTGGCACTTGAGCACCCAGCTCAAGTCGCTGCTGGCTGGAGGAGGGAGAGGCCCAGGAGCAGCCTTGCGCTCTGCTGGAAGAGATTCAGGACACCTGCTGGTCCCCAGTTGGTGTGGTGTGAGCTGGCTCTGATACACGCCCTTGCTCTTCCACAGATGTCTTGGTGTGGACCAACGACCAGGTCATTCACTGGATCCAGTCCATCGGCCTTCGCGAGTACGCGAACAACCTGGTGGAGAGCGGGGTGCACGGGGCTCTCCTGGCCCTTGATGAGAACTTCGACCACAACAGCCTGGCACTCGTGTTGCAAATCCCCACACAGAACACACAGGTAAAAGCAGCATCCTTGGGGGGTTTTAGAGGAGGGTGGCCAGCATGGGACATGGCTGTGCTGTGTCTCCACCAGTCCCACCAACTCAACTCTTGCCTTTCCAAGCAGAGCACTCAGAGGGCACGTGGGCTTTTTCTCTCTTGTTCTCAGGCTTTCCTGGGGTGGGAGTTTGTGCAGGGAACTGTTCCCACCAATGGAAAATCACAGAATCCCAGGGGCTGGAAGGGACCTGGAGAGCTCATGGGGTCCAACCCCCTGCCAAAGCAGCTCCCCAGCTCATATTGCACAGATAGGCATCCAGATGAGTCTTGAATATCTCCAGTGAAGGAGACTCCACAACCCCCCTGGGCAGCCTGTCCCAGGGCTCCCTCACCCTCACTGGGGAAAAGTTCTTCCCCAGGTTGGTGCAGAACTTCCTGTGCTCCAACTGGCAGCCATTGCCCCTTGTCCTGTCCCCACAGACACTGAAAAGGGGCTGCCCATGTCCCCTGCATCCCATCCTGAAGATATTGATAAACATGAATAAGGTTCCCCCTTAGTCTTCTTCTCTCCAGGCTGAACAGCCCCAGCTCCCTCAGCCTTTCCTCCCAGGGGAGATGCTCCAGGCCCTTCATCATCCCCATAGCCTCCTCTGGACTCTCTCCAGGAGATCCCTGGCTGTTTGATCCCAGGGAGCCCAGCACTGGACACAACACTCCAGCTGGGGCCTGAGCAGGGCAGAGCAGAGGGGGAGGATCCCCTCCTGTGACCTGCTGCCCACACTCCTCCTGATGCCCCCAGGATCCCATTGTCTCTCTCAGCCCCAGGGCACACTGCTGGCTCATGGCCAACATGTCATCTACCAGGGCCCCCAGGTCGTCCGCAGAGCTCCTCTCCAGCAGCTCATCCCCCAGCCTAAATGCTCATTTTTTGGTTATTTTCAGGCCAGACAAGTTCTGGAGAGGGAATTCAACAACCTGCTCGCCTTGGGCACCGATCGGAGGCTGGATGATGTGAGTACCAAAGCTCTTCCATCTCTAGATCATGCTGAGTGCCTGTTCTTGTGCAAGAAATAGGAGAAGCAGGACCTCTGCTCTCTCCCTCCTTGTCCAGGGGTGTCAAATATTGCCTTATAAACTAGAGCTGTCGTGTGAGCAGCATCAGTGGAATAAGCTAAAACTATTAGACAGGGCCCTGAGGAACGTGCTCCCAGGCTGTGAAGGTATGTGAGGTAGAATCTTGTGCCTCATTTCTAACCTCATGCTTGGTGGGCTGAATTTCAAGTAGGCTCATCTGACTTCCCTTGCCAGCTTCTTTCATATTGCTGTTTAGAGTCACAGGTGGTCTGGATGTGACACATCTGTGGCAGGTAAAGCTGTTGAGTTGGAGATGCCCCGTTAAGCGGCCAGAAGGCTGAGTCACTGAAGGTGGGAATTCATCTAGAACCCTCCCAGGTGAGATCAGGTAGCACAGCCACTCAGGGTGCTCTGTAGAGCTCAGAGAGAAGCAGGCACTTCCAGATGCCTGTTACCTGCCCAAGGGTAGATCTGTCCCTTGGGGCCTTTATTGGGCCTTTGCAGGCAGGCTGGGGTAGAGGCAGGTAAGCTGGGAAGGATGAAGCCTACATCGTGTGATCCTGGAGAGGTCTCCTGTGTCCTCAGCCCAATCTGATCCCACCCTTCTGCACTGCCTGGTCTCTGTGTACCAGCACACTCTTGTCAGATGGAGACAGTGCTGGTATTTCACAGGGGCAGAAGGTGCTGCTGCCACTCATGCTGGGCCTGTAACCTGCTTCTCCCTCCCAGGGCGACGACAAGACCTTCCGTCGAACCCCGTCCTGGCGGAAGCGCTTCCGCCCGCGGGATGTTCACAGCATCAACATGCTCAGCGGCTCCGCTGAGACGCTGCCCGCCGGCTTCCGCGTCACCAGCCTGGTGCCACTGCCCCCTCCATCCGCCCCTGCCAAGAAAATCCCCCCTGAAGGTAGGTCACCAACATCTCCCCGGGGTCTTCTTGGATCCCTGACCCCATGGGGGATGTGGGGAATGATGTGCCACCGGGGAGAGAGGCTTGCTGCTTGCCTGTGGTGCTGCATCCGTGTGATCCTTGAGCTAAAGGAGGGAAGGGTGAGATGAGATATTAGGGGGAAGTTTTGTACAGAGAGAGTGGTGAGGGGCTGGAACAGGCTGCCCAGAGAGGGGGTGGGTGCCCCATCCCTGGGGGTGTTCAAGGCCAAGTTGGCTGGGGCCCTGGGCAACCTTGTGTAGCTCCAGGCCTGGAGGTTGGTGGCCCTGCCTGTGGCAGGGGGTTGGAGCTCTGTGATCCTTGGGGTCCCTCCCAACCCAGACCAGGCTGGGATTCCATGATCATTGCATATTTGAATGCTTTCCTCTGACAGCAAGTAAGTAACAGCTACAGAGGCAGCAATTTGGAGTCCAGCCTGATTTCCTGGACATCCAGACACACGTGGACAGACCTCCCATGCTGTGCCTGTGTGGGCAGAGGCATGGCAGCACAGTGCAAGTCAGGATTTGGCTCTGGCTCTCACCAGGACTGCTGTGGACTTCTCTGAAGGGTTTATTAAATTACAGCTTGAGCCTAAGGAGGCGCTGAGTGCGTCGCTGTGCCCTCACGGAGCTCTAGTTCACTGCATCCACTGCTCGTGCAGGGGGGTGTCTGCTGAATTGGCTCGTTAAGCAAATCCACAGCTCCTTGGGGTCCCTTCCAACCCAGACCAGCCTGTGATTCTGTGTTGCCTGCTGTAAACATCAGGAGGGTTATTTCTGCCTTTGGTCTGGTCAGGGCTTTTTTTTTCTCTTGAACCTCCAGGACAAGGGGGAGGGCTGGGCTGGGGCATGAAATGGGGGTAAGTCTCACCCACCCCAGCTTGGGTGTCCATGTCAAAGCCTGTTGGGGTAGCATGGGGGCTGTCAGGAAGCAACAGCCCGTTCTGGACCAGTCTTGTCCACCCTTTGGAAACCATCCCCAGAGGGGTGAGTTAAACAGTTCAGTTCAGTCCAAGTGCTGCTGGCAGGACCTGCTCCAGCACACTGGCTGCCTGTGCGGCTGGCTGCCTGTGTTACAGCTCTGCCCCACCACCACACCACTCCCTTCCCTTCTAAAGCTGTAGGGAGACACAAGATCCAGCCAGGGTCCCCTGGTTTGTCCCCTGGATGCCATTGTCCCAAGCTACCAGCCACCTGCTTCAGCAGGCCAAGAAATGAGTGTATGAATGAGCATTAAAAACTTGTGCTGTCACCTTCCAGTTCCAAGCCCCAGGCTCAGCTCTCCTCCTCCTGGCTCCAGTTTGCTCAAAATTCACAGTTTTCCATCCAGAAGTTTGGATCAACCCTGGAAGCTGTAATTCCCACCTGTCTGACAAGAGTGAAACCTGGGATAAAATCCCCAGGTCTGACAGCACACAGACACGGGTGGGTGGCAGGGAACTTGCTTCTCAGGAGTGGGGATGGCAAGTGCCAACTTTCCAAATACCCTGGAGCCTTGGAAGCACCAGAGCTGGCCAAACACCCCTCTTCCCTTGACCCTCACCTTCACATGGCTTCAGTGCACAGACGCTGCCTAAGAAATGTTTTGGTGGGGAACCGAGGGCTGATTAGAGCAGTTGCTAATTGCACACTGTGTTCTTTGACTCACTTACAGTTGGTGCCTCTGGGTCGCCAAGGCTGGAGACCTCCACGGTCCGGACATACTCCTGCTGAGGGTCAGCGTGATGGGAACCAGCCCAGCCCTGGGTAAGTGTGAGGAGGCCTCAGAGCTGGATGGGGACTGAGAGGAGAGCGCAAGGCCCAGCGTCCTCTGCCCAGCATCACCCAGGTGGGGTGTCTGCCTTCACCAAGGTTTGCCTTGCCACGGAGGAGACCTCAGTGGTGGGGGACGGCCTACTGCTGCCTGAGGCTCACGGCACCCTGAGCTGATGCAGAAGGGATGCATCCCAACCACACATGGTTTGTCCTGTCTCGGGACAGACAGCTCCCTTGGGGATCCTGGATGCCATCCTAGATGTGGGGGTCCCAGCAGGGTGAGGGAAGGACAGTCAAGCACTTCAGAGAGTCTCCTGGGACCCTGCTATAACCCAAGGCATGGCTTCCCCTTGCCAGGAGGATTCATTGCCAATTCCATCTGGGTCTGTTGGCCTGTGGGTGCATGGGGGCAGATGAGTCACCATCCTCATGGGACCTTTCCCACTTCATTTCTCAGCACATCCCCACTGTCCGTACGGCCACGTGCTGGCTGCCTTTCAGGACAAGCGCCCAGCCTGTGCCTGTTCCTTGGCCCAAACGAACAGACGCTGCAGTCTCGCTGCTGTGGACTGAAAAGGATGCTCTCCCTTCTGCTTGTGCACCCCACCATTTTCCCCAGCTCCCCGTGGCTCCCACCTGTGACTTGTCCACCCACCTCTCCCCGTGCTGGCTGGGCTACAGATGGGCTCACTGAGTGTCCTCTCTGTCACTGGCAGAAGCGTGGTACGACCCAGTGGAGCTGCAGAGGTGCCCCCCAAAAAGTGGGCTGTGATATTTGGAAACCTTTCTCCTGCCTGGTTCACGTTGCCAATATGCCATGGGCTGCTGCACTGACTCTCCCCAGCCCCAGGCATCAGGGACACTGTTGCCCATGGGACTCGAAGCCAAGGAAGATTCGGGCTCGTGAAAATCCTGAGGGTCTGTCCCCAGGGGAACCAGAGCCAGTGGCAGGGTCAGCACTGCACAGGACGGAGCAGGGACCAGCCATCGTGGGGGCAAGGAGAATGGCTGTCTGCCGAGAGGTGGGCAGTCAGGGTGCTGCATTTTGGGGTGCTGCCGGACACTGTGCGGGGGGTGCCTGCGCCTGCACCGCAGGTCCACGAAGGGCTGCGTGGGGAAGGGCTGGAACCGCCCCATACGGCTTGCTGCCGGCCGGGGCGGTACGTGGCACCCACGGGACAGGGGAGCCTCCTTGGGTGCCTGGGAGAGACATGGCAGGGGCACCCACCGCCCTGGAACCTGCTCGTCCCTTCCCCTCCAGGTGCAGAGGAGATGTTCTCCCCTCCTGCCTCCAAGCTACGGGCAGGGATCAATCCAGGAGTCTCTTAACTCTTCCCATTTCTTCCCCGTAGGGTAGGATCTCTTCGTCTCCTCATGCCACGTTTGCCTTGTGTGGCCCCTATTTCTGATGTGATATTTATTGATGGCTGGAATGACCTTATACTTATCATGTGCTGTCTGGAAGTGCAATATCTGAGAGGCTATACAGTCACGATGTCTTTTTGGTGTATTATTTGCCTAATACAGTATTAAATATTTTTTTAATTTGAAGAGTCAGTGAGCCCTTTATATTAATGCCCTATTTCTTTCATCATATTATTGGTACTGCATGGACTCCAAACCCTGGGTCGGGTCAGGAAAGGATGTATGTGTGTTCCAATAAACAGGATTTTAAAACAGTGATGGCTTGAGCCTTCTTTCTAGAGCCCAAATTAAAATACATTAATAAGTCTTTAGCTCTTTCTGAGAGTTTTTGGTGTACAGGACTGAGCCCCAGTTGCAAACCAGTGAAATTCATTGGGCTCTGCAGGGATGGGACATCCAGTTCCCACCACTGAAGGACTATGCTGAGGTTCAGCTGGATTTTCTCATCTGGAAAAATCCTCAACCTAGGATCCTCCCCCTTTGCTCCAGGGGGAGCAGGACCCACCTGGAGTATTGTGTCCAGTTTTGGGCTCCTTGGTATAAAAAAGACAGGGATCTCCTGGAGAAAGTCCAGAAGGAGGGATACGGTGATGCTGAAGGGCCTGGAGCATCTCCCCTGGGAGGAAAGGCTGAGGGAGCTGGGGCTGTTCAGCCTGGAGAGAAGAAGCCTGAGAGGGGATCTGATCAATGGTTATCAATAGCTGAAGGGTGGGACACAGAGGGAAATGACCAGCCTCTTCTCAATGTCTGTGGGGACAGGACAAGGGGCGATGGGCTCAAGTTGGAGCACAGGGAGTTCCACATCAATCTGGGGAAGAACTCTTCCCCAGTGAGGGTGAGGGAGCCCTGGGCCAGGCTGCCCAGGGGGTTGTGGAGTCTCCTTCTCCGGAGAGATTCCAGCCCCGTCTGGACACCGACCTGTGTGCCCTGTCCTAGGGACCCTGCTTTGGCAGGGGGTTGGACCCCATGAGCTCTGGAGGTCCCTTCCGACCCCTGTGATTCTGGGATTTAGGGGAGGCCTGTGCAGTGGGCAAGAAGCCCCGAGCCCTTCAAACAAGAATACCTTTATTAAAAAAAAAAAAAAAAAAAGAAAAAAAATCCAAATAAGTTAGCAAAAATAATAATTCAAATAAAAACCCAAATGGCAACTGCACACAGCGCTCAGTAGAAAAGGCAGTGCGGGCAGCATCCCAGGGCTGGGCGCCCGTGGGACACCAGCCAGAGGGAGATGTTGGTCAAAGAGAACCTTGGAAAAAAATGAGCAAGCCTACCCAGCACACACATTGGCCCCCAAAATCCAGTCGTCCCCAGACAGGGAGTGAAGTAGAGTCCGACGCCGGGCGGCTGCCCTCATGGAATCCGGGGCTGCTGCCGGCGTGGGGCCTCGGCACTGCCGAAATCCCACCTCTCCCCATCACTTGATTTTCAGCTGGCTGAGAGGGAGCGTCTCATGAGGGGTGGGAAAGGAGGAGAGTGGTTTCATCGGTGCAGCCCACAGCACTGGAGGGGTAAATACAATTTCCAGCGGCTGGATCCTTCCAGCATCTTATTCCCACCCCACAAGTTACCAGCTTGAAGAGCTGTCAGGGTTTCCACTGGCTCAGTTTTGGACCTGTTCCTCCTGGAACGTCACAGCCACGTCCTCCACCGCGATGCTCTCCACGATGGAGGAGAGCGAGTGGAGGTTGCGGTCCTCCGCTGCGTCGTTGGCCAGGAGGTGATCTGCAGAGAGCAGGAGGATGGTGACACTGAGGGGGATGGGGACCATGTGCTCGGGATAGGTCCTGGGCCCGCACAGGGGGCACCCTGTGATCCCCAGCACGGACAGAACAACTTGGGGACCCGCTCTCAGATCACACCCTGGGGGGGATGAGACCTTCCCCTGAAGAGGAGTGGAACTTTGAGGGGTTTATTCCCCATTAGAAAATGAGATTTAGGTTTCTGCTTTTGGGGGAGGAAACAGGTGGAACTGGGGGCGGGGGGAGTTCAACTGTAATAATAGAAAGGGGGTGTGGGGAGGGAAAGGGGGGTGCAAGGCAACGATGCTCAGCACTGCAGCAGGCAAAGCCAAGGAATGGTAGTGGGTGAGCCCTTGATGGTGACCAAGGTGCTGGGGTTCTGGACTGCTGCAGTCCAGTTTGTCAGCTCCTCAGGGTGGGCATCCTGGTGAAACCAGGCAGTGGGAGAAGCCTCAACTCACTGAGCATCGAGCCAAGGGGGTGCTGGAGGTTTTATGAGCCTGGGAGAAGCTCATCTCTCTGAACAGCAGGGTGGGAAGAGAGGGACAAGGCTCCTGTAGTCCTCTGCTCCGTGCCTCTCCTGCTGGGCGAGGGGGTTGGCTCAGCGGTGCTCTGCTCTGGGGCTGTGGTGTCCCCCACTGCTGCCACCCCAGAGCCCAGCCAGGCTGCAGGACACAGGGGCGAGGTGGGAAGGACCTTACCTGCAGGGTTGGTGCCAAACTCCAGCTGGCTGCTCCACTCAGGGCTGCAGGACGAGCTGCTGGACCTGCACTCACCAGCCGCCTGCAAGGAGTCAAGATGCCAACTGTGGGTGTCACCCCCTGCAGCCCTGCCAAACCCCCCAAGCCACCCCAAACCCCCCTCCAGGGTGCCCAACCACCACAGCACAACAACCCTGCAGAGATGCATGCATCCCACCCCTCCTGCAAAGTGGTCAAAGGAGCCCACAGTATCTGGGATCCCAGCACCCATCGGGGTCAGGTGCTTCCCTAGGTGCAAAGGCTGAAATAAACCCTTTAAGGGGCTCCAGGTACAGGAGAAATGGAGCCACCCACCCATTGTGGGTTCCCTTTACCCAGGGACTATGAGAAAGGGCTGGAGACAGACAAACATCCTAGGACAAAACAACTTTTCTCTGGAAACCATCAAATCAAACTCATAAAAAAATGGCACGTGGGCTGGACACACTCAGCCCATCCCAAGGGGGGTTCTGGGAAAGATCTTTGGTTTGTGGATTTGAGGCCAAATGATTGCTTCAAAGAGATGACAGCCTGAAAACAGAAAAACTCTGAAGTAGCTTTTTCTCATTGTGTGTCTTCATCCGGAAGTGGATGTTGGGCTGGGTTAAACCCAAAATATGATTTATTGGAGCAACCCTATAATAGGATCAATTTATAGGACCTGACTATGTAGCAGCCTAGAAATGGCATTTTGGGTCTACAAACTTGCAGCACCACAGGCTAATTAGTTAGATTCAGACTTGTTTCCCACTAAAGTAGGAAAATTCTTATGGGTATGATTTCTTTTCCCAAAAAATACTGGATTTTGTACTCAGTATATGAACCCCTGGACGTGCCTGGGAGAAGGGACCGCTCAGAGCGGCACTGACATGGGAACTGCTCAGTTTTGGGCACATTTGCAGGGGCAACCAACAAATCCACCCAAAACAAACCCAAGTGAATACATCTGGTTTACACCAGGAAGTCCCAGGAATATGTAGGATGGACCCTAGAAGCTTTTTCAGTCCTTTATTCAGCTCTAAATGTTAGGATACCCATGTCCCTGATGATTTGGTCCTTAAATCCCCAAAAGGAGATGAATCTCTGTGAATCCCACTTTTCTGTGCTCTTATCCACATCCACATCCATCTCTCTATCCATAACCATATCTATATCTAGACTGTCTCTAAATATTTCTACATTTACAACCACATCTCTGTGTATAAGGGGTATCACCAATGCTGGTGTCTATACCTGCAGCTATCATGTCATCTCTCTCTGTATCAGCTCCATCTACATCACCTACATCTGTAGCTGTACTTATCTGTGTTCTTCTGCTATCCAAGGCCTCAGAGCAGCAGGGAGGTGTGTGTCTGCCCAGAAATCAGAGGACAGACAAAAATCATCCCTCGAAAATGGGGTTAAACCACCCAAACCCCACGGTGCAACAAGCCCTGGCTCGTAGCGTCTCCGCTCGCGGCCGCAGCAAGATGCCACCACTGCTAAGGTCAGATGGGCATCTGAGGTCCAGGAAACAGGAGGTGGCTCCACACCGACCCCTGCCCTGTCCCCTAGCTGGGTGTGCTGTGCCACGTCACCCCTCAGAGAAAGTCCCCATGTCACAAGCATGTTGTGGCACCAGCAATCGCATGGCAGCAGGGAAGGGGGAGGGAGGCTGCGGGTTTTGTGCCCAGGAGCATCGATACCTGGGGGAATGTTGCTGGATGCAGCAGGAGGTGACACCTACCCCACCCCAATAGTGTTTGGTCAGAGGTTGTGTCACCCCAGGACTTTACAAGGAGAAACCAGGAGTGTGTCAACCTTTGGGCTGGGAGATTGCATTTTATTTTATTTTATTTTATTTTATTTTGTTTTGTTTTATTTTATTTTATTTTGTTTTAGTTTATTTTATTTTGGTTTGGTTTGGTTTGGTTTATTTTATTCTATTCTATTTTGTTTTGTTTTGTTTTGTTTTGTTTTATTTTATTTATTTTATTCTATTTTATTTTCTATTTTATTAATCTAATTTTTAAAAATTTAATTATCTTATTTTATTACTTTAATTTACACTTATGCTGTTTTATCTCATTTATTGTCCCTCCCAAGCCCAGGCATGGATGCCACACTCAGTGCAGTGCCCAGCACTGGACCACACATCCTCCACACCACCCCTGCACGGGGTAAGACGGCTACTGGGCATCTGCACGGTGCCACCCCTTCATGCAGGACACATTCACCAGCCCATAACAGCAACATCTCAGGGCTGGGGGTCCCACTTCTCCCAGCAGGACCCAGTGCCCCAGAGCATCACCCCCAGGATTATCCCCACAGAGCATCCCCACCTTGGGACAACACCCGCAACAGGGCATCGCCCCAGCGCTGGTCCCCAGCCCAGGTTTGGGGACCCCTGGGGACGCACAGACACACTTACCCCGGGCTGGGAAGCGGCGGGGCGGAAGCGCAGGTCCCTCTGCTCCCGCTCCTGCTGGTTGAGGGTGCTGAGCAAGCTCTGCAGGCGCTCGATGTACTGGATGGCGCTGCGCAGGATCTCCACCTTGGGCAGGCGCTGGTTGGGGTTGAGCAGGGTGCTGCGCTTCAGCGCCTCGAAGGCTTCGTTCACCTTCTTCAACCGGCGCTTCTCCCGCAGCGTGGCCGCCCGGCGCCGGTCGATGGACACCGTCTTCCTCTTGCAAACCTTGCAGGCCCAGGGCAGGCACTGCCCAGGGCAGTGCTCAGGCAGGGCTGAGTCCTTCTCCTCCAAAGCCACCCTGCCCTCCGGACCCAGGGACACCTCGGGCCGCTCCGGGAATGTTGCTGGCTCGTAGCCCTGCAAACGGGAGCCCAGGAAATTTTCCCCATCGTAAAACCTCTGGTCTGGGAAAAAATAAGGGTTGGTCTCAAAGAGCTCCATGGGCTCACAGGGCAGCTCGGGGACGTGTGTGAGGCTGGGGGACGGCTGCTCCCTCTCCCCACGCCAACTGTTTGGTGCCATTTAAACCCTGGCGCTGGCATTAAATCATGGAGATAAATATAGAAAACCTAAAGGAAACCTGAGCCTGCCCTAAGCTGCTGCCTCACATCAAAACTTGTCCATCTGATTTCATGTGCTCTCTCCACAGGGATTACACTGCCCGGACCGTGGCCGTGCTCGGGGGGCTTGGGGGAGCTGGCACAGCAGGGAGGGCAGCTTGGGCGCCCCGCAAACAAGGGCTTTGTTTGAGGCTGGGGTGCCACAGGGGACAGCGGGTGGCTGCCAGCTCCCCCCCGGCCAGCATTCCTGGATCATCTGGTCCCTTCAGTTATGGCCAGGCTGAGGGAGCCCACGGTGGCCTCACGGCCACCCTGCCTGGCCAGGGCACCCTCATCCTTTGGTGGCTGTTCCCCTCGATCCCACAGCACCCTGATCCTCACCTTCCCTGCAGTCAGACTCAAGACAGCATCCTCCTCCACCTGGCCTTTCCCACCTCCACCTCACTCTGCTCCCCACTGTCCCCATATTTCCCATGGTCCCATCCTGCTGGTGCACATCTGTGGTCCTGGTTCTGCTGATTGGGGATTAACCCAGCCCTGGGAGGGATGGCCTGATGCAAGGAGCACCCTCAGGGCCAGCCCCTTCCCTGTGGACACCCCTCACCGCACAGCATCCATCCTGCTGCCAGCCCCTATGCCCTGCAGGAACGGAGCAGGCAGGACAGCACCAGGCTCATCCTTTCCTCCACTGTGGGCTTCCTGAAGGTCCCTGACTTGAGTTCCTTATCCCAGAGCAGCCTTTTTGCCACAAAATCCTTGTTTGTGGCTTCTCCCATGCACACCTTCTCCTATGTGTCCCCACAGCCCTCCTACCCCAGCTCTGGCTCATCCAAGCTTGTATCTGTACTATGTGGATAACCAAACCCCCACCCTGCCCCACTACACCCCTCTCCCAGCAAAGACACGTCACGTCCACCTTCCCAACAGGGAAACTTCCCACAGACCCTCCAGGAGCCGGAGCGTGGGTGTGATTTTCATCCATCCCCAGACCTTCCCCACAGACTCCAACTACTCAAAGGCAACTCTCCAGCTTTGTCTTTTCCAAAAGGATTTCTTTTTTTCCATTGGGAACATCAGAAACCATCTCCCATCTCCTCCTATTCCTGCTCCAGGCCAGATTCCAGTCGAGGGATGGGTCAGTGGAAAGAATGTCAGCAAAGAGCAGGGCCAACCCTGGGGGATTTTCCTTCCCCAAATCCCCCTCCCCGGAAAGGCCATGCCTTGGCACATTCCCCACACCCACCATCAGCACCCTTCTTCACTTTGGGTTGATTTCTAGGCTTTTAGGAACCCACCACGATGTTGTTCTCTCTTGTCAGTTATTTTTCTGGGGCTGGGAGCTTCGTAATGCATCCTCACCCTGATTTAATCTTTCCAGGGTCTCAGTCCTGGGGATTTGCTCCTCCTGTGGTTTCAGCATCTATAAAAAATGAAGCCTCGAGGATCAGAGCCCCTGTACTCCCCAGGAGCTCTCACCTCTCCAAAATAATCAGAAAGGAATAAAAGCTCAGAATGCCTGATCGTCCCCTGGGTTAGGTGAAGGGACCAGAATGGCTGGGAAGAGGCAGGATCCATCCCTAGGAGTGTGTGGAGGAGCCAGCAACAGGCACAAAGCTGTTACACAGGAATGACCTGAGCCCAAGGGCTTTATATCAACTTCACATCTCCACATCAAGCAGCTTGACTTGCTCGTGGGGACCTTTAGCGGTGGCACTTGCTGGTGGACGTGACCCGGGTGAGCCCCTCAAGCTGCAGCCAGGTCCCCAGGCAAGGGATGCTTGTGGGATTACCCTCAGCTTGTAGGATCACCTCCAGCTTGTGGGATCACCTCCAGCTTGTGGGATCACCCCCAGCTCTGCCATATAAATGTGGGGCTTTTATTACAAGAGTGTGTTTGGAGGATGAGTGACCCAGGGGTGACATAACTGGCCCTGTGGTGCACGTGGCCGCCCCGTACAAGCATTTAGCACTTCATAAAACAGGGGCAGCATCAGCCTTTCCCCGACCAGAAGTGGGTCAAGCCAGCCTGACGGGACACTGAGGTTGCTGTGTCCCAGGGCCGAGCCGGGGGAAAGGGCAGCCAGCACCAGAGCAGGATGGGGATGGGGGAAGGAGGACCCCTTGCTGGGGACAGTCCCAGCTCCTGTGTTTGCTCTGGTTCCTTTTGGGGGTCTCATCCAGGCCGCCCTGGCTGCAGGGAGCTGGGATGTAGCTGTGCTCACCTGCCACATCCCTGTGTCTCCATCAGACCCCCTGTGGCAAGGGCGCCACTAATCCTGGACAGGGTGGGAGGCACACAGGGGTGTCTGGGGGGTCATCCCAGCAGGTATCAAATCAGGGATCGTGATTCCCGCTGGGCAAGTAGCCATGACCGAGGGAGCCTGGCATTTAATGGGGAGGGGGGGGCATGTCCCACATAGCCTGCGCTGTGCTGAGCACCCCCAAAGACAACTGCTGGGTTTGGGGGAGCAGGGCGGCTTCTCCTGGGTCCCGTGGGTGCCCAGAGCGGCTGCAGGGTAACGTGGAGCCGGCGGGGGGATTAGGGCTCTGCTGCCGGCTGTCAGGTTAGCCTGTGATGGATGGTGGCGGCTGGGAGGGACACAAAGGAGAGGCTGTGCGAGCCCCGGGGTAGAACGTGCTGCGATCCGTCACGGGGTGACCTTCCCGGCTGGCAGAGGCCTCGCGGGGACGGCTCACCCCGTCACAGCCTGGGGGGGGGCGGGTGTTGGGGGGAACAGGCAGCCACGAGGCCCAAGCTAAAAATACTCCATCCATTGAGAAAATCCCCCAGCCCAGGGCTTGTCCTTGTGCCTCTGGGGCAGCTTCCCAAGCCGGTGGCCAGGTCCACGACACAGGGTCACGGAGAGACGCCTGGGGCTGCCCTGGCTGCTTTGCTTTGCTTTCACCCCAAGGCTGAGGATCTTGTTCTGATGAGTTTTTGGGGGAGCACACAAGCACGCTGCAGCCCGGAGCATGGCACTGAACTGGGGTGCAGAAGGGGGCACGTTCCTCCCAGCACCCCCAGCCCTCAGGGGTGCACGTCCCTGCCCGGCGCACGGAGCTGCACACCCTGGGTGCATGGCCCTGCCTGGTGCACGGCCCCATCCTGGAGCAGTGATGGTGGGGATGGTGCCAGCTGGCTGCTTCCTTCAGAAAGGGCACAAAAAGCTGCAGTTTTAAGGGCTGGGAAAGCACAGAATCAGAGAATCACAGGGGTTGGAAGGGACCCCCAGAACTCACCCTGCCAAAGCAGGGTCCCCAAGACAGGGCACACAGGGCGGTGTCCAGATGGGGCTGGAATCTCTCCAGAGATGGAGACTCCACAACCCCCCTGGGCAGCCTGGCCCAGGGCTCCCTCACCCTCACTGGGGAAAAGTTCTTCCCCATGTTGATGTGGAACTCCCTGTGCTCCAACTTGAGCCCATCACCCCTTGTCCTGTCCCCACAGACACTGAGAAGAGGCTGGTCATTTCCCCCTGTGTCCCACCCTTCAGCTATTGATCCCCATTGATCAGATCCCCTCTCAGTCTCTTCTCTCCAGGCTGAACAGCCCCTGGGGGTGGTGGTGGCAGCATCTGCTGCCCTAGGGTGCTGGCACCATCTTACTGATGGGGAAAGAGGTGGGTGGCCAGGACACAGCAAAGAGATGGTCCCATGGGGATTTCAGCACAGGAAAAGGGGTTCCACCACTTCCAATGGGACCCACCTTCCCATCTCCCTGGGGCACCCACCACCCCACGTCCCCTCTGGCTTTCCAGGCTTGGCGACATCCCTTCCTGCTGCGGTGACAAGTTGTAACATATTTGGGAGCAGCTGCAGGCAGCGAGGAGATGCTTGGCCCTCTCCCTGCTCCCGGCTGAGGAATGCAGAGCAGCCCTCTCCTCCGACACCCGGGATTTCCGACATGCCTCCTCGCTGGAGATTTGGGACAGCAACAGCTGCTGGGCCAAGGTGGGGCTGGGCAGAGCCTGGCCCTCAACCCCGTCCCCACACAGCCACCTCAGCCTGCCTGGGGTACAGGATTGGGTTTGGGTTCAGCCCCTGGGGTGCGATGGGGGATGATGTCCCTCTGTCCCAGGCTGGGATGGCAGCGGTGGTGGTGGGGCCAGCCAACAGCACCTCCCTCACCTGTATGTGCCAGCTCACCCAGTTTGGGTTCAGTGGCAAGCTGGGAGGATGGTGGGATGGGGCTGCCTGTGCCTCTGCAGCACCATGACCCCAGAGGGCTCCACAGCCTTGCCCCCCCTGCCTCCACCTCTCATCCCTGTAACCCCAGGTGCCAGCCTCTGTGACTCAGTTTCCCCACCGGGAAATCAGGGATCACAATGGTGTAAAGTCCAGCTGGATTTTATTTTGGTTATTAACTGTCTGTGGAGGTTTGAGTGGGGGTGGAGGGAGTGGGGGCCTGTCAGCACAGATATGCTTGTGGCTGAGCAGCCCCGCCCCCAGCCCACTGCATCCCAGTCTGGGCACAGCACTGGGTGCCCCAATGTACCAATCCACTGGATCCCAGCCTGGGCCATTAGTGGGCCCCCTGACCGCAGCCTGATGGATGCCTGTCCATGATCTGTCCTGCCTGCCCTGACCCACCAGTTGCAGGATCCCAGTCTGGGGAGCAAACCAGTTGCTCCAACACACATTGAAGCTGGAGCCCAGTCCAAGGACCATACTGGGTGCTCTGATCACCCCACAGCCCTCACTTGCCCACACTCACTGGGTGATGCTCTGCCCAATGCCAGCACTAAAACATCTGCATTTCTGCCCCACCATGACCCCTGACCTGGACACGGCCCTTCACAACCCCCCAGCCCCAAATCACTGCTGGAGGAGGGATTCACCCAGCAGGACCTCCACCAGAAAACTCCACCATGGGCTGTCCTGTCTGGACCACCCCCATGCCAGGGACATCCCCAGGTTGTGAGAGGCTGCTCCTCACCCCCTGCATGGTGGCACTGGCCCCACATGTGTCACAGAGGGACTGGAGGGGGTGTCTGGAGTTGTCAACAAGAGGCTGTTTTCCCTGTAGCAGGGGGAGTCTGGCTTGGGTGAGCTGGAGGACAGGTGGGTGTTTGGAGGAAGACCCGTGAATGCAAGGGATTCAGCAGCGACATATGGTGGCTACTCAACCCCCTGAGAGGGACAGCTGTTTGGGCCAGGGGGATGGTGCAAGGCCTGGGGACAGGACCCAGGGACAGCAGTGTCACTTGGCAGGGGACTGCCCTGAGATGGGGCTCCTGGAACCACGCAGGGACCGTGGAGGCAGCTGCCAGGAAGGTGCTGTGGGTTGGGTGACCATGGTGGGCACATTCCCACTGGGGTCCAGCCAGCCCCCCATGGCCCAACGCAGGGCTTGTGCTGGGGACCAGGGTCTGGTGAGCAGGGGGAAGAGCCATCAGTGATGCTGATGTGGGACTTTCAGGGCACAGACTGGTGACTCCTGCATTTTTCTGGCCCCTCCCCATGGGACAGCAAATGCAGCCATGTAGGACACCCCAGGGTAACCCGGAGAGCAAGGGTGGGCTGTGGGTATTTCGTGGCTTCAGGGTGGGATGCCCAAGGGCAGGGGGATAGCAGACCCTCCCCAGGAGATGCCAGCAGTGATGCCAGACAAGCCAGTCCCCAGGGAGGGGCACCCAGCCCCGGAAGGGCCTCACCCTGCACATTCCCACCGTGGGGGAGAAGCTGCTGGCTCAGCCCACCCCAGGAGCACCCAAGCTCGAGGGGGGAGGGTGTGTGTGTCCCAGACTGGTTTCCCCTCTCACTGGGGTGTTCAGCCCTATGTGGGGGGTGGGAGGGGGAAGCCTGAGCAACACCCTGACTCCCACCCGCGTGCTCAGCTGTCGCCCCCCCAGCACGTGCTGTCAGGACCAGCCAAGCAGCTGGGGGATAATCCTGACCCCGCAGCAGTGAGAGAACCCAGGGCTGGGCAGTGCTGCACCCCGTGGGGGTCCCCAGCCCACCCACTCCCACAGACACCCCACAGACTGATGGAGCCAGACCACAGCCTGAGAAGATGAGAGCCGGGAGGATGAGGATGGGCTGGGAGGAATGAGGAAGGCTGGTGGGATTTGGTGCAGGTAACAGAAGAGGGGTTAGGTGTTTTTAGGGTGCTCCCCACACACCCCATTACAGGGGGACAAGTTCATTCCAGCCCATCTCAACAGCTCCGGGCTGCCTGGGAGGGAAAAATGCCTTGAAATGAAAATTTTTGGAGCCCTGACCGAGGATAACCCCCTCTTCCTTGGCCGGGACAGCCGAGGGTCCCATGGGACCAGGGGCGGGGATGGGAGGGATGCAGGAGCCATCCCCCGCTCCAGCCGTGCCGTGCGGCCGACGGGAGAGGGCACCCGCAGCCCGGTTATCCTCAGCCGAGCCCGCATTTAGGGCTGCACCCCCCAACTCAGGGGCCAAGAGCATCTCGGACCCCTTTGAACCTTTTATTACCGGGGGGCGGGGGGGGGTGGGGGTGGGGGAGAAGAAACCCCCTCCACCTCCCCACGCAAGATCCAGGGTGCGGACCCAGCCCTTTGTATGGGGCTGAGAGGGGGGATGGGACCTGGGAACCCAGGGGGTGACCCCGTGGTATCCGGCCCCGATCCCCCATCGGGGATGAGCCCAGCTATTCATTTCCCACCCCCCCAAGGGAGAAAATCTCCAGGTTTGTTTTTT
This sequence comes from Hypotaenidia okinawae, assembly GCA_027925045.1. Classification (NCBI taxonomy): domain Eukaryota; kingdom Metazoa; phylum Chordata; class Aves; order Gruiformes; family Rallidae; genus Hypotaenidia; species Hypotaenidia okinawae. The sequence continues at coordinate 3,140,591 of BSDF01000023.1, read as the reverse complement.
CCCGCGGAGTGATGACCCCAGCAGGTGCTTTTCCTGCCCAGGCCTGAAAATAGCTCCCAGGGTTTGGCTTCCTCCAGTTCCTGCCCCCCTCCCAGTCCCCTCTTCATCTTTAGGGCCAAAACATCCCAGTCCAAGGAGGGGAGGCTCTGTGGGAGCGGGGCCACTTCCAGGAAACCCTTTCCTTTGCATTTTTGTGCTCAGCTGGAGGTGAAATTGCCCTGGGGAAAGGATATTTGGTGATGGCTCCAGCAGTCTTGGGGTCTCTCTTGGGGAGCAGCTCGGCTTCCACCCCACCAGGAGGGAAAGGAATGTGATTTGAGAGGGGTTTTTTCCTCCCCCTCATATTTCTCCCCCAGAAGCCATGCCCTCTGTCCCTCAACAGATGCTCTTGCCCAGTGCCCATGTCACATCTGGTACCTTTGGCCCCGTGGATTTGGTTGCTTTAGGGGAGTGATGTGCCTGGGGGGGGGCAGCCAAACCCCTTGGCCACCCACGTTCCTCTTCATCTCTGCCTTATCAAGAGCATTTGTGTAGGGAGGAGGAATTGGGAGGCCCACATGTCTCCTCCCTGGGGCTGAGCATGTCCCTTATCCCCAGGATGGGACCCTGGGGCAGCATCTGGATTTTTCTTTCAGTGGCTGTGCTGGGTCCAGGCTCCTTTTTAAACCCAGGAGCTGTGACACCCCAGCTCCTGCCCCCATGCAGTATTTTGGGAAGGCCAAGCAGGCACGAGGTGAGGGGTCACCCTCTTTCATTGCTGCAGGAAACATGGGGAGACACACACATGGCAGGGGGGAAGGGGGCTTCCTTCCCTCCCTCCACCCCCACATCCCCACCCTGGATGTAGAGGAGGGACAGGGATGGCAAACACAGCTTCAGCCAGGGCTTTTCCTGGGAAAGGGCTGCTCCTGAGGGAGAGGAGAGGATATTTGGGGGGGATGCCCCCAGCTGCCCCCACAGTGCTTGCCTGAGGTCACTGCCCTTCATCCCTGTGCTCTCCTGGCCCATACCTGTCCCTGGGGCTACCCTGAGGGCGGGTGAGCCCCAGGTTGGGTCCTGCACCCCAAATCCACCCCACCCATGGGCACAAGGGCAGGAGAAGCAGCTGGGCTCCCTGCTCCCTGTCTGTTGAGGCTGGAAACGCTCCAAGCTCATGGCAAGGGACTTCTGTCTGTGCGTCCCCGAGGAAGGCAGCCAGCTGTGGGAACGTGGCTGTCTACTGTCTCAGGGCTGCTCTGTGCAAGGCAAAATGTCACATGTCCCACTGCAGCGTCACCGTCCCAGAGAAGCCATCCCCTGGGGAGCAGGGCAGGGAGGCTGTTTGCAACAGCCTTCAGACAGCTCGGGTAATGGTTGTGCTGCTCCAGGGCCATGGGGACAGGATCCCAGATGGAAGAGGAGAAGGGGAGCAGGGTGGGAGGCGGATCCCCTCTTGCTTGATGAGGAATTTTCCACATCTTCAACAGAAATCTGCTTGTTCAGGCACGTGGGAAGGGTTCAAACTGGTTTTCTAGAGGACCTGCCCAGTGAATTTCTGTCCTGGTTTGATTTCTGGGAATAAAACAATCTTAGATTGGTTGGGAGAAAATGATTTGGGTCGCAGCAGAACACAGGTCTGGGAGGCTGAGGGAGCTGGATGGAAGGAGAGTTGTTGTGTTGGTGGGTGGCGATGCAGTCAGAGTCTGGAAGTGTCTGAGGGAGGGGGAAAAACTGAACAGAAGAGCTGCCCAGCCAGTGGGGAAGGATGCAGGGAGTGACAGAGGGAAGCTAAAAGCAAAGAATTTTAAAATAGAGACACAAGACTTGTCTGGCAAGCGAGAAACACGAACCTTGGGAGCAGCAGCGTGGGGATGTTGCTTTCCTCAGCGCCCTATGTGAGGGGGCACTTCTTCATCCTCACCCCACAGGCACTGAACAAGCCCAGCCCACTCCTCCTTGGCTGCTTCCCTCTGTCACTGCCACTCCTTCACCCCTGCTTTCTCCTTCACCCCAAATCCTCAGCCTCCGTCGCTCTGATGGAGTGCAGGTTTGTACGAGCTCGTGTCCCTACATTTGGGGCTGGTCTTTCTGGACCTGTTTCCCCTTGGCTCTTCATCTGCAGCCTGATATATCCCCAAAGTTCAATCAGAAGCTGGTTCTAGCACCTTGGAGATCCATGCAGGGAAGAGGTTCCTCTCCATCCTTTCTTGCAGCAAGCTGTGACTCACTGGCACCACATTTTTCATTTCACATTTTCCTCCTTTTATTTATCTATTACTCTGTGATTCCCCTTTTCTGGCAAGTCACTGTTTCACACAGGTCTTTGCCCCAGAAACATCTGTCATGGCTGCTGCGTGCTTCAGAGTGCTTACACCACCAGCATCCCTCCTCCTCCTCCTCCTCCCTCCCCATGGGCATGGCTGTGTGCCCGCAGGGCTGGAGCTAACAAGCACCATCCTGCCTTTCCATGGGTGACTTCCAGTCAAAAAAGAGAAGATAAACAAGCACTGGGCTTGATTAAAGGGGCGACCATGGAGAGAAGGGCTTTGACCATCCTTTAAATCACAGAATCACAGAATCCCAGAATCCCAGAATCCCAGAATCCCAGGGGTTGGAAGGGACCTCAAGAGCTCATGGGGTCCAACCCCCTGCCAAAGCAGCTCCCTAGGACGTTTCACTCAGATAGGCATCCAGACGGGTCTTGAATCTCTCCAGAGATAGAGACTCCACAACCCCCCTGGGCAGCCTGTCCCAGGGCTCCCTCACCCTCACTGGGGAAAAGTTCTTCCCCACGTTGGTGCAGAACTTCCTCTGCTCCAACTTGCAGCCATTGCCCCTTGTCCTGTCCCCACAGACACTGAAAAGGGGCTGCCCATTTCCCCTCCATCCCATCCTGAAGATATTGATAAACATGAATAAGGTCCCCCCTTAGTCTTCTCCTCTCCAGGCTGAACAGCCCCAGCTCCCTCAGCCTTTCCTCCCAGGGGAGATGGTCCAGACCCTTCAGCATCTCCCTAGCCCTTCACCTGATTCAAAGCAGTGGAAAAGTTTCAACCCCCCTCCCTTCCCTGCACCACGGAGCCTCCTGGAAGCGATGGGCAGGAATAGCTCTTGGCCAGCAGCCTGGCTGATAAACACCCCCGGGGCTCCCTCGGGACCAAAATAGACCCAGAGCATGGTGAGGAAGATCCATGGGGAAGAGGCAAAGGGCCCGGCTGGGGTGTGGAGGCGGATGCCGGCACCCCGCTGCGGTCCTGGGCGCGTGGCAGGGCCGGCGGTGGGACCAGACCTCTGGTCGACCCCGCTGCCGTGCCAAGGACAGCCCTGGCACAGAGCTCGTCCAGCGCTGGGCTTGTTTTCTCATGGATGGAGTGATGTCTCAGCAGTTCCTCCCCTCCCCGTTACCCACCCGCCCTACCAAGGCACCCGGCTTGGGGGCCAGGCTGTGGGCAACATCTGGCTGGCATCTGGCAGGGCACAGAGCAGGACTCAGCCCCCTCAGCCTCTGCAGGGAACCAGCAGCCTCACGAGCACACGGCATCTACGGGGGGACAGAGCGGAGCTGTGGCACCTCCCCACACCAGCAACCGGGTGACCACAGCCACCAGCCGTGACTCAGTTTCCCCCACTTTAAACTCTGCCTTGAGCGGGCCTGAGGTGCCCCTGGCAGAAGGGGTCAGTCTCCAGGGAAGCAGCTGTTCCTCCCTCTGCCCTCCAGGATTTGCTGGGTTAAATTATCTCCCTGGAGTTCTGTCTGTCTGTCCGCAAAGCCCTGAGGGGGATCCCTCCCTCTGAAAAAGCATCCTGCTCCTTGCTCCCCAAACCACTTCCCAAGGACTTTGTGTCCCATTAAATGGGATAAAACCCAGGCACAAGTCAGGGAGCAGCCCCATACCCTGAGCACAGTCCTGACATGGCACTATGTCCCCCCCGCACACATGGAGCAGTGACCCCAGGGCTGGTGCCACAGGGCGAGTGGCACTTCACAGCATCTCCAAGTCATCCTTGGAAAAGATCCAGGTTTTCTCTTTGTTCACTCCTGTTTTCACCTCTTGTCTGCACCCTCTGGATCGTGGCATTCAGGGGGCCACTCATCCTAATTAATATCTTCTGGAGACGTCAGCCCTCCAAGCACAAAGCCCTCTGCTGCTGGCCCCAGCCATGGTCCTAATTAACTTTCCTAATTGAGGCCCTGTTCCGTGACCAGAAGGGCTGTGGGACTGTCCCCATAATGGAAGAAGTGAAGAAACCCTCCACTTCTCCTGCCCTGAGCACCCGGGATGGCAGCGAGAAGCTGCTCTTCAAATAGGTAAACTGAGGCAGGAGAAGGAAAGCTCAAACCCCTGAGAAAGTGCAGGAGAGGTGGGTGGAAATGTGCTGTCCCCACCCTGACTTGCCTCCTTGGCCACGCTCCCCATGGTTGCTGCCGAGCCCAGGGGGGTGTTCAGTCAGGGTTTGGCCCCATCAGCCAGGCTCAGCCAGCCCCGACACGCCAATCCCTCGGGTACATCAGGCTGGCACAGAGCCAGACACCAACCGTTCCCTCCTGCCACAGCCAAGGCTTGATCCTGCCCCAGCCTCACGGGAGGCAGCGAGGTGGGAATACTGAAGCCACACCGTGTTGCCTCCTTCTCCCCCATCATCTCCCACCGCTCCCGCTGCGCCGGGGATGCCAGTGGAGATCTGCCTGTAGCAGCATCACCCAACACTTCCATGGGATCATCACCAACATCTTCTCCTTCCAAACCCCAGCAAGAGCCCAGAAGACCTGTGTAAGACCTGGATGACCTCCTGGGTGCTTGAAGTTCACCACAAAATGACTTTTCATGGGATTTTAAGGAATCTTCAGCACTCCCTGGACACAAGCCTGGTGTCTGGGCGAGTGAGCGGATGATGCCACATCCACCAGGACCAGGGTCTGTGCATCAGCCAGTCTCAGCATTCGCTCCTTCAATCTCTGCAGCCTTTGCCAAAGCCCTGAGACACTTTGCTTGGGCTGGTGGGAGAGCTGCTACCCTGCTCTGGCAGATTCCCAGCCGGGCAGCTCATTTTTGGCATAACATCGGGACTCTTTTTTAGGGGTGCTGCTAAAATTAAGTATGCTGGGGGCGTGAGTCCAGGGAGGGAGAACAAACTGCAGGCCCACGAAGGAAAAGGAGTGGTTTTTTAATGGCTGTGTTGGGGAGATTTGCATACAATTAGGCTGGGACCTGCGTGCATTGGCTTCCGCATTGCTCTCCCCTGATGAACCTGCCGCTTTTCCTGCTCTACTCCCAGCCAGAGGTTGATTGCAAGGACACTTGCCCTGCAAAGCCGGTGGGCAAGGGGTTTTGGGGTGTCCCTTCTGCTCCCAGTACCCTGCCCTGAGCGTACCCACCCCACGCCTTGGCTCTGGCTTTGGGGCTGGAGCCCTGTGGCAGGGTAAGCGCTTCCTGCCCGCGGTGGAGGATGCGTGAGGAGATGCGCTGCGAGATGCTCCAGCAAACACCTCCCATAAATAGCACGGTGTTTATGTGAGCTTCCCATCCCTGGTTTATTTTTCTCTCTGCAGAGCAAACAGATCGTTTGAAAGCCAAACAAGCTCTCCTCACCCTGCTGCTGGCACAGCCTGATGGCTGAAGGTGGCACGTTGCCACGGTCCCCATCCGGCTCTTGGGCGCTCGTTTCCCCCAGCCCTGAGCTGGTCACTTGGCCCAGGCAGTGAGGGGGAAGATCACGGGCCACCAGCTGATGGAGGAGCCCAGCACCGGGTTTGTGATGTCCCCACCCCTGCCTTGGAGTGTGCAGGCTCTGATGGAGGAGACAGTTAGGGGCACCAGGGTCTCTCTCACCAAGGTAGAGCAGAGCAGGAGGGGACAAGTCCAGTCCCAAATGCCACCAAAGGAGGGAGGTGGGATTGAGAGAGGTACAGTCTGAGGCTGTAGCTGGTCCCTGCAGCGCTGGGATAAACCAGCCTGGCTCTTCTGCACTACCCAGCCCAGAGGGGAAGTTCTGGGGGTGGCCATTTCTCTCCAAACCTCTCCTAGGACATTAACTAGTGTCTGATCCAGCCTCAACACCAGTCTGGGGCCCCGTTCCTCCACAGACCTTCCGCCTTTGCCAGCAGCTCTGGCTTCTACTGACAAGCCCCTGAAGCCAGGGACGCTGCCAGCCCTTCCCCCTCCCCAGTATGGGGTGCAGCTCTCCCCCAGCACCCAGGGGTGCCGTTGGGTGGGTGAAGGGTACTTCAGGGCTCACCCCCAACCCCCCGCGGCAGTGATTTGGGGTGAGACATTGTCAGCGAGCCCCCCAGCTCTTTTAGCCGGTTCGGGTCTGCCTTGGGGTGTGCCGACCCCATCCTGGGGCTGAGCGCGGAGCTCACCCCGAGCTCAGGCTCTGCCTCCGTGGTGCCCCCTCCCTCCACCCCCCTCCCCGCCCCCAATCCTCTGCTCACACCCGACCTCACAAACCGGTTCTGGTGCTAATCCCGGGACCAGACCCGTGTCGGGGGCTGGCACGGGCTCCCCCTCTGCCAGCTCCCACCCTCCCTCTTCACCCTCCCCTCTCCTGCCCTCCCCCCTCCGCCGAGCAGCCCCCACCCCCGCCCACCCTCCCCAGGTTCTTCCCGCGTTCCAAATCGGGTCAGTCGCTCTTTAAACGGCTGGAAGGCTGCACCATGTGATGCTCCAGCTCCGGCCGGGAGCTGGCAGAGGCTGCGGGAGCCCAACGGTGCCGGGCACCGGGCACCGGGGGCCAGCCGGGACCCGGCGCCCCGAGCATCCCTCCGGCCGCCCCCTCAGAATGCCCCCCGCGTTACCCTGCGGGTGAAGAGCCCTTGTTAATCTGGGGCGAGGATAACCCCAAAACAAGCCCTCGGCTGGCAGGACAAGGTGAGGTGTGTTGGGGACCGGGCGGCGGCTGCCGGGCGCGGTGCGAGGCCGGCGGGAGGAAGCGGGAGGGGGGCGGGATGGGGGCGGGAGGGGGGAAGCGGGGGCCCCGCTCCGGCTGCATCGGTCCCGAGGGGTTCTGGCGATCGGCCCCGAAGGGAGGTGGGCTCCGCCGCTCTCCCCGCAGCTCCGGGGGCGGTTGCGACGCGGGATGGAGGTGGGTGCAGGATGAGTCCCCCCCCCCGGGGACTGGGGAGGGGGAGGCGGGGTGGGGGGACGGGGGAGGGGGGTTCTGAGCGCCAGAGGACGGCACAGACAGGAGAGGGAATTATTTTTTCCCACCCCCCCTCCCGCACAGGCTCCGTCCCGGCTCCCGGCGCAGCTACCGATGCCAGTCGCTAACAGCCTCCCTGTGCGCCCGCAGGTGACCGAGGGGCCCCAGCGTGAGCCGGGAGGGGACCGAAGCATCATGGCACACCCGGTCTCAGCCTTCCAGGCTGCCTACATCTCTATCGAAGTCCTCATCGCTTTGGTGTCTGTGCCAGGGAATATCCTGGTGATCTGGGCGGTGAAGATGAACCAGGCGCTGCGGGACGCCACTTTCTGCTTCATTGTCTCCCTGGCAGTGGCTGACGTGGCCGTGGGGGCCCTGGTCATCCCCCTGGCCATCATCATCAACATCGGACCGCAGACTGAGTTTTACAGCTGCCTCATGGTGGCCTGTCCTGTCCTCATCCTCACCGAGAGCTCCATCCTGGCGCTCCTGGCCATCGCCGTGGATCGATACCTGCGGGTGAAGATCCCTGTCAGGTAGGAAAATGCATCGGGACCCAGCTCTGTGGTGGCTGCTGCCAGGGTTAAAACGGAGGGAGGATGCCCCAAACTCTTGGAGAAACACTGGGAGAAAGGTCTTCCTCCACCCTGCCAGCCTGGCACGCCTGGCTGCGGCAGCGGTCGGGACAGAGCAGGCTGGGGCAGGGGACCTGCAGCTTCTGGCAGCTTCTCCTGGGTACTCAGTGGGTGCTCTGTGTGTGGGCAGCGATGTGTCGTGGCAGCAGGGCAGGGCAGGGCAGGGCAGGGCAGCCACTTGCAGGGTTCCCACGGCTGGGACAGTGTGTCCCGTGTGGGAGAGCACCGCAGGGTGCTTCAGGGAGCAGGAAGGGGATGGAACTTCCATCTTCAGCCCAGGTTCTCCCTTGTCATGGGGAGCCTAGGAGTGATAACCTGCTTGCTCATGGACGTGTTAGACACAGCTTTGGGGTTTTGAGGGACCAGAGGTGGCAGCCTGGCACGTCTCATGGGGCAGACTCATGTAGAACAGACCCCTGGCTATGGGGCTGCCCCATGAGTGACTCCTCTTCCTGTTTTTTCCCTTCTCATGGTCTGTACCTGTTGTTAAAGCCAACCTCATAGAAAATACATGAGGTGTAAATGGGGGGGATGCACTTTATCTGAACTCTGCTGCTCCTGGAGGAGATATCTAACTGCTTCTGGCTGATTCCCTCCCCTCGGTGTGGTGCTGCAGTGCCTGGGGCTGGATAAAGGCAGACACGGGGCTGGGGTGCCTCAGTGGGACAGGGAGGTGTCAGTGGGGCTGGAAGGGGATGTGACACCCAGTGTTGGTGCCGCTCGGCTGCAACTTACGTGTCCTTGACCTGTTCAAGGATGTGCCCTGGCTGCAGGGACACCTTTTCCAGGCTCATCAGCTCTGGGAAGGCTCCTGCCGCTGGGAACACTGCTGGATAACTCAGCCCAGCCAGGATGGCTGAGCACACGCCCAGCTTGTGTCACCCCTGACAACTTTGGAGCTCAGACACGGGCTCCAGCCCATTTGCTGGGTTTCACAACCCTTCATCAGCACAACAGCCCCACCAGAAGGGACCAAACTCCTTGGTGTTAGATGCTGCCCAGACCCCCAGTGGGTGTAGGACCCTTCCCAGGACAGGAATTGCCTTCCCATGCAGGGAGACAAGGACAGGAGGCAACCTGTGCTGGGATCAGCCGACAGTTCCGGACCACTCAGTGTCCCCAGACCCACTGGATCAGGTTGGAGATCTGCTGCTGTGGGGATTTTCCTCCAGCCCTTGGCCAGCACAGGCTGCTTGGTGAAGGAGCATAAGGGAGGAGATGGGGGGGAGACAGAGGATAAAACCACGGTCCCTGCCCACCCCCTCTCTGCCAGGCAGGATCCTGCAGACTGTTCCCACCTTCCTCCCTAAGTGTGATTTATTTTTTTTTTTCTCCAGCCTGAAAACTCCTCATCTTCCAGCCCCTCAGTGAAACCAAAGTGATTCTCACCCTGTCACTGCTCCTGGTGCTTTTTGGTCCCCCTGCACCCCGTGCGTGCTGGGGATGGGTTCAGGCGTGGGAAGGCTGCGGCTTCACACATAGCAACTGCTGCCTGGCTCTCATCAGCTGCTTCTCCAGCAAACCTGCTCTCCTCCCTTGGTGCCTCTGAGCATCAAATAGGGCTTTTCAGGGAGATCCCTGCCCTGAGCCCAGGAGCTTTCCTGGGAACAATATTAAACCAGACCCCCCTTCCCCTCCACTCTCACCTCATCCTGTGCATAGCTTGGGTGGGGTTTTCTCATGCAATATCGACCCTGAATTTTGTTGTCCCATTTTGTGCAGGATTTCTTGGCATCATGAGATTTTTCTCTGGCTTTTCATAGCCTGATTTACTATCAAAAGGCTTTGGAGCCTCAATGAGAAGGTTTTGGGTTCTCCAGCTCTCCTGTTTGCTCATCCCTGGGTGTTTCCTTCTTTCCCTGGTGTGAATTCCTGGAAGTTGGCAAATGTGGTGATTTTAGGTGATTTTTGTGCCCTAGAAAGGGCAGCACCCAAACAACAAACATTGTAGCCTGGAAATAGGACTGAGAACATTGCTATAGAATATTCCCTGAATCAGAAATGCCTCAAGTTTCCCCCAGTCTGTTGCCTAAAAGACAATCCTGAAAACACTTTTTGCAGAGCTGGCACCTTGAGTTGCATCTTCCTGGGGCTGATCCTCACCCATCAGTGCCCAAAATTGGTGCTGGGTGCTCCAGCACCAGGAGTCAGGCAAGACACTGGTGGCTGCTCACTCCTGGGTGACCTCAGGGAGAGCTACTAACATCCTCAGAGGCAGCAGTGGCATCCCACAGAGATTTGCAGGCAGGTGGGGAGCGATGTGGGGGGATCTCTGCCCTGGTCACATCCTCAGGGCAGCCAGGACATGGAGCAGAGACATCTCCTCTGGTGTGCAGCTGGACAGCATCAGGACTGGGGGGACAGGATCAGCAGGCAGTGTGTGTGCTGCACCCTGCTCCTGTGCCAGAGCCAGTCCCTAGATAAGCCTGGCATGGGCTGGATGCTCTCCAGTGAGACCCACACGTGGCCTGGCATGGCCAAGGGGGTGTCCTGGGCTATTGTGCATGAGGAGCCCTCACATCCTCAGCCCCAGACAGCCCCAGCTCTGCTGAGCCTCAGGGAGAGGGGACAGCAGGGAAGGGAAATGCATTTCACAGCAGGAGCCAACAGGGACTGGGAGCAGCAAGGAGAGAGGCTCTGTGCATCCCTGCTCCACCCTCGTGCTGACCACCCTGCAAACGCAGTCCCCACTTTGGGGGTCCCCAGCAAAGTCTCCACTTGCATTTGGGGTTCCACGAAGGGCTGATGCAAAGGTCTCCAGCCCCTGTCATGTACTGGCCAACTGGGGGAGAAGCTGTGGTGGGACAGGACTGTTAGCTGGGAAGGGTGGTCTGAAGAAGCCAAGTCACCAGTGGACTTTCCAGAATTCCTGTTTAATTAGGCAGAGCTGGGACTGGAGCTGCAGAGAGGGGGAGCATGGTGCATCACAGCCTGGCTTTGGAGCCTGGCTGCCCACACACACACCAGTCCTGGGGGCTGTGAACTTGGGGGAACGACCTCCTTCTTGCAGAGGCAGATGTGATCTCTCTCCCCAGTTTTGTGGCCCCAGGGAATGGGTGTTTGCTCCCAGCCTGTCTTGAGAGAATGGTGCCCAGAGAACTGTGGTGTGTCCCAGGAAGGGAGTGGGAGCTGCCTGAGTGGCACCTGATGCTCCATCTCAGACATTCTCCTCACTCCCATGGCATTTTTCCCATGGATGCAGAGGACAGTGGGCCCCTTGTGTGAGGTGGAGGCAGAGTCTGTGGGCTGGAGAGAGGTCTTGCATGGCTCAGAGTTAGAACTTCCTTCCTACTGCTCTTGAAGGTAAACTCATCCCTGGGGCTGAGAGAGACAATGGGATCCTGGGGGCATCAGAAGGAGTGTGGGCAGCAGGTCACAGGAGGGGATCCTCCCCCTCTGCTCTGCCCTGCTCAGGCCCCACCTGGAGTGTTGTGTCCAGTGCTGGGCTCCCTGGGATCAAACAGCCAGGGATCTCCTGGAGAGAGTCCAGAGGAGGCTCTGGAGATGCTGAAGGGCCTGGAGCATCTCCCCTGGGAGGAAAGGCTGAGGGAGCTGGGGCTGTTCAGCCTGGAGAGAAGCAGCCAGAGGGGATCTGATCAATGGTTATCAATAGCTGAAGGGGGGACACAGGGAATCAGCCAGCCTCTTCTCAGTGTCTGTGAGGACAGGCCAAGGGGCAATGGCTGCAAGTTGGAGCAGAGGAAGTTCTGCACCAACGTGGGGAAGAACTTTTCCCCAGTGAGGGTGAGGGAGCCCTGGGACAGGCTGCCCAGGGGGGTTGTGGAGTCCCCTTCTCTGGAGAGATTCCAGCCCTGTCTGGACACCAACCTGTGTGACCCGTCCTAGGGACCCTGCTTTGGCAGGGGGTTGGATCCCATGAGCTCTGGGGGTCCCTTCCAACCCCTACAATCCTATGATTCATTGCATCCCCACCATGGTCAGGGGACCAAGACATCCCAGGAACCTCCCACCATGCCCCAAGCCCCAGGGTAGCATCCCTCCTGGCTGTGGGGTCTGAAGGATGCTACCTCCCCCATAGGGCCCTTTTCTCAACTGTGGAGGGATGTGAGAGCATCACTTGGGTTGAGCAGGCAGGAGCAGGGGGTACTACACTCCCCAGCCGCCACAGGAACCACTCTAAACAGCTACAAACCACCTAAAATAGGTCTGCTGCTTTCATGCTGGTGGAAAAGCTCACATCTCCCCTCTTGCATCCTTCCTCCCCACCCAGTGGCAAGGCAGGACCCCCCATCCTGTCGCTCCCCCAGCCGGGCTCAGCGGGGTCCCCCAGCTCAGTCCAAACTTCCCTCTTTCAATCACACTCAGGGAAGATGAAACAAGTTCAAAGGGAGGGGAAGCAGCTGTCTGGGGGTGTCTGGCAGGAACCGGCCCCTCAGCATTCCCGCAGCGGAGCTCGGCGGCAGGATGCTGGAGAGGACGGTGCTGGAGGGATGTTTGGGGGGGATGTAGCTCCTTTGGCGCCAGCCTCCACTGACCCTGGGGGCCCCATCTTTGCTCTGAGAGGCTGTGTTCAGCGAGGGCCATGGCAGGAGATGGTGTCCTTGGGACATGCTGAACCGCAGCCCCTTGGCCGGGGATGTTGAATGCCTGGGTGCAGCCTGGTCCTGTGCTTGGGGGTCTTTGCCTTGTCCACTCCACCTGGACCACCAGCTCTTCCCTCAAACACTTTGAAACATGTGCTAGGAAGATAAAACCTGCAGAAATCTGACAGTAGCAAGAGCCCTTGTGCATGGGGTATCTCACTCCACAGCAGAGACCTCCACCTTCTGTGCCCCCACATCAGGGTGCCCCCCAGCCCTGAGGCCTCCCAAGGAGCATCCCACCATGTAGAGCTGCATTTTGGGTTGCTGCAGGTTTTCAGGTGTACATGTGAGGCTGCAGAGCCCTGGCAAATAGACCAGAGCAGGCTGGAAATTGCTAAGAAACTGGGGGAGTGGGAGGCTGGGGCGAAGCGAGGGGAGAGCCCTGGGTAGAGCAGGGTCTGTGGGTGGCTCTGTGCACCGTGCTGGTGTGTGATGGTTCAGAAGTGCCCTGTCCTGAGCTTTGTGAGACAAAACAGTTTGGGAACATCCCCAGTCCTGGAGGACATGGAGGTAGCTGCGAGCTCTTGGATGGACCAGGAGGTAGAAGCATGAAGCACTCCAGCCTTGACCCCGCTGTTTTCCAGGCTCCTGCCTGAGCTCAGGCTCTTGCCGGGATTGCAGCGCTCTTTGCCCTTCTCTCCAGGCCTGCCAAGGTCCCTGGGAGTGGAGCCAGCCGGGGCTGGGTCACAGGGAAGCCCAGGAAGTCTGATCACCCTCAGCCAGCTGGGTCGTGGAGCAGGGTGCATGTCACTCCCAGTACCGAGCACCAGACACGGGCTCTGAGACCCAGCAGTGGTGTCTGGGGTGGACACAGGGAGGGGGTTCAGGCCAGGCTAGGATGTGTGGTGGCCCCAGTGTCCATGGGAGTTGCTCCCCTGGGGATGGTCCAGTGCTGGGCTCCCTGGGACAAAGCAGCCAGGGATCTCCTGGAGAGAGTCCAGAGGAGGCTACGGAGATGCTGAAGGGCCTGGAGCATCTCCCCTGGGAGGAAAGGCTGAGGGAGCTGGGGCTGTTCAGCCTGGAGAGAAGAAGACTAAGGGGGGACCTTATTCATGTTTATCAATATCTTCAGGATGGGATGGAGGGGAAATGGGCAGCCCCTTTCCAGTGTCTGTGGGGACAGGACAAGGGGCAATGGCTGCAAGTTGGAGCAGAGGAAGTTCTGCACCAACCTGGGGAAGAACTTTTCCCCAGTGAGGGTGAGGGAGCCCTGGGACAGGCTGCCCAGGGGGTTGTGGAGTCTCCATCTCTGGAGAGATTCCAGCCCCATCTGGACACCGCCCTGTGCAATATGAGCTGGGAGCTGCTTTGGCAGGGGGTTGGACCCCATGAGCTCTGGGGGTCCCTTCCAACCCCTGGGATTCTGGGATTCTATGAAGCCACAGAAGGAATTTTCCAGGCTGGCACAAGAGTTTCAACACAGAGCAATGGGGTGAAATGAAGAGAAGGGGGACGTCTGCTCCATCTGAGGGCAATCTGCTGGCCCAGGGATTTCACATGTCCCTGGGGCAGCGAGGGAGCCTGGAGCTGCCTCTGGACAAACAGCAGACGATCACCAAGGGCAGAGGTGACCGATCCTGCCCAGCCAGGCAAAGTGAATAACCCAAACTGTGGCTCCTCCAAGGCTCATTTTTAAATTCAGAGGAGCTATTTCAAAGCATCCAGGTGACTCAGAGCTCGGAGAGCTGCAGGGGCTCTCGCACCCGCGAGCTCATCTAGGTTTCTTTTCAACCTCCACTAGTCAGTGGGAAGATGCTGTCTGTCCTTCCAGGCCCTGCCCCTGTGAAAGCAGACTACATTTCCAAGGAAAATGCCCCAGTTTTTCCTTAACCAGAGAAATTTTGAGGACTGGCAGGTCCTTGCAGCCACCTCTTGTTTCTTCCCTTGCTGCCCGCTGCCAGGTGTATTTTTAGCAGATGGGGGTGATCTTTGGAGACCTTCATTCCCAAGGAGGTAGCATCCTTCAGACCCCACAGCCAGGAGTGATGCTACCCAGGGGCTTGGGGAATGGTGGGAGGTTCCTGGGATGTCTTGGTCCCCTGACCATGGTGGAGATGCAATGAATCATAGAATTGTAGGGGTTGGAAGGGACCCCCAGAGCTCATGGGGTCCAACCCCCTGCCAAAGCAGCTCCCAGCTCATATTGCACAGGGTGGTGTCCAGATGGGGCTGGAATCTCTCCAGAGATGGAGACTCCACAAGATCTGAACGAAGGATGGAGAATAAAAGGCACAAATCACAGTCTCCAGGTTTGCTGGAGACTTTGGGCTGGTTCCACACTGCAGTTTCCAGCACCCTGCACCAGCTCAGCATGTGGGTGCTAAAGCAGAGCGAACATTTCACACCGAGCTCTGCTCCAACCAGCTCTGGGGGTAACAGACAAGACAAGCTGCGTTCAGGACCAGGAGCTCAATTCTGCAGTGGAAATGGGAAAGGGATTTACCAGCAGGTTATATTGGTCTTGAGGTCTTGCTAAACACCCCGTGAGATGGTTTTAGAGCAAGTAATTTTCAGCCAAGAGTGTTCTAAGCCAGAGATCAAAGCCCCGAGGGCTCTTCCCTGGGTTGGAGGGATGTCTGCAGCGGGCTGGCAGGAGTGTGCACAGCTGCTGCAGCGGCGCCAGGAGGCATTTGCCGACAGACACAAAATCAGGTCACTCGAAACAGCTACAGACGCCCCCGTGCCGGCCAGAGGGAAGAGACTCGGGCAGCAAGCAGGGTGAACAGCTCCCAGGAATGCCTGGCGCTGCAGGCATCCCCCTCCTTGGGATGCAGCAAGGGTCTGACTGTGGGATGCTCTGTTCTCGGTAGCGTAGAGGGAAGGGGAGAAGAGCAGTGGATGCTGTAACAGGGATACTCCAGACTGGCTGATATTTGGGGTTATTCCCAATTTCCTGCATTTTCTGGATTAAAAAGGCAAGGATTAGAAAAGATTCTGGATTAAAAAGACCCTGGACTGGCTTCTTGGGCAGCAGCAAACCCCCCCATCCCATCCCATCCCATCCCATCCATCCCATCCCACCCCATCCCACCCCATCCCATCCCATCCCATCCCATCCCATCCCATCCCATCCCATCCCATCCCTTCTCCTGTATCTCTGAGTGGGGTGTGACACGGTCCCTGTGCTGGGCAGTCTGCCCAGGGTATCCTTCTGCCCTGACCCCGTTAGCTGTGAGGCGACATCTGTCCCTGCAGCAGAGCTCACGCTGCCTGTGCTGCGCTGCAGGGTGACAAACGGACACCGGCTGCTCCTGGGCAGCGTTTGCTGCTCCCCCCAGCACCAGGCTCTGGGAATAGTGTCAGGTTTGACTTATTCTCCCAGTTCATACTGGTTTTCAGGTTAAAGTGCTGACCGTGACAACCCATCACCAGTAAATCTGAAGGCATGTCCCCAGCAGTAACACAACTGCAGACAGGGAAACTGAGGCATGGAGCAGCACTGTGGCTCACTCAGGGTGACTCCAGCAGGCAGGGATGAAGCCTGGGGCACAGTGGGTGCAGAAGCTGAGACACAGTGAGACAGCCTGGCCTTTCTGCTCGGGCACCATGCAGTGATCAGCTGGTCTCGTGTCACAACTGTGCCCAGGGCATCCTCTGTGATCCCAGCCCATGTCACTGTGATCCGTGCAGAATTAACTCAGAGGTTCTCCAGGAGGCCAAATGTTCCTCCTGGGCTGCAGGTCCCTGATCTGCAGAGCCTGGAGTCAAGAGTGCCAAAAGTCACTCTTGTCAGCCCTCAGTCTTGAGTCACATTGACAGCATCCATCCACTGAGAGTCGAAAGGGGCTGAGACACACCTGTGGGGACAGTGCCCTCAGCAAGGGGGCTGCTGGCAATGAATTCACCCCGCAGGGAACACAGGTATCAAACCAGGTGGAGATGGGTGGAGGCTCTAACACCTCCATAGCAGCAATTCATGTGTGTTGAGTACCATCGACCCAAGAGGACCCAGTCTACAGAGCAGCAGATGGGATGCTGCCAGCACAGCTCCCACATGCTGGCATTTCTTCATCCCATGGCAATATGAACTCACCATGAGGTCCCCATTATGCAAAAGCTGTAGAGCACAAGTAGCTAGGGCCACCCAAACATGGTGGGATGTACAGTAAGTTGCCTGCAGTGAATAAGGTGAGGTCCCTCACTGCAGGTGAGTCATGGTCTGGTGCTGTTGGTACAATAGTCAGTCAGCCCTGTGGTTGATCAGCAAAGCCTTGAAAAAACCTGGAAACACACAGATGGGTTTGGTCACACTTCCAACAGCACCACCAAGCACTCTGGAGTTGTTTTTCCCTTTTCTGGAGTGACTGGGCTGCTTCCAAGGGTGCCAGGTTGGTGAAGGTGATGCACCTTGGGGCTTGGTGTCCATTGCTTTCCCAGGACCCTGTGCAGCTGCTGGCAATGAGACAAATGAGACACCCTGCAGAAGGAGGCTTTGCCAAAGAAAAAGCTGCTGATTCAGCCTGCCTGGTCCTTGCCAGCCCAGCCTGGCCCTGCAGGCAGCGTGTCAGGAGTGAGTCAGGACCAGCTCACCATGGTGTGTGCTGTCTCTGTAGCCATCCGGTGCTGGAGCTGGTTCAGGGCATTCAGGAGCCCTTTGAGGGGTGGTCCTGGGTCTTCCCCCACCTCTGAGATGGAAGAATGTGACTCCATCAATGGGAGGTGTCACCATCACCTGATTTTTACTGAAACATTCCCACCCCTGCTTCACATGAGCCAGAGCAGGCCATAGAGCAGAAACGAGTGACTCACGGGGTCGGGGCTGGGTGTGCAGGCAGGCTCAGGCACACCTCTGCCATGGAGCCAGCACCAACCCCCTCTCCAGTCACCAGCTCTGGAGCTGCAGGCTGGGCTCCATGTCCTTGCCCAGCCTTTGGCATGTGGCATCTGCCTTGCTCTGGCTGGACATGTGCCATGTGGCCTCCAACAGCCGAGCTGCCTTCAGCTCACTTCACACCCCGGGTATCATGGCTTTTCTAGGCCGTTCAGGGTGTTGGAACAGGTGTAATGGTGTCTTAACAGTGCCAGAGTGACTCTGTTGACCAGAAAGCAGATTTCAGCCATGAGCCTGGATGGGAGACAGCTGGGATAAAACCCACCAGACTCCATTTTCAAAGGCTGACCTGGAGGGATCCCCAGACCCACAGCTGCAACCATGAGGCTAGACCTACCACGATGCAAGTCAATGAGGCCAGACCTACCACGATCTCCTGTCTAGGACATCTCAAAGCAGCTTGTACCCAAACACAAGGGACTATTGAATCCAAATGACCATGCTCAAAATCAACCTGAGGGCGGGGAGGAAGGATTCATCCTAAGGGGTCACAGCACAAGCTTCAGCATCGAGAGGGGGTCTGTGGGACTGGTCATGGCAGGCATGAGGGGGTCAAGAGGGGTCTGAAATTCAGGAAGTTGGTATATTGGTGGATCTATACTCTGGTATGGAGACTGGGGAGTTAGAAAGGTCACTGCAACACAAAGAAGGGTAGGAAAATGCAGGGAAGTGTGGAGGCACCATGGTGGAATAATCTGTGAGATGAATCTCTCTGTGACACACTCAAAAGCCATCGCAGGGTGCAAAGAAACTGATGTGCTGGAAGCAAACCCCTGGCTGGTGGAAGAACAGGGAAAAGCCCTGCAGGTTCCTGCCCAGAGGTGTGAGAGAAACCCAGACATAGATCACAGGGAGTTGTGGTCCCTGTAGAGAGTAGGACATGGAGCATGGTGGAGACCACGCAGGCGAGAGACTCCTGGGAAGGATGGGGACAGCTTGAGAGGGTCATTCCTTTGGGGACAAAACACCATCTCAGAGCCTGGGCAAATGGCAGCCAGCAGAGCTGAGCTCATGTGAGCAGTGCTGGTTTATCCTCAGGATAGGTTAAGGACTTTTCAAAACGATCCTGCTAGATGCTGGGTGCAGGACCTGAGAGCCAGGGAGAGCCCAGCACACGGGCTGCCGATGGACTGGGAGGAGCTGCTCCTTTTGGGACGCATCTCAGTCAAGGTGGCCTGAACTTTCAAGCCCATGAAATGGGAAACCAGCCATGCCAGTCTGGGGTCCTGGCAGGATGATGCCTTCTCTGGCAGCATGAGTGCCCAGCTGCAAGGGCAGGCGTGCAGCTCTTGTGCAGGATGCCCAGTTGCAAGAAAGAGCGATTGATGCTCTCCAAGGCAGCCACAAAACAGCCCCACAGCCAGTGGGGGTGTCCTGCAGAATAGCAATGAGCTGAGGACCCCTGTTCTGCCAGCACCCAGCCCCACTGTAGCATGCTGCCAGGCACGTAGCTGCCTTTCCAACTGGAGAAAAGCCCCAAGGGGGTGACATCCTGCTTCCTAGAGACCACAGGCAGCAATTGCCTCTGGGCTAAGGGCTGGATGGGTGATGGGGGACAAAGAGGGGAGGCGAGACTGGTTTTGGTGGTGTAGGGCACTGCAGAGCAGAATCAGACACTGGAAAGTTTTGAGAGACCTGGGTTTGTCCTTTAAACCAGGTGGGACTCGGCAACTCCACCTTATGCCCCTGCCCCGTGTCTCACTGCCTTTTCCATCCCTCTCCCATCCCTTCCAGGCCCGGGCTCTGCCCCAGGCACTGCCCAGGGGGCCCCTTTCAGCAGCCATCACAGTCTTGGGTGGTTTGATTGGATTTTTGACAAGAACAAAACGTCTCTGTTCATAAAAAGGTGCTGGAGTAGGAAAGTGGATTCATCCCCCAGCCCTGTTCCCTTGTCTTCCTCACCAGTCCCCCTCCATCCTGTCCCTGAGACCGGTCATGGTGTTATTGCACACATACCCCTGGGTACCAGCGATGTCCAAGCAGGGACACAGAGTCAGGGAGGTGACATCTCCCAGTCCAGGACTCTGCATCACAATAACACCCCTCCATCACTTCTCCTCGAAGGAGGGCCAGAGTGATGAATGCCAGAACACCATTGACATGGCTGCCTATCCACCTCTGGGCCAGTCCTTTCCCTGCATCCAGAGCCCAGGATGATTTTTCTTGGACTCCTTCAAATAAGGGAAGTGCCAGCTCTTGGCACCAGTGATGCTTTTTCATTCAACTTGGTTCATTTTGCTTCACTTGGCATGTCACATCCCCCCTCCACGACTCAGTTTCCCCATCTGTTCACTGAGGGAATGATGCTACAAACTCTCCAAAAAGCACTGAGAGGCTGATGCTGAGAAATGCTGTCCTAGACACTGCCATAATTAGCACTGTCTTACAGACTACATTATTTCTCTTTCTTTTCATAGAATCCCAGAATCCCAGGGGTTGGAAGGGACCTTGAGAGCTCATGGGGTCCAACCCCCTGCCAAAGCAGCTCCCCAGCTCATATTGCACAGGGCGGTGTCCAGACAGGTCTCTTCCTATGAGGAAAGGCTGAGGGAGGCTGGGGCTGTTCAGCCTGGAGAAGAGAAGACTAAGGGGGGACCTTATTCATGTTTATCAATATCTTCAGGATGGGATGCAGGGGAAATGGGCAGCCCCTTTTCAGTGTCTGTGGGGACAGGACAAGGGGCAATGGCTGCAAGTTGGAGCAGAGGAAGTTCTGCACCAACGTGGGGAAGAACTTTTCCCCAGTGAGGGTGAGGAAGCCCTGGGCCAGGCTGCCCAGGGGGTTGTGGAGTCTCCATCTCTGGAGAGATTCCAGCCCCACCTGGACACCGCCCTGTGCAATATGAGCTGGGAGCTGCTTTGGCAGGGGGTTGGACCCCATGAGCTCTCCAGGTCCCTTCCAACCCCTGGGATTCTGTGATTCTGTGAATATCTCCAGAGATGGAGACTCCACAACCCCCCTGGGCAGCCTGGCCCAGGGCTCCCTCACCCTCACTGGGGAAAAGTTCTTCCCCAGGTTGGTGCAGAACTTCCTCTGCTCCAACTTGCAGCCATTGCCCCTTGTCCTGTCCCCACAGACACTGAAAAGGGGCTGTCCATTTCCCCCTGCATCCCATCCTGAAGATATTGATAAACATGAATAAGGTCCCCCCTTAGTCTTCTTCTCTCCAGGCTGAACAGCCCCAGCTCCCTCAGCCTTTCCTCACTGGTAACAACATCAAGTGACTTAAACCTCTTATGTGACTTAAACGTGCAAAAAAGAAACTGCTGGTTTTCCTCACTGCAAACAGCTCTGTTCGCCTGCAGCACGGAGCAGTCAAGGCCAGGAGAGAGCTCAGAGCACACAGCCTGTGTCCAGATGGACGTGGCAAAGCCCACGCAGAGCTGGGCAGACACACGTGTGGGTGCAGGCGAGGGTGCTCTGATACCAGCAGCCATCCCTGTCTTGCTTTTTGGGGTGGTTTGGCCCTGGCTGGAGGCCAGATGCCCACCAAAGCTGCTCCATCACTCCCCTTTTTGGCTGGACAGGGGAGAAAATAGATATTGAGGGGCTCAGGAGTGGAGATAAGGCCAGGGAGAGATCATTCCACAATCAGTGTCACAGGCAGAACAGACTCAGCACAGAATCAAGGACAGAAACTCTCTAATTGCTGGCACTGCCCTGCACCCCCAGTGACACCAGAGTCGGGGGATGAGAAGTGTGACCAGATCTTAAAGCCCCTCCCCCCAGCCCTCCCTTCTCAGCAGACTGAGCTTTACTCAGGATTTCACCCCCTTCTTCCCCCCACTGTGGCCCAGGGAGGGGCAGGGACTGGGGGAATGGGGGTGTCAGTCAGTTCCTCACCAGATGTTCTCTTTAGCGCAGGGTGGGGGTGTCATTCCTCACCCCCTTCCCCTGCTGCACCCTGGGGTCCCACCCATGGCAGACAGTCCTCCAGGAACTTCTCCAATGTCAGTCCTTTCCCACAGGGCTTCAGCTCTTCCCCAGCTGCCCCTGAGGATCTCCTTGCAGCTCTGCATGTCCCTTGTGCACCAAGCACAGGGGATGCCTGCTCCCTTGCAGGCTTCATGGGGACTGGCACAGTCCTCATGCCTGGGGAAGGACCCAATTCCTGCCCTGTACACCCCTCATCTCCATGCCCTGAGCCAGCCAGGCTGCCTAGTCAGACCCAGGCTATTTCTGCCCATTGCTTCTTGACTAGATTTAATTGTCAGAGTAATTAGGAAAATGCTCAGGGTATAATTTATCCCTAGCTGATGCATTTTGCTGCAATTCTTGGTCTCATCTCTTTCTCCTCACCATCCTGATGGAAACACTGAGCTTTGTCCTTCCAGGCAGCAAGGTCGATCAGTTTTCCTCTGGGGGAATAAATAATCTTTCAAATCTGAAAGAGGAAACAGACTTTAAATAATAAACTTCAGGTTTGCCTTGTGCTTGAGCTCCTTCTTTGTTTTCTTGGTGAAAGATCGATTCTCCAGGGTGAGGGAACATTTGATCGCGGGGTTAACTGAAGCCTTCACTTTCAATCTGGCATTTCATTTGCCTGATCAAGATAGATAGATCTGCACTGGACAGATTCATCTCAACATAAATAACCCAATGGCTTGACACATATGTACTCCCATCCTCACATCTCCCTTTTTTATGGTGCTGTGGAGGGGTGAATGACATGGGTTTTGCTCAGGCTTTGTAGCAAGTTGTGTTGGGTGGAAGGCCTTACGCAGCGCTACAGGCTGGGGGAGACTGGCTGGAGAGGGATCAGGCCGAGAAGGACCTGGGGGTGTTGGGTGGCTGCAGGCTGAACATGAACCAGCAGTGTGTTCAGGCAGCCAGGCCTCCTGGCTTGTGTCAGAGCCAGTGTGGCCATAGGTCTGGGGAGGGGATTGTGCCCTTGGACTGGGCACTGGGGAGGCTGCACCTCGAGTGCTGTGTCCAGTTCTGGGCTCCTCACCATCAGAAGGACATGGAGGTGCTGGAGCGAGTCCAGAGAAGGGCAACCAGGCTGGGGAAGGGGCTGGAGGGTGAATCCTCTGAGGAGCAGCTGAGGGAGCTGGGGGTGTTCAGCCTGGAGAAGAGGAGGCTTAGGGGAGACCTTCTCCCCCCCTCCCCTGCCCTGCCAGGAGGGTGCAGAGAGGTGGGCGCTGGTCTCTTCAGCCAGGGGCCAGGAGATGGGACAAGGGGCAATGGGCTCAAGCTTTGCCAGGGCAGGGTCAGAGCAGCTGTGAGGGACAAGTTCTTCCCTGGCAGAGTTGTCAGGGCCTGGCCCAGGCTGCCCAGGGAGGGGGCTGAGTCCCCACCCCTGGCTGTGTTTAACAGGTGGGTAGATGAGGTACTGAGGGATCTGGTTTAGCTTAGGATGGGAATGGTTGGACTTGATGATCTCCAAAGGTCTTTTCCAACCTGGTGATTCTGTGAAGAACTTTTCCCCAGTGAGGGTGAGGGAGCCCTGGCCCAGGCTGCCCAGGGAGGGGGCTGAGTCCCCACCCCTGGCTGTGTTTAACAGGTGGGTAGATGAGGTGCTCAGGGATCTGGTTTAGCACAGGACAGGGGTGGTTGGACTTGATGATCTCCAAAGGTCTTTTCCAACCTGGTGATTCTGTGAAATGGCTTTCAGTAATTGAAATGACATATAGCCAACTCATTAGCCAAAGAAATAATAATGTAAAAATTAATTAATCCAACTCCTTTTTGCATTTCAAATTGATCTTTTCATCAGGGGAAATATGCATTGGCCAGAGATGCTGCACCAGTTGTTTTGGGTTACCATGTCCTCTGAGGTTTAGAAACAGTAGATCTCATCGGCACTCCGAATTCTCATTTAGACATTAGGCAGAGAAAACAGCCTCCCTTGTTTTGTGAGCTTCCAGCCAGCTTTTCAGGCTTGAATATATTAATCTTTGAACTGCACTAAGTGCAAGAAGGGAAATGTTCCCTTTGCAGTGACAAATTGTGCTGGGAGGATTCTGGACAGCAAAAACAAGTTGTAGCCTAAGAAACTGAGGAGTTCAGTTGTTGACTGCACAGTCAGAGTCAGGTTAGCAAGCAGAAGTGTAGAAAACAAGAAATTAAAAGACAGCTGATACCAATCTCTTGTTCCAGGTGCAATTTAGGAGATCTCTTTTTCTGAAGTGTCCTGCATTGGAGAGATAAAGACCCACCTCAGCCCTGCTTCGGGGCTGGGTTAATGCCTCTTTACTGAAGATGCTATCTCAAGTTTTCTGCCTCCCATTTATCCCTGGGAGCAATGTCCTGTCAAATGCAGATGAAATGCTGACAGCAGATCTCAAGATTCTTCTTATTTCCCTTCCAGTTGGGACCTCTGATCTGCTCCTGCCTTTTAACAGCTCTCAGTGTTTTTCAGACTCACAGGGCTGGAGATTTTCCTCTGGGTACCAACCTGTCCTTTGATTTAGCAGCATTCTGGGAAGGATGGTGGCACTGGGCAGCCTGCCCTGGCATGGTACAGAATGGTACCAGGCACTTCCTAGCTGGCATCTTCCCCTAGCAAGGCCAGCTTTCTGCAAGCCATGGCACTTTGTGGGATGGGTATGAGCCATAAAGGCTCTTGGAGACTCATCACACCAGGCATTTTACATCTGCCACCTCATTTCAACATCTCACAGAGCCTGCATCAGACAGATTTGTCAGTTTAAGTGGGTTTTTGAGCTCCTTCCCTCTCCCCCATCTCCCTCCTCCCTTTTGGGTACTGACTTTGAGCCCTCATTCCAAAAAAGGTTCTACTGCACAAAGAACAAAACACATGGAAAAATCCAGACAGTAATTGAAAAAACACACTGCATTCATCCAGCAAAGTCCTGGATTTACACTGAAGATAGCCAAAGCTGCATTTTGCCCCATCTCCTTTGTACTACCTGAGTACATCCCCAGTGACACGCAGAGACATACAAAGACACGCAAGGTCAGCTGCTGAGCCAGACCCAAGTCATTAGCTCCCAGCTAATCACCACCGCAGGACCAGAGCTGATGTGTGAGAGCTCTGGAGGTAACCAGATCCACAGGGTGATGGTCTAGCGTGGCAAGGGCAGATGACCTCCTGGCCAAGCACATTGATGTCCCCATCACAACACTGAGTGAGAAAGACCCCCAGCACACTGTGCAAAGAGGGGCTTGGCCCTGGCTAGAGGCCAAATGCCCACCAAGCCGCTTGCTCACTCCTGGAGGAGAAACAGGCAGAGCCTCTGTGGGCTGGGATAAGGACAGTTTACTGCCAAATAGAATACAGAACAATAATGGGTAGTTACACTCACACCCAGTGCTAACACAGAGTACCTTACTGACCCAACGATTACACAGGGCTGCCTGATGGCAAGGACTGACTGACCCAACGGCCCAGCCACACTCCAACTGTCCTAGAGGCAAAACAGCCCCTACCCTTCCCCAACCAGCTGCTTTTATGGGGAAGTGGTGTCAGGGGGTGTGGAAAACAGCCCCGGCTAACTCAGCTCACCTGGGCTGACTCAGCTCACCTGTGTTGGCTGACTGGGGAGGTTAACCCTGGCCTGGCCAGAACCAGGACAGGGATGCCCATGGGTTTTGAGTGTCTCCTCCTGAAACTTTATTGCCCTGCAGAAATTAGCTTCTGCTGTAGGTGGGGTTGCTCCCAGGGTAGCAGGGCCTCAGCTGTGTGCTGGGGGTGTGCAGGACCTGTCCTCACACTCAGACCCATGTTCCTCTCCAAGGAGAGGACACATGCACACACTGAATTTCTAGTTTTGACAACAAAACTATTCAGACACTAAAAATACCCAGTAAATTTATTGCAGGGGGTGGCACTGAAAACAAGTCCATCGTGCCATCAGTGGTGGGCAGCTCTCATAATTTCACTCCCATCTCTTAGGGACTGGGCTGTTCCTCTCTATGGGCCCTAATTCCTCTGGTGCTACAGAAGAATCTCCACTTGTGTTTGTTTTCTCTTGTAAAGCAGCACTTCTCATGCTTCACATTGCAGATAAATGCTCAAAAAATGTTGCTGATTGAAACCAGGAGCCAAAAGACAAGAACACCACTTTTTTCCCCCCTGGTTCTGGGATTCTGTGTCTTGTTTCATGATTTTAGAGCCAGTGCCAGTAGTGTTAAATCATTTCCCTCCCACCTACTTCGGGGTCCTTGGAAGCAGCCAGCAGCCCAGGAAGATCCTGGAGAGCTGTGACCACACGTAGAAGAGCTGGGAGAGGGACCTGGAGCTGCCTGGGTGCGAATCTATGGCTCAGTGGGACTTGTACCCCATTGCTGAGGGACATGGGGTGCACCCTTAGGGCTGTCACCCAGACATGGCCACACTAGTGCAGGCACTCAGCACCTTCAGATGCACTCAGTGCTGCTCCCAGCACTGGGTGATCTCCCGGCTCCCTTTGGGGCATGAAGAGTCTGCCTGGGGTTACAGGGCAGCACTCCCCAACAGGCACAAATTAAACCATTTCCATCAGGCACTGGATGCTGTGGGCACCCTTAGCCCCCTGCTCGCCCTTCCCCCACCCACATTTGAGATGAGGGAGCTGAGCACCAGGTGGTCTTGTGTCAGGATCCAGCCACAGGCTGTGAACCAAAGCCCAGTTTGGAAACAAGATTAACTTTATGTGCACACAGGATTTATATTCACTGCTGGGGTGAGGGATGCTGCCTGAAAGACGTTAGGAAAACAGCCCTTCTCCCCCAGCAGTGGCGGACGACACGCGTTCCTTTGCCTTCTTTGGACAACAACAGTGTCTCACCCTCACCCAGGGCAGACCCTGAAGGACCAGGAGATGTGTGAGGTGCCTGTGCTTTCCATCTTTCCCCCTACAATCTCCAGCCCTCCCGTGCTCCCCTTTCCCCTTGCAGCATCCTGCTGCAGCGGGAGATTCTGGGATGCCCAAGGGGAAGCTGTTGGCGCTGGTTCACAGTGGAGCTGCCATGGAGGTTACTCACATCCCACCCCTGAGATGAGGACAACTTATCTGAAAGAAGCCCTGCGGTTCCTGGAAGCCTGTGGCTTGTTCCCAAAGACAGGTTGTGATTCATTGCCAGGCCCCAGGGAGTCCAGGGGCACAGACACCCCGAATGAAGCCAGACTGCAGAGATCCAGACAGCAGCTACTTCTCTGCAAGGCCAGCAGCAGCCCCAGGACGGGCTGTGACTTCTTGACAATGAATCACAGTCACAGAGTTACAGCTGGGTTCAGATGAGAAGGGACCTTAAAGCCCATCTAGTTCCACCACTGCCATGGGCAGGGACACCCTCCACTAGCCCAGGTTGCCCAAAATAGCAACTCATATGAACTCATTGGGCTGGTGTGATGCTGTGGCCACTCCCAACATCCCAGGGACCAGGGATGTGATAAGACAAGTCTCATCGGCTCAGCAGGAAAAGGTTGAACTTGATCCTTTAGCTGGAACCCAAAATGTGGCAGATTGAGACTCCAGAACCAGGGTGGGGGGTGTAGGGGTGTCCATGGGGACAAGCCCTCAGGGTGATATCGCCTCTGCCAAGCTCAAGGTGGGCTGAGCTGTGGCATGTGCTCAGGGGCTTCATCCACCTGGGACTGATGGCAACAGGAGAATGGCAGAGGTGTGGGGGGTGGGTTCCTGGTCCCCCAGGCTTGGACCACTGCAGCCAGGGGAGGACATGTCTTCCCACACTTGTAGTCACCTCCTGGATGGACATCCTTGATGGGATCTCATGTTTTGCACTGCCAGCCTGGGGTGAAGATACCCTGGCCCAGCCTGGCTGCCCTGTAGAAGCACCATTCCCCATTTCCAGATATTTTACCCCATAAATCCCTTTTCCACCTTATTTCCTCTGCTTCTTATGGGATGTTTCTATCCCTAGGGCTGCTTTCAGGTGTGTCTACATTGCTCTGCAATGCTCAGGGATTGCAGGACTGCCTCCAAGGTCCTGGGAGATGTATCAGGGCAGGCTGAACCCACACCAAGACAGCAGCACCTCTCTAGACCCTGTCTGGGGTCCAGGAGGGCTTCAAATGATCCAGGTCCCTGCAGAAGATGCTCTGAGAAAAGCTTGGAGAACAAAACCCTCCTTTTTCTTGCTATTTGCCAGAGCTGTGGCCAGCTCCAGCTTCACCCACTGCTGAAGGAAGCACTCACCAAAGCCCTGGGGATGCTGCATCTTGGTGTGTGGGGACCAGTCAATTTTGGCAGGATGGATTCGTTCTCATAAGCCTCATAATCACCCTCGCCTTTATCCATTAAGGAATTAATGGCTATTAAAAGCAGTTAGAAACATTTGGTGGACTTGCCAGCTGCTTCACCCAGTCATAGTCACTTGTGCTCTGCAGAATAATTCCTACACTGCTATTTTAGGATGGTAAAATCAAACCCTGGACACCGACTGGACCAGGAGGAACTTCACCTGGATGCAGAAAGCCCAGTGCACTTATGGACCCACACCATGCACGTGCTTTGAGCCTCTCTCATCATGGGGACTTTGGGCCAGGTTTGCATTAAGCAGCCTCATGGTGTGGTGCCATCTCCTCTTGCTGCAGTGAAGGAGACTCGAAGTGTTTTTGGAGCAGAGGTCCTCAAAGAGCCTTGGTCATGCCCAGCTGAGCCTGGGGTGCTGAGCTGCTGTCACTCCAGGTCATCACCTGGGCTGAGCTACAAGGCTTACAAAGGTGCTGGCTGCTGGTAGAGCTGATGCCAAGCAGAAGAGACACCACAGGGTGAGCAAATCCTTCTCTGGCTCTTGGTGGCATTGTCCCAGCCCCATTCTGTCCCCCTGCAGAGTGCCTTCCAGCTGTGGTGGCAGCCATGACCTCTGAGATCACGGCTCGTTGCACACAAGGAGACTCACAGCAGCCTCGCAGGGAGGACCAGGCACCTGTCAGGGACATCCACCCCCAGAGCTCCTGTCAGACTATCAGTTTTGGACCTCCTGCCTTCACCTCTTCTTGTAGCACACAGCTTGAGGAGAACTGAGAGCCCTTCTCCTGCAGTCCCCTGGGCTGTCCCAGTGCCCAGTTCAGACTGGGACAGCAGGGCATCCATGACCTGGGCTCTGTCTGCTCGAGGGGTACCAGGGGGGTTCAGGGGGAGATTTGGGATGCAGCCCCATCCACATGGGTGATGGGTGAAAAACGTCTGCTCCCATCAATGCCCCTCCTGCCATGGGAACCCATCCTCAGCCTGTCCAAAAGAGTGACCTGTAGAAAACACAACGTTGTCCCTACCCAACTGTCCCCTTCAGCTGAGCTTCTCTCTCACCCTGAGCAACAGCCATGGGGTCTGTGCCAGGTGCTGGAAACCTTGCTGCAGACACCTGGCCTGTCCTCTTGCACCATGTCCCCTGTCCCCTCTTGTCCCAAGAGCCTGCTGGCACTTGTCAGGTTTCTCCTAGTGCTTGAACTTCTTGCAGACCACCCAACCAGAGGCTCTGAGGCAGTGCACAGGGCACCTTGCATCCTCCCTGTCCCTTTGGAGCACTCTTTGGAGTGTCTCTGTGGTAAGACGTGAGTGTCAGGCTGGAAATACTGTCCTGAAAGAGGTTGCTGGGCTGTTTTTGTGCAGGACAGGGTGTCCATCACCAATCAGTGCTAATGTTCTGGCTGCAGAAAGCCGTGCTCATCTGGCCCATGTGAAAAGACTCTCCATGGGGGTTGGGCCAGTTTTTTTACATCTTTAAATGCCAGCTGACATCTGAGAAGCAACAGGTCTGGGATATTGGCGTCAGGAAAACTCCTCCATGCTGATAGGGCCATTCTCCCCACTTCCAAGCATCTGCAGGAACAGGATGTCATGGAGAGCTCCATCCAACCACCAGCCTTGGCTGATGTAGGTCGACATCCATCCTTCCATAGGCCACCAATCACATGGCTGTCCCCCCACATGTCTTCCAAGGTAGAAAACCAGAAGGGACATGACCATGAGAGCAACACTCTAAAACAGTGTTGGCACCCCTCTGCCCAGGAGATGTTTTCTCACATCAGCTCCATGGTTGCATCATTGCCATCTGCCAACCCCTTCCTGGCTGTGAGCCTTGCCAGGATGGGGCAGGAGGGTGTGAAATGCTTTTGTGGTGGGACCCATCCCTGTTTGCAGACAGTGTGGATCCATCATGAGCATTGACTTGCTGGAGTTACTGGATGGAGTGTGAAGGGCTGAGCAGCTGGTGTTTGTTCCCAGAGAGCCACAAAGCTCCCAGCTGTCACGTGGGAGGTCTGTGAGCAAATAGAAGATGCACTCAAAAGATGCAAGAGGGATGTTGGTCCTGAGGTATTCCTGCCAATGTTAACAGAACTTTTTAGACATTTTAATATACCTGAAAATCCTTGATAACCTTCAGGATTTTGAATTTGAGGGTTTTACCTAAATGTAGATCTGCAGGGTAGGAGGAAAATAGCCAGAGCTATAGAGTGAAGAAGGAATGTCCAGGGTTAGAGGTGATGCAGCACTCATAATCAGGCTCCATCTGTCACACAGCTTCTGTTCTGCAGCAGTTCCCACCTTTGCCCAGGGACCTTCTCATCCCAGCCCTGAGCTGTGGCCCAGATTGCCCCTCACCAGACCTGGATGCCACTTCACATTTCTCAGCTGCTTTGAACACCAACATCTGAGTGTTCCCACCCAGCAGCCTCCAGGACACTGAAAGATCTGAAGCAAAGACACAGCCAGGAAAAAGGAGCAGAAAGCAAGATTCTCTGAGATCAAAGAACTTTCCTCTAGAGATTTCCAATTAGATCAGGACATGCTCTGGCTTCTTTTCCTTGCTGTGTTCACAGTGCAGATGAGCTTCATGTCAACTTGGCCTCCTTTCCTCCTACCACGTTGGCTCCAGATTCATTTCATTAGTGATGGCCTGCCTTCATTAGTGAATTAATTCCCCAGGAGTTGCACTGCAATAAACCCTAGCAGAGCAAGGACCAGCAAAGCCACATCTGGGGACTTGCAAATACTGCAAGTATTTTCTGGACAAAAAGGATAATCACAGAAATGCTAAAAACCAAACAAATTTTATTCAAACCAGACCTGGAATCTTTGAGGCTTTTTCAACCAAACTAAAAGAGTTGGTTGTTGTGAGTGTCAGATTTGGATCATAGAATCATAGAATTGTAGGGGTTGGAAGGGACCCCCAGAGCTCATGGGGTCCAACCCCCTGCCAAAGCAGCTCCCAGCTCATATTGCACAGGGTGGTGTCCAGATGGGGCTGGAATCTCTCCAGAGATGGAGACTCCACAACCCCCTGGGCAGCCTGTCCCAGGGCTCCCTCACTCTCACTGGGGAAAAGTTCTTCCCCAGGTTGGTGCAGAACTTCCTCTGCTCCAACTTGCAGCCATTGCCCCTTGTCCTGTCCCCACAGACACTGAAAAGGGGCTGCCCATTTCCCCTGCATCCCATCCTGAAGATATTGATAAACATGAATAAGGTCCCCCCTTAGTCTTCTTCTCTCCAGGCTGAACAGCCCCAGCTCCCTCAGCCTTTCCTCACAGGGGAGATGCTCCAGGCCCTTCAGCATCTCCATAGCCTCCTCTGGACTCTCTCCAGGAGATCCCTGTCTGTTTTATCCCAGGGAGCCCAGCACTGGACACAACATTCCAGCTGTGACCTGCTGGCCACACTCCTCCTGATGCCCCTCAGGATCCCATTGGCTCTCCCAGCCACCAGGATTGACGTGTGGGTTGGAGATGTAGGAAAGGAGCCCTGACCTCTCTCTTGGGGGACAGACCCCCAGGATGAAAGTAAAATCAGTAGAAATGCAACGAACGTGCCATTCCCCATCGTTTTTCAGATGTGTCCTGAAATGTTAGATGGCTGGGGGGCTTTTCCTACCCAGTGTTGGACACCTAAAAAGCAGGTCCTGGGCTGAGCTGGGCTGCCTTGGCTGCAGCAGGAAGGGGTGCAGAGGTCTGACCACATCAAGATGTGGCAGAAAAAGTTGAATCTGCATGGGAATGGTGACTGAAGGGAAAGGAGGGTGGATATTCTCCTCTGGGTGAAGGCCTGGGGAGCATTTCTTCATCTCCTGGACAAAATGGGCCTCAGTGACTCCCCAGCCCAAGAAATTTTGACTGCAACAACCCCTGGAGCATCCCATCAGGAGGTAGCATCCCTTCCTGGAGGACTCTCTTCCTGCTCCATGTGTCCCTGTTAGGTCTGCTCAGTCCCTGGGGACAGTTTGTCTGCCTCTGCCTCCAGCCATCACTCTTTGCGCTTCCTCTGGGGATGCAAGCAGCACTCTAAGCAATAACTGCCTCTTTCCATTATTTCCCAAATCCTCTTGTTCCACACCAAACCAAAGCTCCTGCCCATCCCAGTTCCCTGGGATACTGATAAGGCCAGATGGTCTCTGTGCTCCTTTCTCCTGGCCTTGGCAGGGCATCCAGGAGGACTTGGGATGATGCCCATCTCTGTGGGGAAGGGATGGAAGGTGCAAAAACCACCAGTGAGGGAGAGTGAGAGGGAAAATTAGCAATTATGGTCAGGCTGAAAACCCCACAGACAAAGGAAACAAACCTAAATTGTCTGATTATGTTGGTGACTATTACCAGGGATGTTTTAGTCGCAGCTGTTAATAAAAATAATAGTAGTAATAAAATGAGAATGATGCTAGCAATTGTTCCAACACTGATGATAATAATAGGATTATTTATTAATTGTGAGCTGTTATCTGTATCTTCTAGTGCTTCTGCCTCCCAGATGTGCCCCAAACTCCAGCTGCTTCATATTAATGCAAGATGAGATAAATGAGAGAGGCTTTTTCTTCACGGCACAACCACGGCAGAGACATTGGGGACAGCAAAGTCTGCCCTTGTCCCCTCTTCTACTTGTACCCTGCATTGTGGGGGTCGAGCACTAGGTGGGATCTTGCATGTCTTTCCTTTTAAGTAGGGTTTGCAGCCTTCAGAGAAGCTGAACCCCATGAGAGCTGCGTGGTCAGACCCTGCAGCGTGGATGGGCAGGAGCTCAAAGTCATTGTATGGCTTTTGCCCTTCTCCATGTAGGGCTGACAGGGCACCCACCTTTCCCCCACAGAGTCCTGAAGCTGCCTCTGGCTTGGCACTTGAAGGAACAGAGGGAACAAAAGCCCCCAGCTCCAAATGTTGCTGGTTTCTATATGCTTTCCAGACTTTGCAGTGCTACTCTTGAGCCTCATGGCCTGACGTGAAGCGGAGAGCAGGGAAAGACAGGTCCTGCTGGGTGTGAGGTGAAGTGGCAGAGATATGTGTGCAGCAAGGAGGAATGGATGTGGACCACGGCAGAGAGAGAGGTGTGTGGCAAGAAGGAGGGCTGGATGTGCAGCGAGGTGGGGGGCATCCATGTGTGGCAGAGAGGGATGGTTGTGCATTGAAGAGGAGAGATGGATGTGTGTTGAGAAGGGATGGGCACACAGCAAGGAGGGATGGACATGCTCTGACGAGGGATGGACATGTTGTGAGGACAGATGTTCAGTGAAGAGGAGGGAGGGGTGTGCACTAAGGTGGGGAGGAGCAGCCAGCAGTGTGTGGGGAGGTTGCTCTGCTATGTGTGTTACACACCATGTGAGCTTGTGGGGTCCAGGGACCTGAGGTCTGCACAACCTCCACAGCTGCCCTGATAGCCATCTCCCACAACACACAATGTTCTGGAGCTGCAGGGTGTCAGGGCTGTCTGTCTGGCCCCCCTGCAGCCATTCCCCATGCCCTCTGCCTTGGCTGCAAGAGCGAACACTGTGTGCTCTGATCTGACCCCAGCTCATGACTCATGGGGTCTCTGTGCTCAGTCTGTCCCATGTGCTCCCCTAACCCAGGCAGGGGGAGAAGGAAGGGGGGAATGTGTTCAGGGAGCAGCTCCATGTCAGGGTGCTGGCTGGAAACCCCAGGAGGGTGTTTGGGGATGGTGGTGGCACTGAAGCTGCTCATCAGCCTTGTCCCTCTGGTAACGGCTGTCACACAGCTCTGCAGGGCAAGGAACACCCAGGATGGCAAAGAGCCTGTTAGCTCCCAGGGATGGGGAGATGTACACAGCTTGGGATTGCAGGGAGGGAAGGAGCTAGGGCAGGAGGGAGGTGCTGTTATTTCTGGTGTCCCCCCAGCCTGAGTTTCTCAAGCCTGGGGAGGAGGGAGTGGGGTGTCACGGCTGGAAGGACACATCAGTCCTCCCCAAGGGCCTGTTATTGGTGACGTGGGGTGCACAGACCAACCACAGCCCCATGGGAGCCTCTGGTATCCCTCTGCCCCCCGCTGCCCCCCTCACTTTTCCCTTCGTTCATGCTCTCCCACCACCCCTCACCCTCCCCGTGCCCCAGCTCTCCCTGCCCTGTGCCTTTCTCAGGGTCTCCTGCCCTCTCTCCTCCCCAGAAGGAATAAATCACCCTCCAGCTCCAGCCTCAGCTCTCAGAGGAAACAGCAGCCCACACTGCCACCCCCTTCCCATGGGACGTGGCTGCCTCTGGGATGCTGGGAATCTTTTCCCAGACCAGAGTGGGTTCATTTGGGCAAGCTGTTGAGGAGCCACCACTCTGGACTCCTGGGGACTGATGTTGCCCCTTCTGCTCTGTATCACTCCATGCTCCCACCCTGACACCTTGTCCATGAGATGGGTCTTGTGAAGGGACCTTCAAGGGGGAGGGCGAGTGGCTTGGGGTCTTTGGGTGTACTAAAAAGCCCCAAAATGCTCAATTTGTCCACCACAAGTGAAGACTGCAGACATTCTGCAGGGAGCTCTGGCATCAGATTTGCCAGCCACCTCCACGTGGTCTCCATGGCCAGGTTAACACCAGCATCTCTGAAAACCCAGCAAGCAGAGAAAGGTCCTTTGCTCCTTCAGTCCCCTCCAGTGGAAAGCAATAACACTCATGAATTTTCTTGGCCTCCAAAGAGAAGCTTTCCTTTGAGGGCCGGGGGGAAAATCAATCTAGCAGGCTCCACTTCCCGCTTGAAGAGCTCTGGAGAGATGAGCCAAGCCCTGGCACACTCCCTGGTGGCATCAGGGAGGGAGCAGAGCCCAACCAGAGCATGGCTCTCCTCCTCCTCCATCCCTTGGCACCAGCCCATTAGGAAAGAGGGTTTTGTCGATCGGCCCAGTGCATTAGGAAACGAAACAGGCTGTGCCCAGAAGCTTCCCCAGGGGTCCATTACCACCATCAGATCCTTCCTCCAGGCGGGTGGGTCCCAGAGGATGCTTTTGTTGTCGATTTCCTCTCCCAGCACTGGGGGAATTGTCTGGGACCGGGTACCAAAAGGGTCTGGGATGTCAGGTGTGCTGCTGAACGCATCAGGTTCGAACACACAGGCACACTTCAGATTGCTAATGCGTTTCCTGGCTTGGCATCAACCCCCAGAGCTGTCTGAGGTCTCTGTCTGGGGCTGGGGGTAGTGGTGGGAGACAGGGTGAGGTTCCCCAGGGCACACACAGAGAAACCAGTCCGTTAATGCATCTATCAGGACAAGCTGTGGCTGGTTGCTGAGGAGGAGAGTGAGGAGCATCACACCAGCTCAGCGTGGGCACTGCCACCCCACGTGGGGCAGTCTGGATCCCCAGGCAGTGTGTTTAACTCCTTCCCATGGCTGCTGTCTTCTCTCCCACAGATACAAGAGCGTGGTGACACCCCGACGGGCAGCCGTGGCCATCGCTTGCTGTTGGATCGTCTCCTTTCTGGTGGGACTCACCCCTATGTTTGGCTGGAACAACCTGAGCAAGATGCGGAGGACTCAGGAGCTGAACGCCAGCCACGAGTCTGTCATCAAGTGCCAGTTTGAGACGGTCATCAGCATGGAGTACATGGTGTACTTCAACTTCTTTGTTTGGGTCCTGCCTCCTCTGTTGCTGATGCTGCTCATCTACCTGGAAGTCTTCAACCTCATCCGCAAGCAACTCAACAAGAAGGTCTCCTCCAGCTCCAACGACCCCCAGAAGTACTACGGGAAGGAGCTGAAAATCGCCAAGTCATTAGCACTGGTCCTCTTCCTCTTCGCGCTCAGCTGGCTCCCCCTGCACGTCCTCAACTGCATCACCTTGTTCTGCCCGTCCTGTGAGACGCCGCACAGCCTCACCTACATCGCCATCTTCCTCACCCACGGCAACTCAGCCATGAATCCCATCGTTTACGCCTTCAGGATCAAGAAGTTCCGGACAGCTTTCCTGCAGATCTGGAACCAGTACTTCTGCTGCAAAACCAGCAAAAACGCCAGCACCACCACGGCTGAGCCAGCCAACTAGGAGCTGGCAGGGAGCAGAGAGGTCTTCTCCATGCCCAGTCCCCATCTGGTCACCGTTCCTGCTGTCAGAGGGAGGGGGTGCTGGTTCACCAGCCCAGTGGGATCTGAACAGCCACATCCCCCAGCTGCCCCAGGGGGTTATTTATTCACAAGCATCATACTGGTTTGGTATTGTAGCCTGCACTGGTCCTTTTCTTTTTGTCGTTGGGGTTTGGTTTTTTTTTCCCTTGTTTTGTTTTGTTTTGTTCTTTTTTTAAGGATTGCCAAGTATTTAAGGAGAAATTATACAGACAACGGCCCAGTTTATCTTCATGCAAATAAAGTCAAATGATAAAAACCACCCAGGAGGTTCTCTGCCATTGATGGAGACCTCTGGCTCCTTGGAGCTCAGCAGTCAGTTCTCCTGGCTCCCGTGGCCATGGTCCCATGGGGGTCCCTGGGCACCGAGGCAAAGGGGTGCCTGGACAGGAATGAAGCTGCTGAGAACCAGCAGAGCCCAGGGCGATGTGATCTCTGCAGCTCTGAAGCTGTGAGCTTTCAAGCCCTTTCTTTGCCCTCTGTAACCAAGGAGAGCTGAGCTAGGGTGGGACACAGGATGAGGTGGGAAAAGGCATCCCAGGGCAATGCCAACACCCACAGGGTGATGAACCCACCATCCCCATGGAGCAAAGGGTCAACCTCCAGCTCCCAACATTATCAAAGAGATGAAAGGAAAACCCTGTTCTGATGTGAACCCATGGACCCAGCAGCACCCACCACCCCTGTGATCTGCGCCCGGGGAGCTGGTCCCCTCTCCTCTCTTTCCATTTACTTTTTTCTTCTCTTTCCTTTTACTTTGGCCTTGATAATTGTCCTCTCCTCTCTCCTCTCCTGTCTTCAGTGCAACATGGAGCCAAGTCTTTCCCAGCCCCTGTTTTTGTCACCTCCCCCTGTCACTCCCTCCCACCTTCCCTGCACAGCCAAACCCTTTGGACCCAAATTTGGTGGGTTAATGCAGCCACCTCCATGGCACAGGGAAGGTACCTCCACCCATTTGGGGGCAAGCAGGAGACCACTGCAGGCTGCTGTGTCCATGTTGATGCTGCCACAGGGACCTTTGCCCACCCCACACATCTGCCTTGGGTTTAGGTGTATCGCTGTGCATCGTTGGTCACATTTGAGGAGAGGATGGCTGGAGAGGGGCTGTCACCCCCACCCAGCTCTGTGGGCCCTACAGATGCTGGGAGCTGCACTGCCGGTCCCAGCTCTGCAGGAAGCTCTTCCAGGGCTGAAGTGGTGATGGGAAGAGTTAATTTTAGTGAGCTGAGATTCTTTTCTTATCAGCATCCCTTGTTCACCAATCTCCCATTGGAAACACACTTCCTATGACCCTTGCCCTGTCCCAGGAGGGTCGTGCCCCTCAACGTCACTGACAGGCAAAGCAACAGCAGCAAGTTCCCACAGGGGCTGAGATGGGATGGAGAAAGGAAAAGGACCTTGGGTGGGTGAGCCATGGGCAGCTCTTCAGCTGGCTACGGAGACCAATGCCACAGATATGTGACAGGGACCAGTCGCTGCAGCCTGGAGGAAGCTCCTCCTTTTCTCTTGAGAGGAAGAGGAGTGCAGTAAAGAAGGATGGAAGGATGAGAGGTTCAGCCTCCCACATTTTACAAGGGCCTTTATATATCATATCCAGGTTCCTGGTTTGGATCATTCTGGGAAAAAACAGAGCAGAGCAGAAGACACCAAGCTGTGTGGTGCAGTCAACATGCTGGAGGGAAATGATGCTGTGCAGAAGGCATCATGAGGCCGTGCTGAAGGACCTTGACAAGCTCCAGAGGTGGGCAGGTGTGAAGTCCATGTCATGAAGTCATGAAGTCCAACAAGGCCAAGTGCAAGGCCCTGCACATGGGTCAGGACAATCCCAAGCACAAGGACAGGCTGGGCAGAGAAGTGATGAAGAGCAGCCCTGAGGAGAAGGACTTGGTGATGTCAGGGGACAAGAAGCTCAAACTGAACTGAGCGCTGGCAGCCCAGAAAGCCAACTGTGTCCTGGGCTGCATCCCCAGCAGTGTGACCAGCAGGTTGGGGGTGGGTTCTGCCCCTCAGGTCCACTCTGAGGAGACCCACCTGCAGTGCTGCATCCAGCTTGGGGGTTGCCAGGACAGAGAGGACACGGAGCTGTTGGAGCGAGTCCAGGGGAGGCCATGGAGATGATCTGAGGGCTGGAGCACCTCTGCTATGAAGCCAGGCTGGGAGAGTTGGGGTGGTTCAGCCTGGAGAAGGCTGTTTCTGTGGAGAGCTCTAAGCCCCTTCCTGTCCCTCAGGGGACTCCAGGAGAGCTGGAGGGGGCTGTTTATTGGGGAGGACAGGTGGAATGACCTTAAGCTGAAGAAGGGCAGATTTAGATTAGACATAGGAAAACAATTGTCATTATGAGGGTGAGGAGGCCCTGACACAGGGTTCCCAGAGTAGCTGCCCCTGGATCCCTGGCAGGGTTCAAGGCCAGGTTGGATGTAGCTTTGGACAACCCAGGCTAGTGGAGGATGTCCCTGCCCATGGAGGAGAGAGGGTTGGAACTGGGTGGGCTTTGGGGGTCCATTCCCACCCAAACCCTCTGTGATTCTGTGAAGAAGGCAAGGACAGCAGCAAATCCTTCCCTTGGGTCTCATTGTGATGCCAGGGCCCTAAACACCCTCCCAGCCTCCCTGAGGTGAAGAACCCCAAATCCTTTATCAGTAGTGCTTGAGGATGCTGCAACCCCCAGGGCAGCAGAATCAGGACCCCCTGCTCCCTGTGCCTGTGATCTCCTTGCACTGCAGTAACTTGGCCTCAGGTTAGGGCTGCTCTTTACCAAGCCCAGGTCTGGTTCCCACTTGCATCATATTTCTGCAGGATGCAGCTTTCCTGGAAGTGACTCCTTTGCCTGATCCTTGTGAAGGTGCCTAGAAACCTGATGACTGGGATGCCCATAAATTAAAAGGCACGTGGGTGGCTGCTTTCAGAAAAGACATCCAGTGGATTTTTCCATTCCCTGCTCTCCAGACCTTTCCCGGGGTAGAGCTCACTAAAAGTGGATGCTGTCACCCTCACTGGTCCCCTCTGAGGTTACAAATACAGTCTTTGCCCTGTAGGACTGTATTTAGGTTCTGGAAAGGACACGGTGTGTAGCATGAGACAGTCTTGGAGATGCTGTTTCTCTCCTGTTAGCCAATTTCCAGTTAACACAGCCCGCTCCCAGTCCTGTGCCCCAAGGCTCTCACTGGCCAAAGGCACATGCCAAGATGCCAGGGACATCACAGGGACCAGGACACCTCCATCAGTGCCCAAGACCAGGCAGGAGCATGCTGGGGGAAGATCTGCTCTCAACCTGCCATCTGGACTGCAACCTCCAACCCAGAGGCATCACTGCTGACCCAACCACTTCAATAAACCATCCTGACCACCAGCTGGCATAAAAATCAGTCCAACAATGCCCTCTGATGGTGGAAATGATGCCTGGTGTGGACAGTGCAGGGGCCAGTGCTGAGCCCCTGGGAAGAGCAGTACCCCCACGGGTTTCAGCTGGGGCTCAGAGAGTAGGTGACTGCTGGGGACAGGGCAGAGGGGCCACAGGGGAGGTGCTGCAGAGACGGGTCAGATATTTTACCCCTCCCCACTGCCTGGCTTTGCTCTCTAATGGCAGCAGGGCCAGGAGGAAGCTCAGATCTGTGGGTGCCCAGGTTGGGTTTGCAGTGCCAGGTCTTGCAGGGCTGTGTCTTTCTCAGGACAGGACCTGGGTCTGGCCCCATGACCCAGCTGGCACATGGCTGGGAGAGCTCCTGCCTTCACCCACAGGCCAGACCCCTCAGCCCAAGAGGGAGGCTGTGCTGGCAGAGGAGGCACACCACACTGCTGACCCCCCTAATGATTCACTTCATCAGCGTGATGGATCTGTCTGGGTTCTCTGCTAATAAACAGCATCTGACCCGATGCCATCTCTCAGCAGATGAGCTGTCAGGAGCTAACAGGGCCAATTCCTCCTTGTCTGGGTAACTCATTGGCGTGTCCTGCCCCCACTGTCTCACGCCGTGGGGAGGGGATGCTGGTGGCAGTGGGTGGCAGGATCGTTGCATCACCCATACAGATGAAGAAATTGTGCTTTGATGAAGAAGCATCACCATGCCACAGCTTTAATGGCACAATATTTGTCCACACCCCAGCGAGAACCGCTCCAGCTCCAGGAGGAGACCTTGCCTCATTCTCCTCCTCTTCCTTGTTTGGTGGCTTCTAGTTTAGTCAACTTCAGCTATGTTTTATAAAGCTGATCCTCTCTTTCCAAGCTCAAAATCCATCTCTTCCACCCATAGTTGAAACCCATAGCACCCCTGGCAGCTGTGGCCCCACTGCCTCCCCCAGCCCAAGGCAACCCCACAGCAAGCAGAACATAATGGGGGGTTTATGATGACCAAAGATGGGCTTGTTTTATTGTCACACCTAAGGACACACTCAGAGAGGACCATGTTGTGGCAGGCTGAGGCACAAGCCCCCAGGGGTACCAGCAAAGAGGAGGACAGGCCCACAGCAGCAGAGGTCGTGGCCAGGAACATCACCATGTGCCATGCTCCCCCAACAGCAGCTGCAGCATCCACCTGGGGTAAAGGAACAAGATCTGAGTCCTGCAAGGCTGGTGGTCAGGGGCAAGATGGGAAACCACATCCCAGTCATGGGTCTAAGGCAAGACAAACCCAGCCTAGCTCTTCCACCTTCTCCTGCCCCACGAAATTAAAATGCAACCTTTTAGCTCTGCTTTTCCACCCCAGTCCCATTTCATGCTCCTTTATACCTGCCCCAGTGCCAGTCCTCACCTCACGTGTGTCCAACCCTGGTGTGCCAGGTCTCTGAGCCCTGCCTGCAAACCAGAGCTCTGCCCACACACCTGCCCCTGCCCCGTACACCATTCTCCCTACTGCATCTTCTTCCTCCTGCGTGTTTGGACAACCTTCCCCCCACCTTGCAAAGGGGCAGGTTTCTCTCAGGCTCTGCAGCGTCCCAGCCCACCAGTGCATCTCCAGCCATGGGACAAGGCAGTGCCAAACTGGGCTCTATCAGCAGGGCTTACCCAGGGCACTCAACCCACTCCCCCACCCCAAAGTGACCCACCCTCCCTCCATCTGGCAGCCCCATCCCAGACCTACCTTGCTCTTCACCTTGCCCTCGGATCTGTCCTCACTGGGGCACTGCAGGAGAGCACAGGAAACATAAACCCCCTGCACTCCCCAAGTATCGCTCCCCTTTTGCCTTCCACAAGCACCACAGGGCACGACCAACCTGCCCACCCCAACACACACCCACGCACACCATCCCTGCACACACACACACACACACACACCCCAAG
Organism: Hypotaenidia okinawae; assembly: GCA_027925045.1. Classification (NCBI taxonomy): domain Eukaryota; kingdom Metazoa; phylum Chordata; class Aves; order Gruiformes; family Rallidae; genus Hypotaenidia; species Hypotaenidia okinawae. Next base: position 3,099,897 of record BSDF01000023.1, on the reverse strand, counting down.
CAGGCACACACACCACAGCCTGCTGCTGACCAGCTTGTCCCCAAGATCCCAGTCTGGGCAGCTCCAGGCTTTGTGTCCCTAGCACAACAAGAAGCTCTGTCTCCCACTCCCTCCCTCACCATGCTGCCTGCTCTGACAGCCCTGCCAGCAAGGCAGCATGGCAGGGGCTGGCTGGGTCAGTGCTCGCTGCACCAGTGGGAAGCCTCAGCACCAGCTGCTGCAGCACCGAGCACCGACCCTGTTCCATGCTTCAGCAGGGACTGAGGGTGCTGGGTGCCTGCAGGATGGAGCCCTTGCCTGCGTGGGAAGTAGGGCAGAGCATGTCTTGGGGCAAGCGTGTGCTGGGAAGCCATGGAAGGAGAAATAATAAAGGTGACACGTGTCTGAGGACACCACCGCTCCTTGAGGAACATGCGTGGGAGGAGCGTGCATCCTCCTGCGTGCCAAGGCAGGTCTGCAGCACGCAGGAAGAGGTGTCTGGGGGGGTGGGGAGCAGAGCTGAGCACCTCCATACAGGGTTGGGCTGGGTGCTCTGCTGAGGCAGCGAAATGTGAGCTGGGAAGTCTGGGCAGGATCCCGAAACATAAATCAGAACAACCCAGGTGCAAGTGGAGGGGTTTCAGCACAGCCCCCACACATGTGGCTTGTGGGTGGACTGGGACACAAGTGCTGGTGGATGTGGTGAGGGGCGACTGTCCCATCCACCACAGCTTCTCTGGACCTCTGGCTCTGCAGTTTCTGGTTTCCTCCCCATTTTTTAGCCAAAAGTGACAGAAGGAGATTCTGAGATACTTTAAGACAACAAATGCAAGAAGCCTGAAGCTCCAGATCCCAGTGACTCCCCAAGGGCTACCCAGTGTCCTTGGGGTCCTCCATCACCAGAAGTCAAAACCAAATGGGACAAACTGCCCCACTGTGAAAGTGGAAACAAGAAAAGGCAAATAAGGAGACCTGCTCCTCCATCTCCCCAGCCAATCTTACCTTTGACATCAAGTTTGCAGTCTACTGAGGCTTCCCCCAAAGGGTTCACAGCTTTGCAGGTGTAGATGCCCCCATCGAAAGGGCTGGGCTTGCGGATTTCCAGGGAGCAGACACCCTGCTCGATCATGGCGATGTATTTGGGGTCTTCCCGTATCTCCATCTGATTTTTCATCCAGATGATTTTGGGCTTGAAGGCAGCAAGGTTTAGTTATTTGTTCAAATTGAGGAGATAAATGAGAGATCTAACTGGCTTCAAAATGCAGCCGCTTCCCTCTGCCTCAGCCCTGGCCCTGCCTGAAGCTGGTGGTCATGGTGGGAGTCACAGTCAGAAGCAATTTGAAGAGCTAAATCTACCATTCTTGAGCCCAAATCACTGCCCCAGACTTCCTCCCCCAGGACATGGCTTGAAATAAGACCAGTTTCCCATCTCCATGCAGAAACACCCTAAACTTGCCCCTGTGTCACTTGGAGAGCAGTGTCAGACCCCTAACCTCACCCAACCCTAGCACAACACAACCAACCGTCTCCCAACACATCCAGCCACCTTGCAAAAACCCCATGGGTGGCTTCCCATACATGGAGACCACGCTGTCCACAGAGGACCCCACTGACCTGTGGGAAGCCCCGGACACTGCAGAAGAGATGTGTGCTGTAGCCCCGGGTGGTGGTTCGGTCTGTCAGGGGCTGGGTGAACTTAGGAGGCTCCATCATGTCCCGTTGGGGGATCTTCTCTGGTATGTAAGCGGTTTCTAAGAAAAGAATTCTAGGTTGAGGCAGAGCTTGGTTTCCTGGGCTCACCAGCTTATGGTTACAGGAACTCAGCCCAAGGTACCCTAAATACTTCTGCTCCCTCACAAAATACACCAGTCATCATCTAGGCTGACCTGAGGACTTGGCCTTCAGCTCAGACCAGCCCAGTCTATAACTCCCTTCTCATCCCTCCATGCCATGTTAGAGCCCAGGCCCTGCCAGGGATGGGGAGAGCCCAGTCTGCAAACCAGCACCGCGACACACGCTGTGTGCAGCACGTCACATCCAGGCCAGGCCCTGCTCTGGATCTCCCACTCCATCCCCAAAATTCAGTGCACAGGACAGGAGGTGGAGGTAAGCTCTGCAGGTGGCAGAGGCACCACTCACTGGGTGCTACCTGCGAGCAGGATGGAGATGGATGGAGGGAGAGTGGGGCTGAGGGGTGCTAGATTAGAGACTCGGCCCTGAGATGCACTGCCCAAGGGCCTGCGCTGTGGGGAGAAAGCCAGGGCTCTTCCTCACCCCTCCCTGCTTCAGCTTCACTCTCACCCCAGGGATATCCACCCCTTGATCCTTCTGTGCAGGCTGACCATGGCACAAGCCTTCCCCAAAGGAGAAAGGAGGTGCAGGAGGAGGGCAAAGGACCTCTGGACCGCTTCCTTAGGGATGCATAGCCTCACCCCTGCCGGGCTCATCCTGGGGACCAGCCCAGCAGCATCACCACAACACCGAGGTAGCCCCGCTAGTTCAAACGGGATCCCTTTTTGCCCACCACCACCCTCCTCAACCCCTAAGACAGGCCCTGGTCCCCACTTGGTTTCTTGATGTGGGCCACCCCCGAGGTGACAGCCGCTTTCTCGCTCAGCCCGCAGGCGTTCTCGGCAAACACCCGGAAGGAGTAGGTGTTGCCGATGATGAGGTCAGAGATGGTGCAGCTCGTGCGGGTGCAGCGCTCCAGCACTGTGAACCATTTCTGGGAGAGGGGAAAAAAACCAGATCAATAAGAGTGGTGAGGAAAGGCAGGCTGGTCCAAAGAATGGAGAAGGGGTGGGGGGACACAGGGGTGTGCTGTACCCCTCGCCCATTAGGGCATCCTGGTACCCGGGGCACAGGAGTGCCCAAGCTCACCCCACTCTTCTTGTCTGACTTCTGCACCACGTAGCCCTTGATCTCGGAGTTCCCGTTGTCCGCTGGTGGGGACCACTCCAGGGCCACATTAAAGCCCCACACGTCCAACAGCTTCAGGTTCTGGGGGGCAGCTGGTGGCTCTGCAAATACAAACCCTCACAGGGTGGCACCCTCATTTGCTCCCTGTAAATTCTGTGTAATGTGTAAATTAATGATCCCCTGCACCTCGCTTCTAATCTCACCACGTTGCAGCACAGGGGGGATGAGAAGCTGTGATGGGCATGGGCTGTCAGAAACCCTGCATCCCCAACCAGAGCTGTTCACCTCCGTGATCCTTCACACATTGAAAGGAGGAGCCTCAGAGTCCCTTGACTTGTTGCTGGCCCTGTCCCATCCCACCCAGAAAAAGAGCTTCCCCCAACCAAGGGGCAGAAATGAGCTCCAGAGCTGCTCCCCATCCCCGGCCTTACCAATCACTCGAATGTCCAGGGTGGCCTTGTCCTCTGCTCCATTTATCCTCACAGCAAGCTCGTACTTGCCCGAATCACCACGCTGAGCCTCACGGATGTAGAAGATGGTGTCCTTGTCCGTGTTGCGGATATTGACGCGGCTGGTGTCCAGGGGCTGGTCACCCTTGGTCCAGATCACCTTGGGCTGTGGCTTTCCCTGGAGCAACCCGCACAGGCTGATTAGGAGCCACTTGAGCGCACGGTCCCAGCTGGTCCTGCTGGGAAGGATGGGTGGGCAGAGCCACCCTGCTTTGTCCAGGCAGCAGTGGCCTGGACACAGTCTCTCCCACCCAGCAGGCCCCAGGGAATAAACAGTCAGTCCCTGCCAGCCTCACTGATGGGAAGCCAAGCCATCAGGCTCCAGGGATGATGCTGGAACATGCTGGTCCCACAAATTCCTCATGGAGCAAGCCCAGCTTTACTTGCTATGGGCTTTGTGAGTAGAACCATGCTCCTGTCAGCCAGGCACTAAGCCCAGGTTCAAGCCAGGTTCAAGCAGGGGCTTGAATTCAGCATCCAGGGGCTTGAATTCAGCATGGCCAGAGCAGACTCCCAACCACCTATGAGACATGACGTGGACACGTCCCTCACTGCAGGGACAATTTTGTGCCTCTTGCTTTTCCCAGCATGTTTCAGGGTTGGTTTTCACCATCTGAGATGCCATGGTGTAGATGTTTTAGGGATGCCACATCAGCTGAGGAGAGGAACTCCAGCTTGGCCCATCAGTGCCAGCATCACTCCTCCCATCACACAGGTCTAAAGGCAGGTGCTCTCTCCAAGAAGATCCCCACTGTTCTGCTGTGGGGTCCTGAGGTGTGTGCCCAGACTCCTGCCTGGCTCAGCCAGGAGCATGAGCTGGACAGGGCTTGTGGGCTGAGAGACCAGCAATAGCTAGCCCATGGCATAGTGTTTGGAGTTGTCCCATTTCCAACATCACCAATATAGACAAAGCAGGAGAAAAATAGAAGCTAGGTGGTAATTGGAGAGGGATTCCCATCCCATGAGACGCGGGGATCAGGACAAGTCAGCCCACAGCTGCCCCAGGCATGTCATGGTGACTAGAAAAGTCACTGCAAAAGCTAATCTGCAGTGAAAGAGCCTAGGGGATCAAATCTCAAGTCTCCTACCTACCTGGAAAGGGATCATCACGTTCACAGCATCCCCAACACGCCTGACATACGTCTGCCGCAGGTGACGGGGCATGCGGATCCTTGGGAGCTCTGGGGACCAGAAAGGCATGCCATGGGGCCAAGGAAATCACATCCCCCAACTGCCTGACCCACCCCATGTGTCCCCCTGCTTGGCCTTCAAGAAATCCCATCCAGAAACACAGCCACCTCTGCCCTCTCATCTCCCGGACCATGCTTGCTTCCCTGCAGGGCCATGCCAGCATATCCACTGCCTGCACCCCAAAATTATATCCATCCTTGAGATACCAGGTCACCAACCCAATGGCACCACCCCAACGGACCATTCAGTCCCTTCATCATAGCCAGGCCATGGAGACTAACATGGGCTTAACCAGAAGAGCCACATCCCAGCCTACACAGCAGCAAGGCAGAGGACAGCATCTCCCAGTTGGGAAATACTTCTCCCCCAGCTCAGAGCAGACTTTCTAGAGGCACACAACCCCACTTCCTGCAACAACAAAGCCCTCCAGACCTCCACCTTCCCTGTGCTCTCAAGGCTATAGAGAGACCAAGGTGGGGGCATGGTCACTCACAGCAGAGCTGTGAAAGCCCTCAGCTTAAAATGAAGGCTAATGTCCCCAAGGGAACATAACAAAGACAAGCAAAAACCTCACTGCAGAATGCTGATGGAGTGTGTGTGTGTGTGTGTGTGTGTGTGTGTGTGTGTGTCCTTCCCAGGGTGAAAATAGCAGCCGTGTAACCCTACCGGCACGGTGCCACCCGATGATCCCTCTGGAGAGGCATTGGGTTTACGTGAGCACCTCATAAAAGAGCTGTGTGTCTCTGCCTGGATTAAACGTGCTGGAGCTTAGCTCTGGGGAGGGGGCCACAGCCAGAATTAAACCAGGACTGAACGATGCCTAAACAGCTGAGCGTGTGAAACGGCCGGCAGTGGGCTGGGGAGGGCAGGGAGATGCTCGGGGGTCCCAGATGACAGCTGAGATGGTCTCTGCTCTGCCCATGCTGGTATTCACTCCAGGGATCCAGGCACCACTTGGGCTCATCAGTCTCAGCGGGGCAGAGAAACCTGACCTCGAGGGAGGAATGTTAATTCAGGGGAGTTTTCCCCAGCTCACGTGTGCCTTGCTCAGCCGACTGGCCCAAGTCGGTGGCCCAGGTGACAGGCCCAAGTCGGTGGCCCAGGTGACAGGCTGCTGCAGGTGAGAAAGCATTTTTCCTGCCCCAGCTCCCTGCAAAATGTGGCGCTCACTCCAAATCTCCATCTGCTTTCTCCCTGTCTCTCTCCACTTCCCAAACCCACTTGTCCCACCTGTTTTTAAACTCTCCGCCATCTGTATGGCTGCTATTTAAAATCCCTTGTGAGGCTATAAACGCACCCGTGAGAGGTACAAAACACCATCCCAGATAAAATGAGAAGACCAGAAGGTAAGAGATGGGGCAGAGAGGAGAGGATTGACACCCCCAACACACACATTAGGGCTGGTGGGGTGGACATGGGGAGGCGGAGGGGCATCGAGGGCTAATTTGTCCCTCAGCAAAGCCTGGCAGCGTGCACAGGGCTGTGTTTCAAATGAAATGCAGAAACAGGCAAGTGAGATTCAATTGCCAAAAAGAAAAGAGATTAAAAAAACCCACTAGCACAGAGACAGCAAGTTGTTTGTGGGCCTTTCAGCTCTCTGGGTTTTACACTTCTGAGTCAGTACATGCAGCTGGGACAAAGCTCAGGCAGCAGGGACAGGGGCTGTCATGCCAGTTGCCCTGTGCCTCAGTTTCCCCACTCCCAAAAGGTATGGCAGGATGTCTCTGAGATCTGTGGGTGAACACAGCAGCAGACACCAACCACTAAACCATGTTTGCCAACTCCAAGCAGACAGAGCGGACAGACCTGGCAGGACCCTTTCCAGATGCTGTTCTCCTTCTCCAAGCCTTTTCCAATGAAAAGCTGATGGTTCCTGGTATAACTTCTGTTATTATTAGTACTATTTTTAAGCAGCTGAAAAACCCAATGTGTTCTTTGAGTTATAGGAAAACTTGCACATTAATAATGCCTGATCAAGGGAAAACAAGTCTGTATTTGCCATTTGATAAATAAAACCCAGCCTTGCAGTGATACATCAGCCACAGCACATTGGCAGCACCCCGGGAGGAATGTGAGCCTTGCTAAGCATGGGAGCAAGCCATTCATTAGCGAGTTCAGCATGATTAAAGTTCCCATGCTCCACACCACCAGCTCTTGACTTTCCTCAGCTAAACAAACAAAGCTGCCCAATGGGGGTGTGATGGCGTGGCAGAGATGTAAGCACGGCCCAGGGAGAGGAGATGTGCCCAAAGTGAGCCTGTTCCTGAGCTCTTCCAAAGAAATGGGGAAACATGGCTCTGCAACCTGAGTCCTTCAGCCCCAAAGCCTCCTCATCTCCAGGATCAGCGTCCTGAGGTCAGGAAGGTACTCCATCCCACCCCGAGGGAATTTGACACAGATATTGAGAATAACACCTCGGTCCCAGGCTGGATCTCAGTGTGTGAGGGGGCAGAGGGTGCTCAGGGATGGGCTGTGATTTCTCTGTGGTGCTGACAAAGGGGGTGGGAATTATGGATGGCAGGAGCAGTACTTACGGAGGATCTCTCTGATGAGGACTGGCTGCTCCAGAGTCGCTGGGACACTGGCACCACTGGCGCTGACAGCCTTCACCCTCACATGGATCTTGTCACCAGATTTGAGGTCCTGGATCACGTAGCGGGTGGAAAGAAAAGGCTCCGTGTTCACAGATGTCCAGTCTGTACCTACGGTGAACCCAGCAGAGCACTTCAGGTGTGAAATGGACAGACAGATGTTGCCCAACAGCAGGACCAAGCCACAGGGGATGGAACCCAGAAGCAAAGAACCCAATCCTTGCAAAGGCTGAGCGACTTGGGGCACCAGCAGCAAAAGGTATCTTATAGGACAGGCTGGCCACCCCACCCTGCCAAGGAGTGTGTCATACAGAATACTGGCAGAACCTCAACTGTCAAGCAGGAGGCTATTTGCAAGAAAAGGCATGAGGCCAAAAGACATGGTGCCTGCTGACCTTCCAGGTTCATTTCTGGAAGTAGTTAAGATCCTCTGACCACCCTGCCAGCAGTTCTGCTCTTCTTACTGCCCCAGGAGAACTTGTTGGGGCTCACTGTGCTCCTCAGTGTGTCCTCCGCATCAGACAAGTCCTGCTTATCACCTGCCACCACCCAGTTAGACCTCTCTAACCGCTCTTCCTGCTTGGAAAGGGGCATCTCAAACTCACTCCATGCTGGGATGTAGAAGCCCTCCCACTAACACAGCCCTGCAATATGATGAGCCTTGTAAGAAGTTTCGCAGTTAGAAAACAAACTGCCCCAGTCACCAAGGATTGAGTGTCCTGGTCAAGCAACCAGAACAAGCCACATTCACCAAAGTTTGCCAAGCCATCATGTGCACCTTCAAACCAAGAAGATTTTCCCATCAGTGCCATCAGACCAGACAAAAGCCACCAGCTCCTCTTTCCCTTCACCACTGGCATCGCTTAAACCAGCCCTCACTCAAGTCTCATTACATTTTAGCCAAGCACGGTCTTGCACCAGCCCAGTCATGGAGCCCATGTGGTTATCACTGAATAACTAGAGCTCTCCTCTCACCCAAACAAGCCCAAATCAAGATAGGAGAACATCCTAAACCGTGACCTTTGGATGGCTATGAGCCAGCACCCTCCAGGAATGGCTGCATCTTTTCTTGTTCCCACAACAGCCTCCTCACACATCCCATCCATCCATGGTTACCTCCCCAGTCCCCAGACCAATGATGAAAACCTCCCACAGCCAAGCATGAGTTGACTGACCTGTCAAAAGCTAAACAACCAAAGGTCATAGATCAGGTTCCCCATGGCCTGCAGGTTCTCCCACTCCAACCCACCAGCCCCAGCCTCTCCTTGCAGATCCCCACAGCCACACAGGTCATTCACTCTCACCACAAAGTCAAGCAGGGTTCCAAGAGAGTGCCTGAAACACAAGTCTTATCCGCCTACCCCATTCCACCAATCAGCAATGCAACCAGAGAACCACAGATAACTGTTGCCACCCACCAGCCTACCTCCATCCACAGCTATCCTCCTTCCAGGCATCTCAAGTCTCATCTGACTTGGGCAGGACTTGCCCGCTGATGCATGTGAGCCTCTCTTACGCTGCCCAGGATCCTTTCCTCCCTCATCCTCCTACCTTATCCCCATTCCTTATCCCCTTCATTTTGGGCAAATGTGGGAGAATTGCATCTTCTTCCTCCTGAGGTCTTCCATCACCAGCCCAACCCCAGGTCTCTGCAGAGGTGGAGTTCATCAAACACCATCCTCAGTGGGTATGCTGGTCTCTCCTCCACTCTCTAGCTGGCAGTGACATTAAACCCACTCCATCCCCTGCTAAAGCATCACTACTACAATGGGAAGCCCCTGGCAAAAAAACCACAAAAGGCCAAATGAACCCATTTGGGCAAAGAAGGGGAAATGGTGCCCAGGGAAACATGCTGTCAGGTTTTTCCCAGCTCCATCCCATGTCCCTGCAGCAACACATCAACTCTCCATGCTTACAAGGCAGGAAAGCCCAAGCCTACTTCCATCTTTGCAGATCTCCACCAGGTATCCATCCAGGCTCGACCGGCCCGTCTGCTCCGGGGCTTTCCAGGTCAGTGTCACTGAGTTTTCACTCACTTCTTCCACAGCCAAGGACAAGGGGCAGCTGGGCGGCTCTGTAACAAACCCACAGTGATCAGGACAGGCTCTCCAGTACCGGTGCTGTTGGAGGGCAATCAACCAACCTCCATGCTGGTCTTCGGTGCTCCCCCCTGCCCCAGCCTCCTAACCCCCCTCCCTATCCCACTGTACAAATATCCTTGATGACTTTACCCCTCTGCCTCTTCACCTCGGCACCCCCCACACCCCCTCCCAGCCTTGCATGTCTCCCCTCCCCACTTCAGTGACCAGTCCCATCCTCACCTGCCTTTGGTTTCTCCGGCTGAGGTTCAGGGGCTGGGGGTTCAGCTGGGGGAGCTGGGGAACCTTCTTCAGGGGCTGGAGTTTCTTCTGCCGTGGGGACGGGAGCAGGCTCGTCTGTGAGGACCGTGGGCTCTTCCACGGCAGGGGGATGCTCAGGGGCTGGGGGCTCTTCAGCAGCTGGGGCTGGTGCTGGTTCCTCCTTTGGGCTTGGTGCTGGCTCTTTCACCGGGGCTGCCGGAGCCGGGTCAGTGGCTGGAGGTGCAGTTTTGCCAGTCATGGCAGCAAAGCTTGGGAGCTGGGGAAGAGGATGTTTTGGGGTCTCTGCTCTGGGATCTCCGCTCTGTTTTGGGGTCCCCGCTCCAGATCAAAGGTGTTTCTTCCAGATCTGGGATCTTAGCTCTGAAGCTGGTGCCTCTGCTCTGGACCAGGCGTCTCCACTCTGGACGGATGATCTCTGCTAGAGGATGGCTGTGCTGGGAGGGGGGAACCAGGTCACTGAGCCAGAACAGGGGCTGGGAGATTTTTATAGGCTTTGGCTGGCACTTGTCACATCCCTGCAAACCAATCTGCCTGCGCAGGCGGGGACCGCCAGGAATAGCCACCCAGGACCTGCACATTCAGCAGCACGCCCCTACCCCCTCCTATGGGACAGCAGCACATGGTCCTGCCCCCCCACCCCCCAACTCCCCCTGCTCGCACGGGACTGGGCAGTCCAGGGCCAGGTCACCTTTCTCTGGGGACATGGTTCCTGTTCCCACCACCAACACCCCTCCAGCTAAGGACTTTTCAACCCCACGCTGACACGTCCTCAGCCACCCACTGCCCCCCTAAGACCCAGCGCCTCCCCATTGGCCCTGCACCCTGCATGCCTTCCCCCAGCCCCTGCATTAATACCAGACCCCCTCTGCCCCAGTCCTCCCGGTGAATCCTGCACTGACTCCCCAAACCCACCTGCTCCCCTCATGTCCTCCCGTAGTCCCTACTGTAGCCCCAGACCCCTCTGCTCCCCCATGTTCCCTCCTGCCTTCCACCTCAATCCCCAAACTGTTAGGGGGCAACTCTTGTGACCATCTGGACCAACCCTGCCTGTACCCCTGACCCCTGTTCCTGGAGAAGACTAATCGCTGGCCAGCTTTGCACAATGCCCTCCAGCCTCTGTTCTTCCCTTACAGCCAGGACCTTGTCCACAGAGTCTGATCACCCCAGGACTTGTCACCCGCATCCTTCTGTTAGCCCCCTAACTCAGATTTGCCCCACAGCTCTCCACTGACCCAGGGAAGCCCCACTAGAATATAACCCTCCTCACCCTCTGCTTGTCCTTGTGTCCCTCACCTGCCACACTACGCAAGAGACACAAAACTAAAAAAGTCTCTGTAACCTATGGTCCAATTCCTTAACCTTCACAGAATCACAGAGCAGTAGGTGTTGGAAGGGACCTCTAGAGATCATGTAGTCCAAACCCCCAGGATCACCTAGAGCAGGTGGCACAGGATGGTGTCCAGGGTTTTTTTGGGATCTGTCCAGAGAAGGAGACTCCACAACCACTCTGGACAGCCTGTCCCAGTGCTTGGGCACCCTCCAAGTGAAGAACTTACCCATATTCAGGTTGACACAGCATCTTTCTTTTGTTCTCCAGCTGCTTGCCTGTCTCCAGGGATGCTGCTGTGGAGAAGTCAAAGAATCCCATCTCTCCTGGATGTTCACAGTTTCATGGTCCCTAGGAAACTCTTCCAAGCATGGACATCAGAATCAAGAGAAATCTTTGAGGCAGCCAGAGCATGAAGCTAGGTATTCTCTCAGGGCCAGATGATCTGAGCTTGGTTTTCCAGGTGGGGGGAGATGTGATGAATCCATGAAAGGGAGGGAGAGAAGAAAGACCTAAACCTCCCTGGCCATGCTGGTCTTTAAAGGGATGGTGACATGCCATCTGATGGATGCCTGCCAGCTAGAGCAGAAGCCATGGAGTGGGTAGGAAGGGGGATGGGGAGTGGGTGCCAGGACAGCAAGGCCAGCTCTTCAGTTCATCAGGGCATCTGGGCTTGGCCAGACACCAGGCTCAGCTACTGGCTACAAGAGTGACACGCTGATGGTTGTATGGAGGTATCACCTCCAAGGATCCCTGCCCATAGTGCTCTATACAGACACCCAGCAAGACCTTTAATGGCCAATCTCCACACAGAAAGAGCACAAAGGAGACCCCACACTTTCTCCTAGCCCAGCTCCTCCTGTAAGCTGAGAATAAAGCTCATCACAGCCACCAGCCTGGAAAGTCACATGGTGATCAGGTAACCTGGTCCTCCATGGGCTCTGATCCTGCCCAGAGGCTACAGCCTGGCAGAATGACCCTCCTGCTCCAGGGAGGGATGTTTTTTTCCTCCTCTGTTTATTTCAGAAACAGCGTTTGGCAGCAGGATGAAGCCAGGACACCAAGAGATGGTATCAGTATCTCAGCAAGGGCATGTTTCCTCCAAAAATATGTGATAACCCAGATGTTCCTCGATTACTTTGACCAGTGAGGAGGCCCATGACTAATAAAGGCTCCTCCTTCCCCAAAATACCTTTCGGATGCCTGAGGGATGAGATCCCTGAGGCAGGACAGGGTGACATGAGGCTCCTGTCTGTTTTTCCTGCCTTCAGGCCATGAGCGGCTACTAGCGGTCCCTCCCACCCCCCAGAGCAGCTTGGAGTGGCTCGAACTTGCCAAGTGGGTTATTAGAAGACTTTCTGCAGCTGCTTTGGCTAAAGAGAAGAATGTCCTGCTTCCCAGCACAGCAACCTAGGGCTAGAGGAGACTCTTCATCTGTCCTTCTCCAGCTGCCTTTGGCTCCCTGTTGGGGCTGGCACCCAGAGGGGAGGATTAGAGAAGCTCTGGTTTCTCCACACCTTGAACCACAGGGATTTCATCCCATCTTGAATGATCTTGGCACCTCCTTGACCCCTCAGCATTCACACGGCCTGTGCCTTGATGACTTTTCCCATCAGCTCACAGGTGGCCACTTCCAGACTCCCACAACCAGCTACTTTGCTCAGAAGTCTTCCAAGTGCCTTTCCCAGAGGCAATCGTAACGTCTAACCTAAATCAAAGAGCTTTGCAAAAAAAAGATGGTTTCTTCTGATTACGTGATAAGAAAAGCAATTTGAAGAGCTCTGGAAAAAGAATAAATCAATACCCAAACTCTAGTTCATGAGGAAATGAACACTCAGATTTGTCTCCAATTTCAGTTAGGGTGAGTGTGGTTGGAAATGAAACACTTTCCCCTGGAAAAGAACATCAGCGCAATTATTTCACTCTAGGTTCTTGATTTGAGCAAAACTTGAGGTTTTCAACCTGCTGGGTGACGTTTAGATGCTGTTTTCTCTGTTGACTCACAGGATGACTCATAGGTTAAGAGCAAGTGAATCAACGTGGTTTCTCATCCAGACTTATCTGGGCCACTTGCTGTAGTACTCTGGCATCTTGTTTATTCACACGTTGCCCATGAGGCTGCCATACGTTGAGCAAACTCCAGCATAGAAACACTACACTGCCTGCTGTAGATGACAAAGGCATTGTGGCAGGTGGCCCAAGCCCAAAGCTACAGGGTTTCCCTGAGGGCCCAGACTCAGGAGCCAAAAACTGCAGGCCTGGAGGTTGGTGGCCTTGCCTGTGGCAGGGGGTTGGAGCTCTGTGATCCTTGGGGTCCCTTCCAACCCAGACCAGTTTGGGATACTGTGATTCCATTACCCACCATGATGGCTTCATTCATGGGTGCACAGGGGAGGGGAGAAACTGCTCCCATGGGATCATTTCACAAGGATGGGAGAGGGGTGTCTCAGCCTCCCCCATTTTGGGGTGAGGGAACTCAAGCAAGTCTGGTGTGGGTGCAACTCCTCCACCTCAGCACAGGGAGCACAGGCTGTGCTGGCTGCTCCTCCAGGCAACTGTGATGGCTGTTAGTGAGAATTTAAATATTAATTATTTTTTTCCCCTGGAACTCCCAATATTTCAGGATTTAGCTGGAATATTGGGTATCTGTGTTTCCCAGTGAGAAAAGATCTCTTCTCTACAGGATGCAGATATACTGGGTTTGACCCACATTTCCAGCCCACCACAACATTCATTCGTTGCCTTATTTGTCTATGCCTAACTAATGAGAGCGTCTTTTCTTCCTTGAAGGATCAGATTGTCCTCATGACAGTGTAATTCAAATCTTCCCCCCTCCCCACTTCCCCCTCAAAAGATGCAGCATGGTCATCTTTCAGCTGGATTTACTGCTGGGACCCCACTGTGAAGAGATAAATCTGGCTGTACCCCAAAAGTAGCTGGTCTATCTGTCACCTAGATTTGCCAGTTTAGGAAATTGAAGTATCAGGGACCTGCCAGGTAAGGTGGGGGACAGCTTCCTCAGCACCAGCAACACGTCGCGACAGCTGCCGTGTCGCAGCGGGAAGAGAGAAGAGGCCTCCGACAGCTGGGGTAAATCCTGGAGGCTTTCAGAGATTAGGACCAGCTCCTAAACAGGGCTCCAGGATTAGACAGGAGGTGGCAAGACCTTCCCGCTCGCACATCGTAAAGCAAAGCGGAGATGCCAAGGGCCCAGAATAAACGACGGGTCCCTGTCACCCGGGTGGGAAGGGCTCCTTGAGGCCTAACATCCTCCACAACTCGTCCCCTTCTGCCCCCGCCTTCACTAACTTCTCTGGAGAGCCCAGGTGGGCTCTTTGCACCCCAGGAGGAAGCTGAAAGCAGTGGGGGAAGTGTCACACACTGTTACCCGGGCCTCTGCTGATTCTGAGCGTGACACCATGACGTCCGTGGCACAAGCAACATGCTTCACTGGACAAAGACAGGCTCCAAGGGGTGGTATCATGGGCGTCAAGGAGCTGTCACCCACAGCCTGTATCAGGGTCAGAAAGGGGACATCTGGGACTGACAGGGTCCCCACTGCCATCACCAGAGGGATTTATTCAAAGCCACCAGATAGGAGAGAGCAGGAGCCGTACCAACCTCCCGGAGGCCACATCCAGCCCTGCACACATCATGTGGGGTATGAGTCCATGGGAGGCACCACAAATGGCCAGAAAAATGCCCAACACCCTGGACTTCACCAGAAAGGAGATGCCCAAGCCCCTCGGGAGGAGGGGGGATATTGCTGATGGTTACTGATGTGGCTGGAGATGGTTTGGTGGGTCTGCCCCTCCTTTCAGCTGCTTCTCCCACTCCGGCCCTTGTCTGTCCCCTCTCCAGGGGGTTAAGTCAGACCCCCAGAAAACCTGAGAGGTCTATGGAAAACATACAGCAGCCAACCACAAATGCCAGTGGGGCTGAGGCTCGGGGCAGCTCAGCGCCCTGCCTGCCACGTCACATCTTCCCAGCAGCATTTCCAGCCCCCGTGTCACCGGGATATTCGCAGCGCGCTGAGTCAAGCAGCCAGGGCAGGCAGCAGGTGGGCTGGGACGTAGGCAAGCTTTCCACTTTGTGTGTCACACGCAAGCAGACGCTTACTTCACCCCAAAGCAATGACAGCAGGCAGGGGACTGCTGGGGCACAGGCTCCAGCCCTCTCCCAAAGTCCCCAGGGTAGTGCATGTTGTGGTGCCACCCTGGGGCAAGTATTGCTTTAAAATGTCCTTGCCTGGTCTACAAAACACAGCCAGGCAATAAAGAGACATTGTTAGTATGATTCAGGGTATCTCTGAGGTCCTGCTGGGCATCCCTTGCTGGGCACAGAAGTAGGGTTCATAAAACCCAGCCAAAAGCTCCCTCTGGGTGGATGCTCATCAGCTCACACCACCAGCACTCAGCATCGCCACAGTTTGATTCCCTGAATCATCAAATCATTGATAACTTCACCCAAAGGGTTGTCAAGCTCTGGAACAGGCTGCCCAGGGAAGTGGTCGAGTCACCGTCCCTGGAGGGATTTCAAAGACAAGTAGATGTGGTGAGTAGGGACGTGGTTCAGTGTTTGGTTAATGGTTGGACTTGGTGATCTCAAGGGTCTGTCCAACCTAAATGATTCTCTGGTTCTATGATCAGTTGGAGCAAGAGGTTGGCCCACCACCAGCTCCTCCAGCATCAGCTCAAGGAGCAGCACACTGGGTGCCAAGACCTGCAACATGCCCACTGGAATCAGCTGCCAGATGCAGGCAGGACTCATGGATGCAAGCACCCAGCACTAACAGCCTTTTCAGGATGTTATTTTGGGGCTGTTATGGGATAATCCTCCTCTGAGCTGTCAGGGACAGGGGGAGGAGGAGAAATAGGGAAGCCCATGAAAGGTGCCCCAATTTTGCCCAGTGCCTTGCTGGGAGCTGGCCCAGGCAGCTTGGCACCAGCTCCGTGTCCTCTTCAGCTCAGGGACAGCACTGGAGGGAGAAAACCACCATGGAATGGCATCACCCACCACCCTCAGCTGAGGTGGTCCCCACAGTGCTCTCTGTGGGGTCACTGCACATGGCAGACACGGCGTGAAGTGGGCAGCACCCTCCAAATCAGCAGCTGCACCCAGGACCAGTTGGGACAGGACGTGACAGCAGAAGCACTTGCACACCTTGGCACCACATCAGTGACCTCCCGTGTCTCCAGCACCCAGAAGCAATGCCAAACCCAGGGTGGGGTGGGTTTTTTCCCCTCCTGCCTCACCTCTGGGGCTGCCAGCAGGAGCTTACCTAGGACAGGGAGGCAGAGAGCCCTCTGGGGCTGAGTCTGTGCCAGCCCCTCTGTCCTCAGCCTGCCAGAGGTCACCTCTACCAAGGGTTGGGGACAGCAGCTGGGGACGCCAATAAGGCTCTGTCACCACCTGCCCTGCCCGGTCCTGCTCTGGGGCAGGGAAAGGCTACAAAAAACAGCTCTTGGCTTTTTCCCTTTCCACATTCAAAGTGGGGTGCTCAGAAAGCCCCCAAAAATTTGCAATCCACCTTCAGGACTGTTACACACCCGGTGATGCAGTCCCACAGCTGACTGGTGCTGCCCTGAGCTGCAGCAGCTCTTGCACCAGGCAGCAGGGAGAGGAGCCCCCCTCAGCCCTGGCCCCCACGACTCTGAGGCAAATTTCTTTGTTGTTTTCTATCAGCAGGGAGCTCTAACGTTTGCTCTTCACCACACAGAGGCACACACCACCACCCAGACCCCCATTTTGCTCACCTTTGTGCCTACAGTCCTGGGCAGCACACGGTATCCCAGTTTGCCCAGTCATCACTGGTCCCCAGGAAGGCATCTGGCCCTGATCAAAAGACATCAGAGCACTGAGACCCTGCCAGGGAGCACTGCACCACTGGCCAGTTACAGCCCCAGCACACACTCCTGGTCTTACTTGGCTCTCAGCATCCCCTCAGGTCCCCTTACCTGCACTGAGGACCAAGGCCACCATAGGTGTCCTCCAGACCATTGCTCCTCACCAGTCCCCAGTCCCTCCAGCAGGACCAGCCCCCAGTGCTGGTGTCTCCACTTCCCCCAGCTCCTCCCAGCTTTCTCACACTCCTCCTTCCCCTGCCTTAAATGCTTTCACTTGCACCCTCACCTGCCTCCTTTCTGCACCATCCAATCTCCTTCCCACCTCATGTGGAGCCTCTGCTCTGCTCCACCCCACTGCAGCCAGAGTGCCCAGCTCCTCTGTCTGAAGCATCACAGCAGATGGGTACCAGCATGACGTCCTGCAGCCAGACCTGTCCCAGCCCTGGTGGCACTGGGACCAGCCATGTGTTGGACAGGACAGCCAATATCCCCACGAGGTCCCCAAAGCCAGTGTGGTGATGGCTGCCTGTAGCCTGCCATGTCAGAGGGGTTTGTGGGGGGCTGTCCCTCCCCAGGATGCTGTGAAGCAAATGGGGCATGGTCCCTTAACTGGGCACCGTGTCCTGCACCCACCCCAGGTTCCTTTCTTACCCACCCACCTTCATTCAGGAGACTCCCTGCCATGCCCCTCTTCCTGGAGCGCTTGCTGGATTGGAGTGGCTATGGGAGGGGTTGGACCATCCCCAAACCCCAGTGACTCCCACCAGGTCCCAGCAAACTGGGAAGACAAACCACTTTGGGGTTGTCCAACCAGGCCCCAGCTGCACCCTTCCCTGCTGCCACCAGGGAGCATCGTGGGGACATTTAATCAGGCTGTCATCACCCTGGGTCCGGCCGAAATCCTCGAGATATTGTGCCAAGCTTTGGGAAGATGATGTTCCCTTTACACCTGGTCCTTAGTGTCCCTGGTGTCCACACAGACAGATCTGAGTCAGCCCTGCTTTGGGTGCCCTGGCTCGGTTCACTGCGGGGTGCCTGCTGCTCCCTGCTCTGCTGTCCCCACCCAGCACAGTAGCAGCCCTGTTCCACCCAGGGAGCAAGCATCACCCCAAAGGACTTCCAGAGCAGCTGAGCCAGGACACAGGCTGCAGAGAGCAAGTGGGGTTTGCTCTGTTGTCCCAATAACCCGCACAGCAACAGCCATGGAAGAGGATGCTCCATCCTCATCCTCACCCTCCTCCTCCTCGCTCATATGCATGTCAGCACAGGAGGGGCATTTGGAGAAGGCCACTGCCTCCAGCCTGCTGTGACCAAGGGCCAGCAAGGGCCAGGGCTGAAGCTGACGGTGGCTTTTGCCACGAGTGCATGTGATGGGTCAGGAGGTGGCAGGGATCCCAAGGGACAAGGGGGAGAGATAGGGGAGGGGGGAGCAGGTCCTGTGCCGTGCCTCCCAAATTGCTGGGTAGGGGTGGGGGCAACCCCAGTGAACAGCAAGAGGCATGGAAGGACTGACTTGGGGAGACACCCCACCCCTTCCACAGGCTGGAAATGTCCCAGGATCCCACTGGGTGACAGTGGCCAGAGGGGTCATTCCTGCCCAGCACCTGTAAAGCCCCCGGGGATCCCTGGGGTGGGAAAACGCTTCAGGAATGTGAAGCGCTGTGCAGGGCTCTGCCCCAGCCCTGGGTGCCACTGAAGGTGAGAAGCTGATTTAATTTCACAACCTGCAAAGCCCTTGGGGAGGTGGACACGGCCAGCCCAGGCACCAAGGCTGGTTATTTTCTCTCCCTGGCAGTGTGACCAGCACAGCAGTGTGAGGGCTCTCCACGAGTTCACATCTTCCTGTGCAAAACGAGCCCCACCACCCACTTCCCCCCAACCTCCAGACAACGAAAACCAGCCTCAGTGGGTCCCTCTTCCCCCCTTGCTGGTGACCACAGTCACTTCTTCCTTCCAGGGTGCAGGAGAAGCCCATGTCCTTTTGTACCCCAGCATGGGAGGGAGGGGGTGAGGGGAGGACGGACGGACAGACGGACTCTCCAGCAGCCGGTTATCTGATCCCAGCAGCTCCGGTGTAAACTTAGCTTGGCCTTTGGGAAAGGACTGGCTGTGGCCAGACACACAGCAAATCGCTGCCCCAGATGCCAACAATACTTTGAGATTAGCGAATCTTACAGAGCTCCTGGAGTTCCAGCTCGGTCTGGGGTCATGGTTTGCAGCCCTGATGCTGGAATTTGGGGGGACTCTCACCACTCCGGGACCCCTCAAGCTCCCCTCAGCCCCCCAGGGGATTAGAGAGCTGGCAAATGCTTCTTGTCCTAAGGGAGGAGATGGGGTGAAGTCTGGGCTCGGCAGTGGGTGTGAGGCTGCAGGACCCCCACAAATCCACCCCATGCTGTGGAGGAGAAGGACCAACCCTCTGATTTCCCAGCCCTCCCCTTCCCAGCCTGCTCATCCCAGCTTGGAAAACCCACAATTTCTTCCTTTTTTTTAAAATCAAAAAGTAAAACCAACCTCCCCCAACCCCACCCCCCTCAAGCTGCCCTGACCCTCTCCAGCACTGTCCCACGCTCCCTGGGGCAAGCCACCGTGACCCCCAGCACCACCACCCTGGCCCCTGCTCCTCAGTGGAGCACTGGGAGCACCCCCAGCTCACTGAACCACAATACTTCAGGGTGGAGACACCCAGGAGTGTGCAAAAGCTCCCCCTCCCCTCTCCAGGATGCTTCCAGGGGCTTCCAAGCAGAAAATCAGCCACAGGCTCTGCAGGTGACTGAACCCTCCCAAGGCCAAAATGTCCTGGAGCTGGGACTGTGACCCAGGACACGTCACTGGCCCAGCATGGAGACACTGGGGGAAAACCCTGTGCTACACCTGAGGCTGGGCTCTGCAGCTCGACCCTTTCCATCTATGGATGCCTGCTTCCCAACCACGGTGCCAGCCCAGCCTGGAGCCTGTAAACTGAGCTGTCTTTGCACCTCCTGACCACCCAACGGCCTCTGAAAGGAGCAGTTTCCCCCTCCACACTTGTGGGGGGACTGAACCGGTGCTCCCTGACCACCCAGCGCTGCCCAAGCTCCTCTGCCAAGAGCTGTTTCTGTAAAGGTCCTAAAGGTGGATGGAAATGCTTGGGATTAATGCCTCTGGGTGCAAGGAAAACCAGCAAGATTAGCTCTGCTTCCTAATCCCCAGGAGCTTTGCAGCCCCTTCTGCAGCCACCCCAGAGGAAACGGTCCCTGCAGCTTCTTTCATGCAAAAATGTGCAACTTTTGGGGTCTGTGACTTGGACTTGGGCTCTCTGCGCCCCAGCAATGGGGGTAGGGGGTGGCTTTGGGGCATAGGGGATGCACCTTGCTGAGATGCAATGATTTTGGTGTTCCATGAGGGCTGACATGTCTTCTCCTGGCCCAGTCCAGGACATGGGACAGAAGATTCCAGCTGGGTCTCAGCCCCCTACTGTCCCAGCAGGTCCCCTGCACCCACAAGCATCATAGGGAAGGGGATTAGGCAGAGAATGTTTCATGGCAACCAGTTTTTGGGGAGCTGGGAGTGACCATCCAGCACCCAACAGGGCAGCAAGCAAAACGTCAGTGGCAGGAATGGTGAGAACACAAGTGAACTGAACACACATGTCCTCAGCTCAACTGCAAACCTCCCACGAACCACACAACCAGTGAGAAAAGGCTCTCAGGAGGAAGGTCCCTTCTCCCACAAGGTGTCCCAGATAGGCTTATTTGCTCTAATGCTGCCATCCAGTGGGAGAAATTCCCTGGCATGGGAAAAGCTGTAAACGAGGGCTTTGGGGTCCCCAGGTTCAGGGGAGGCACCCACCACCACCACCACCCCCTCGGGCTGCCCTCAGGGATGTCCCTGCCAGGGATGCTGCAGCCAAACCCCAGCTTCCATCTCCTGGCTGCGATGGGCTCAACAAAAACCACCCACACGCCACGAGCTCAAGCTGCTCCAGCACCCCAACCCCCTCCCAAAACACAGCACCCAGCAAGGGGACGGGGATGGGGTGAAGATGAGCTGGGATGAGGTAAGGGGGAGAAAGCTGAGCCTTCCTCGGGCAGAGGAGGAGGCTGAGGAGCAAGCAGGCTCCCAGCAGGAGGTCCTGGTGAGATGGGACCCCATGGGATGCTCACAGCGGTGTCCCTGGATACAGGGTATTTGCAGTGTGAACACAGCATGCCTGCAGAAAGCCAAATCCAGCGTGTATTCATCAGCACCGGGGCTGCACAGAGAGGGGAGAGGGGGGAGGGAACCCCAACAAAACTCCCTGGGTTCTGCTCAGGAAAGAGAAACGACTTTGGCAGCAGCAACAGAGCAGCAGCAAGTGCTGCATCCGTGGTGGCCACCAGCCCCAAGGATCCCACAATGTGCCCGTTTGTTGTGCCTGTGGGTGGCTGGCTCCCCCCAGAAAGGAGCTTTCAGTGGGAATATTCAACAGTTCAACCTCTTTTCAGCAGCTCGAGGTTGGCTGGGTTGTGCCATGGGCACAAAGGGACAGTGTTTCCTTGGGAGAGGGGAGGGTTTGTGGCTGGGAACGCAGCGGGATCGCAGCGAGAGGTTTGGCTTCAAAGGAGAAGGCAGAAAAGAGTCGTGTAAATGGGGAAAAAAACCACCACCAAATGAAAGAATGTGGGGATTTCTTTTGGCTGAAGGCAGCAGCTGTTTTCCCAGTTTCCAGGAAAGCAGGGATTTTCCTCCAGAATCAAGAGGGGAAAACCCCAACCTTTTTCTTTTCCCTTTGTGCCAAGAGGAAATTTATCCTGGGAATGAGCCCGGTGTGCAAACATGCTGCTCTCTCCTCCAGGAAACACAAGTGCTCTTCCACCCACTCAAGATCAGCCAGAAAAGATCCCCAGGACCAGCAATTCCCTGATAACTCTGACAAGACAGCGGCATCCCAGCCAGGTCAGGGTCACGCGCCCCATTGGGAACCAAAAGCATCTGCCACCTCTGCAAGCTGGCAGAGGCCACTGCTCAGCTGCAAACTCCTCCTTGAACTCCAGCCCACGGGCTCAGGGAAGGGGATAGGAGGTGTTGTGAAATACAGAAGGAGGATATTTGGTGTAGGAAACCTGGTCTACACGTGGAAACAGCCACGCTGCAGCACTAGGGCTGAGAACTGCACGCAGCTCATCGCACAGCAGTGCCCAAAGCCCCTTCTGTGTGTTGAATTAGTGCAAAAGCACTGCATAAAAATGGCAGAGGAAATAGTAGGGGCGTGGACAGGCTATGTGTGGGGGGAAAGGAGCTTTTTAAAAAAGATTATCACTGGTTTTTATAGAGACTTTCCTTCTTGGAGTGTCCAGAGTGGTGAAATCACCCAGCAAAGCTGAGCAGCTCAGCAGGCTGCATGCCCAGGATGCAGCAATGGTATCACGGTGCTAAGGAACTGCTCTCCCTTCCTGTAATGAAGACTGAAGGCTGATGGCAACCGGCCTTGAGCCTGAGAGTTGGCCAAGGCGCCTCTGAGTCACTCCGGGAGGGAGAGTAAATCTCTGCCCTATGGAGAAAGGCCAGCCCGAGGGAAAGCACAGCCCAGCCAGCGCTCCCAAGAGGAGTCAGGACAAGCTCACAGACAATGGCCGTGGAAATGAAAGCACAGTGGCATCGTCAGGGCAGCTCGGCTGACTCCCCATTGCATTGCAGAGTGGGAGACCCCAAAACCTCCATCCCCAGGGAGGGGTGGTTAAGCATCACCCCTGGCACCACAGCAGCTGGGCACCATCCCTCGCACCAGCGGGTTTCTGGGGAGAAAAGGGATTGGAGGTGGCACGGAGGCCAGAGCAGAGCTGGGGCAGGGACAGGGTGCTGGAGATTTGGGACAGGGTGCTTTGCCTCCTGTGGTGCTGGGCAAAGCCACCCCTTGTCCCCAGGGTCCCTGCCCGTTCCTCATGCTGTGCCCAGGGGTGTCCCGCTGTCCCTACCCCACCGGGATGCCCAGCTCCGTGTGCAGGGGTTCTCCGTTATCCCTGTGCCTCGTGCTCCCAGGACCCTCCAGGGACCCCCGTGCTTGGTGGTCCTGGCTCCCCCACACCCAGTGCTCCCAGTAACGCCACGCCAGGTTCCCTCGGCTCCCCCATACCCAGCTCCTCCTGGCATCCTCGTACCCAGGGATGCTCCCGGCTCCCCCGTTGCTCCCGGGACCTCTGTGCCCGGCTGCTCTCGGTGCCGGGCTCCCCGTGCCCGCTGCTCCCGGCTCTTCTACAGTCAGATGCTCCCGGTTCCCCTTTCCCCGATGCTCCCGGGACCCCCATGCCCCGTTCTCCCGGCTGCCCGTGCCCGGCGCTCCCCAAGGTGTCCCCGCTCCGGGGGTCAGGCTCCCCCGTTCCCCGGCCGGTACCAGGTGCGGTCCGGCCCCCCTTCCTGCTCCTCCTTTTCTCTCCTCTCCGCCCCGTCCCGTCCCGTCCCTCCTACCCCGGCAAAGCGAAAGCGCGGCGGGCGGAAGCCGAACCCTCTCCGCCGGGCCGCACCGCACCGGCACCGCGCCGGGACCGCACCGGGACCGCACCGGGATAGCGCCGGGATAGCGCCGGCACCGCGTCGGGATCGCACCGGGACCTCACCGGGACCTCACCGGGATAGCGTCGGGATAGTGCCGGGACCGCACCGGGACCGCACCAGGACCGCATCGGGATAGCGCCGGGACCTCACCGCGAGCGCACCGGGATAGCGCCGGGACGGCACAGGGATAGCGCCGGGACCGCGCCGGGACCGCGCCGGGGCCGGCATGGCCTCCATCGGGAACTTCTTCCGACGGAGCCTGCGGCGCTCCGCCCGCAGAGGTGAGGGTCGGGAGGGGACACCGGGGTAAGGAGAGGGGAAGGCACAACCCCGCGTCGGGCTGCGGGAGGTGTCGGTGCCGGTATCGGTGCCGGGACAGGTGCCGGTGCCAGCCCTGGGACCGCGGCTGCGGGAACCGACGGCTGCCGGCGGAGCGGGGACTTTCCCGGCCAGAGCAGCGTGGCCACGCCGCGTGGACCCGTCGGTACCGGGAGCGGCACCGGCACCGGTTCGGTCCCCTCCAGCCCTGCCCGTACGGAGCCCTTGCTCGGGCTGTTTGCCCCCGGGGCTCACTTCACCTCTCGGGGCTCGCCCCAGCCCCGGGGGCTCCCCCCAGCCCCCGGCAGCGCACCCCATCCCTGGGCTTCAGCCCATCCCGGGGAGCAGACCCCATCCCGGGGAGCCTTCCCGGTCCCGAAGGTCTGCCCCAGCCCCCGGTAGGGGGGCATGCCGATCCCACGGGGGGTGCCCCATCCCAGGGCCCCCCACCCCCCGTGTGACCTCATCCCAAAGCTTTCCCAGCTGTTTGCCCACCGAGGCATGGCACCGCCGGCATCCATGGGGGGGCACGGTGCCCACCCCCCTTCCCCCTTCCCCCAGTGTTGTGGAGCCTTTAGAAGACGAAGCAGAGATTGGTCCTTTGGGAATTGTGAGCTTTTCCGAGGTACAGCGTGGATTTCCCAGCCTGACCCATCCCATAACAGCAGAGCAGGTTGGGGCAACCTATAGATTTGGGGTGGGGACACACACACACACACACGGCCACCTCACTGCTCAGTCTGTGCTACCTCAGTCTGGGGTGCTGAGAGATGTTTATTCCAAGCTCAGCAGAAAAAGGGTCGGTAAAGCAAGAAAAGCCATTTCCTCTGTGCTGTGGGGCAGGTGGGTGGCTGCAGGGCGCAGGGAGCCCAGCTCCCCAGCAAACCTTTCCATCTTGGCTGGCTGCAGCCTGGGATTCTTTGCTGGGAGTAGAGAAATGGGTTTGTGCTGCACCAGGGTGGTGGCTGGAGCCCAGAAGGAAACACTGCTGGGGTTGGAGAGAAACTGGTTGTGCTGCTGTCTCTGGTGCCTTGGTGCCATTTCCGCATCGCCCGGGCGCAGCAGCCTTTGCACCCCCGTGCCTGGGGAGGGGCAAAACAACCCACAGCACCCACAGCCATTTCCCATCGAGCTGTTTGAGCCCCCACCTCGGTGTGTTCCCCTCCTTGCAGGCCATGCTCCCACTGCTGGGGGCGAGGGTGGGGGTGGGGTGGGCTGTGGGGTGTTCCCCAAGCCCAACGCTTGGGCTACGGGAGAGTCATTGGCCAAAGCTGCTGTGACACTGACCTGTGTCCCCAGGGCACGTGAGGGACTGTGAATCCTGGTTTTGGGGAGTGCTGGGACCTCTGATGTCACATCAAACACTGCAGGGTGGTGCGTGGCCCCATCTCCCAGCCCTGGGGTGGGTATTGTGGTCTCAGAGGGGTTTAGGCTCTGCCAGAGAGGGTTTTGCAACCGGACCCAGCACAGAGGAGCACTGCTGGGTGATGCTGAGTTTTG
The DNA here is from genome assembly GCA_027925045.1 of Hypotaenidia okinawae. NCBI lineage: Eukaryota > Metazoa > Chordata > Aves > Gruiformes > Rallidae > Hypotaenidia > Hypotaenidia okinawae. Next base: position 3,074,844 of record BSDF01000023.1, on the reverse strand, counting down.
GCAAGGCTCTCTGGGCCAGGTGAGGTGTTGGGCAGGCATAAGGGTCCATTGGTGAGAGGCAGACCCCTGGCTGTCACGGCCAGTGTCCCCACAGAGGCGGTTTAGTTGGTTTCAGTTGGTTCTTGGAAGCTGCTGTGAACAGGATGCAAATCCAGCCCTCGCTCAAGCATGTCTTGTTTTCTCTGGAATACTGGGTGGGACTGGATCAGCCAGGTGGAACCTGATTTTCACCTCACCTTGGCAATCTGTGATGGGACAACAGCCACTGCTGGTGTCCAGAGAGGATGGGGGTGTCCCTGCTGCACAGCCCTGTTCCCCAGGGTCCCCCCAGCAGCAACCTGCCCCAGCCCCATGGGTGAGGCTGCACTGAAGCCCTTGCTGGAGCATCCCAAGAAGGAGCAGAAGGAGCAAAACACAGCTTGTCACCCTTTATTCCCTGGCCCAGAGCACTTTGCTGGGCTCTCCCTGGGTGGTCCCCACCGAGGACAAACCAGAGGTGTCTGCAGCTGGGGCTCATCCTTGGGATGCTCCTTCTGCAAGGGAACTCTTGGGATGAATTTCACCTTGCCAAGAGGAAAGACTTTGCATGTGGAGGTGGAGTGGCCTCAGGGTGCACATGTGGGTGGCTTCACACATCTCCCTGCCCTGAGCTGGGAAAGGTGTTTCTGGTCCTGGGAATGATGGGACTGTGTCACCTCTTCAGAGCAGCTTCCTGCTCTGGTCAGCTCCTGCTGACCTGGAGCAAAGTCTGGGAAGGTGCTTCCAGACTAAAGGAGATGGCTCTGGAGCTGGGGGAAATACATGGGGTGGGGTGTCCACCAGCACTGCTTTTGGAGGAGAGGAACGATGGGAGCAGCTGAGCACAGTCATGCCTTACCTCCTGAGCTCCGGCACCATCAAAAGAGCCCAGGGTCAAACTCCAGGATGCAGGGACAGATGGCAAGAGGTGGTTGTTTCATCCAGCCACACATTGGTTTTCCTGCCTGTTATTCCTAGGAGCAGCTCAAGCACTGTTGTTCCAGCTCCCTGATGTAACCAGAGCTGAGACTAAGCCTGGGCCAGCTTCCCTGCCAGGGACCCAGGATTTACAGAGTTGCTGGGAGAGGGAAGAGCTGGGATGGCCTAGCTGGAGCCTCTAGTGGCATTCACCTCCTCTCCTTCCTTGGATCTTGCTGCCCTGCTGCCATCACTCCAGGGCCCTGTTGGCAGTTTTCACTCTTGCTTCTGATGCTCCCCAACCGGCCGAGCAAGGAGTGGGGTGCAATCCCAGGGAGCTGCTTTGCTCTGGGACCTGTGGTTTAGGGAAAACCCTCCAGTATCTCATTTGCAATCAGTAGTTCCCAGGACTGCAGACATCTGGCAGGGAGATGTTGGGATTCATCTCACTGGAGCCTCTGGAGGTGCTCAAACAAGATCTGTGCTCTTTGTTTGATGGTTTCGTTTTTTCCCCTGAGGGAATAAAATGAGCAGCTCTGAAAGCATTCCCACACCTTCCATGGATGCTTGCTGCAGAGACCCTCTGCTCTCTGCCACCCCTCATGCTGGCTTAGCTCTGGGTGTCCCTCTGCCCTCGCTGGGATGGGGCAAAGGAGGGCTGGGGGTGTCTAACAGCACTGGCTTTTTACCCAAAAAGATCCTTAAAGGCAAAGGATTCACCCTGTGCCTGCAGTTGGTCACTGCTGGGGACCAAAACACCCTGAGCACCAGGTCTTAGTTCCCTCCAGCCACTTCACCTGGAGCTCTGTGTCTCCTCTCCTGCCATCAGGACACCTCCCAGCCCTTCATTTCACTTTTGGGTTTTTTTTTTCTTTGGCTACAGAAAGGAAAGAGGAGGGTTCTGCTGGAGAAAACAACCCTTCACGGGTCCCTCAGGGGAAGCCCAGAGAGAGGAGCTCCATCCTCTATTCTGCTGGACAGTTTTTCTTCGAGTACCTGGTGGTGGTTTCGCTGAAGAAGACAACAGATGGATGCTACGAACCCAAGATAACCTACCAGTTCCCCAAGGTATTCCATTCTGGGCTTCCAGTAAGAGGAGTTTTCCATATTTAGAGGAAAAGGGGATGTTGCTCCTTCTCCATCAGATCCACGAGAGGGGAACAGAAAAACACCCCTGAGTCATAGATCCAACCCCCAAGGCTTTGCCTGCCAGGGTTGGGGGTGCTGGGACCATCTGACCCTCCCTGTGGTCCGAGCCCAGAGCCACAAACCCCAGGAGAAAAATCCCAGAGGTGCTCCTGGGTCTCCTGTCCCAAAAGGGGAGACCCATGGCAGCAAAATCACACCCTGGGGAGGTGGCACAGGAGGGGACCCCATGTCTGCAGAGGAGCCTCCTCTATCCATGGGGTAAAAGAGTCAAAATATTTTGGGAGATGCTTGCCCAGGTGTGTGCAAGCATCCTCTGCTCCAGTCTGCGCTGGGGGTTGCTTTGGGACCCAACCCATCCCACCCCAGCCCATCCCCTGGGACTGGGTGCCCTCCATCCCCCTGACTCTTGGCATCGCTCCTGTTCCAGCGTGAGAACTTGCTGAAGGGCCAGAGGGAGGAGGAGGAACGTCTCCTGCAATCCATCCCCCTCTTCTGCTTCCCCGACGGCAACAACTGGGCCCCCGTCACCGAGTTCACCAGGTACCTGCCCCGCTGTGGGGTGTCACCGTGGTTCCTCACCCTGTGCTGCATCCCCGCCCCGAGGGCTGGGGGGCTGTCCCATCCCCCTGTCTTGTCTCTTCTTGCAGTGAAACCTTTTCTTTCGTCCTGACCAACGAGGATGGCAGCAGGAAGATCGGCTACTGCCGGCGGCTGCTGGTGAGCATCCCACCCGCCTGCACACACATCGCTGGGTGGCCCTGCCACCCCGTCCCCAAGGCAGGACACAGTGTCTCCTGCCTTAGAACCATAGAATCCCAGACTGGGCTGGGTTGGAAGGGACCCCAAGGGTCACAGAGCTCCAACTCCCTGACACAGGCAGGGACACCAACCTCCAGGCCTGGAGCTACACAAGGTTGCCCAGGGCCCCAGCCAACCTGGCCTTGAACACCCCCAGGGATGGGGCAGCCACCACCTCTCTGGGCAGCCTGTTCCAGCCCCTCACTACTCTCTCTGCAAAGAATTTCCCCCTAAGATCTGCAAAGAACTTCCCCCTAAGATCTCCTCTAACCCTTCCCTCCTCCAGCTTCACTCCATCCCCCTTGTCCTGCCATTTTTGCCCTAAAGCAGGAGACTGCCTGTGTATTGAATCATAGAATCCCAGACTGGTCTGGGCTGGAAGGGACTCCAAGGATCACAGAGCTCCAAGCCCCTGCCACAGGCAGGGACACCAACCTCCAGGCCTGGAGCTACACAAGGTTGCCCAGGGCCCCAGCCAACCTGCCTTGCCCCAGGTGCAGCTCTTGGGGACGTGCCTTGGAAGGCCACTTGCCTTGGCACAGATGATGACAAGCAGCAGCCCAAAGGGGTTTTTTTGGAGCTTTTGTTTCAGCTGGAGCACTGGTTGGGCGCTGGACAGAGTGAAGGGGTGTTTGCTGTAGCCCACGACTGGCCTGAAGTGCAGCCAGGAGGTGCCAGTCCCCATACTGGTGGCAGCTGTCACCTCACCAATCTCCTGCAGCTTCTCCAGCTCCTTTCCTTTGGTCACAGTGGTCAGGAAGCCTGTGAATCCCACTTGGGATCATGATGGAGTTGCATGTGCACCCATCAGGGGCCAAGGAACCGGGTGCCCTCAGCTCCATCCCCAAAAACTGCCTCTGCACAGTGGCTGCCTGTCCCAGCCCATGGACTTGGCCAGTTTGGGGGCTGTGGGGTACAATGGGGGTCTTCCCTGGCTGCTGATTTACACACAGCCTGCCTCAATTGGAACAGAAAGCCACAGGGCCCTACGGCCCAGCCCAGGGACTTGCTGGACCCCATCACCCCTTTTATTCCCAGTGAACCTCCTCACTTCTGCATCCCAGGCTGAGCTCTGGCTGTTGGAGCTGGGTGTCAGGAGGGCTGGAAGCACAGAGACCTTTAAATGGACCCAGCAAAGTCCAGTTGGAAAGGGGAAAACAGCCCAGGCACTCATCCTGATGGTCCCTGTTTCAGTAGGAGGCAGGATTAGTCCCAGGGATGGTGGGGCAGGACGTTGTGTTGGAAGGGGACACATTTTGGGATATTCCACAGGGTTTTGTCCCAGAAAACCCCACGTGAATCACCTTCTCCCAGCACCACCAGCATCAGCTGCAGCCCTGGCCTGAGCCCCAGGGCTGACAATCCCCCAGCGAGCGACTGGGTATTTTGGGGGAGCCAGTGGGGCTGGGGGGATCTCTGGGGAGAGCGTGGAGCTGCTGCAGTGGGGCTGAGAGGTGCTCAAAGCCTTTTCCCCACCCTCCTGCAGCCATCCGGCCGTGGTGTCCGCCTGCCTGAGGTCTTCTGCATCATCAGCTGCCTGGGCTGCTTCGGGCTCTTCTCCAAGGTAGGGCCATGGCTTGGTCTGGCACGGGGAGGGGGCATGGGTTGGGGGGTCCAGGCAGCCACCCTGTTGCCTGCTGGCATGTCACCCCTCTCTTTGTTCTCCCCCAGATCCTGGATGAGGTGGAGAAGAGGCGCCAGATCTCCATGGCTGTGATTTACCCCTTCATGCAGGGCCTGAGGGAATCGCCCTTCCCAGCACCAGGGAAAACTGTCACCATTAAAAGCTTCATCCCAGAGTCGGGCACAGAGGTTGGTGGGGGGCTCAGGGGTTCAGTGACACCTCCAGGACTGCTCCAACATGGGGAGCCTGGGATATCTCTGGGAGAATCCTCCATACCTGCAGTACCCCTGGGTGCTCAATGGTGGTTTGTTGGGCTGCCAGGGGCTTGGTGCCTGGAGAATGTGGGTGCTACCACCCTCCTGGTCCCCAAGGAATCTTTTACCCCCATGGATAGAGGGGCAAAGAGGAGGATAGAGGGGCAAAGAGGAGGCTCCTCTGCAGACATGGGGTCCCCTCCTGTGCCACCTCCCCAGGGTGTGATTTTGCTGCCATGGGTCTCCCCTTTTGGGACAGGAGACCCAGGAGCACCTCTAGGATTTTTCTCCTGGGGTTTGTGGCTCTGGGCTGAGACCATAGGGAGGGTGAGATGGTCCCAGCAACCCCAGCCCTGGAGAAGAGCAACAAGCAGTGAGGATGAGTATGGAGCCCGCCCACAGGCGATGCTGCCCCATCCCTGCATCCTCACAAAGCAGCATCTCATCAGCCTTGAGCTGGAGCTGCCACCACAAAACCTCTCTGGACGCTGAGGACCATGGCGGCGCTTGCCCAGCCTGTGTGTCAGAGCAGGGCCGGGGGCCGGGGCTGCTCCCCACCCCTCAGCCAGCGTTCGCAGCTCCAGCTGCAGCACGTGGGGCTGTGGGGGTGCGCAGTGGGTGCTGGGGCCATCACGGGGTGTCACAGGCTGCAGCGACCCCTCTGCAGCACCCGGCTCGCGGTGACACCTGCCTTAGTTGAGCATCAGGAGCGGCAGCCGGCGTGGCACAGGCGTGTGGTGAGCCCAGCCCTTCCCTGTGGGAAGCAGATCTGACAGGGGCACGGTGCCCAGGGCTCCTCTCACCCACACACAGCCCAGGCTTGCACAGGCACAGCCCTTTCTTTGGCTTTTATTAACTCCTGTGGCTGCCCAGAGAGGGGGTGGGTGCCCCATCCCTGGGGGTGTTCAAGGCCAGGTTGGCTGGGGCCCTGGGCAACCTTGTGTAGCTCCAGGCCTGGAGGTTGGTGTCCCTGCCTGTGTCAGGGGGTTGGAGCTCTGTGATCCTTGGGGTCCCTTCCAACCCAGACCAGGCTGGGATTCTATGATTCAATACACAGGCAGTCTCCTGCTTTAGGGCAAAAATGGCAGGACAAGGGGGCTGGAGTGAAGCTGGAGGAGGGAAGGGTGAGAGGAGATCTTAGGGGGAAGTTCTTTGCAGAGAGAGTGGTGAGGGGCTGGAACAGGCTGCCCAGAGAGGGGGTGGGTGCCCCATCCCTGGGGTGTTCAAGGCCAGGTTGGCTGGGGCCCTGGGCAACCTTGTGTAGCTCCAGGCCTGGAGGTTGGTGTCCCTGCCTGTGGCAGGGGGTTGGAGCTCTGTGATCCTTGGGGTCCTTTCCAACCCAGACCAGTCTGGGATTCTATGATCTGGGGTGGAAAAATGAGTGAGGACCTTCCCTGGCACTGGGCAACACAACCTGAGTGCTGAGCATCCCCGGGATGCATCCTGCTGGAGTGGATCTGAGAGCAAGATCTCTGTCCCCTAGTGCAATTCAGCAGCTGGCTATCAAATGGAGAGTGGTTTCTTCATCCAGGAAGGCTTGTGCAAGGGGCTGCAGGTTGCTCAATGCCCTGGCCATGGGCCAGGCTGCTGGGAGCGTGGCCGGGAGGGAAGATGGATGAGGCTGTTCTTCGAAAGAGCTGCGCGTCGGGGCTCTGGGTAGGGGCTGGAGCAAGTGGAAGAGATCAGTGAGGACACAGGGAAAGCTGTGGAAATCGGTTCTGGGATCTGCACGGGCTGTGGAGCTGGGGATGGGGCAGGATTTGTGCTGGAAAGGGGCTGTGGAGCCCAGCCAAGCCCTGTGCTGCTGGCTGGGAAGATGCTGCTTTGCTGGAAGGGCGGCCTGGCGCAGGGAGGAGGGGGATTCCCCCCGCTGCAAAGCTGGGGAGAGGGGCCAGGACTGTGTCATGAGCTGCACGGTCCTGTTAACCCTTCAGCAGTCACTGGCTGTCCCTGGCAGGACAATTACTGACCGGGTTTGGGGACTCTTGTCTGGGGCAGAGCCAGCAGAATAGACAGACACCCGTGAATATCCAATAGATAATTGACTTTTGGGCCATCCTAGCTAGGAGGAGATGAGCTGGCCCTGCCAGAGAGGCTTTAGAAGAAGCCTTTGTGGTTTCTACACCAGAAAGTCCTGCTTCCACCCCTCCTCCCTTCCTGGAAGCTGCTGCTCACAGACAGATGGGGGCACATCCCTGCCCATTTCCTACCAGGGACTGTCAGCACTGGAGAAAAGAAGCGTTTTGGTTAAAAACCCAGTGCCCCCAGTAAATAAACCCCACAGTGCACATCACCACTGGCTTCTCTTGCAGCCTCAGCGCCGCACAGCCCAGCTCTCCTGGCAGGACAAGGGGAGGTTTGCCCCTTGCACGATGCAGATGCTGCAAACCCAGGGTCATTACTCCCAAATCGTCTCTTGGGGGGCCAGGGTGCCATGGGTAGGGTGGTGTTGGTGTTGCATCTCCTAATGCAGGCTTTGGTGGCTCTCCCTTGGCAGCTCATCGAGCTCACGCGGCCCGTGGATGCTCACCTGGAGCACGTGGAGTTCCAGGCTCTGCTCCAGCAGCTCAGCCCCCAGCTCATCCTGCACATCTTCGCCTCTGCCGTGCTGGAGCGACGGCTCATTTTCCTGGCAGAGGAGCTGAGGTGAGTCCTGACCTCTTTACCCGGAGAAAGGAGCACAGGATGCAGCTGAGCTCGGGGTGGGATGTTCCCCCTGAGCAGTGACGCTCCCTGTGCCACCGCGACGGCTCCTTGTCCCGCAGCGTCCTGTCCCAGTGCATCCACGCAGTGGCTGCTCTCCTCTACCCCTTCACCTGGGCTCACACCTACATCCCCGTGGTCCCTGAGATCCTGCTCGACACCGTCTGCTGCCCCACGCCCTTCATGGTCGGCATCCAGATGCGGCACCTGGAGCGGGTCCTGGAGCAGCCGATGGAGGAGGTATGTCATCTGGGGGGGTGAAGGCGTCTGGATGGAGCCATCAGTTAGTCTGGGTTCAGGTTGGCTCCAGGGCTGCAGGCTCTGGTTGCAAGCTCTTCCCATCTGGGGAGGTTGGAGATTGGGGCTCCTTGCATGTCCCCTCCTGGGGCAACACCCCCAGGTGCTGCCAGCCACCCCAGCATGACAAGCCCTGAGCCTGGGGGCTCGGGGAGGTGCTGCTGGCTGGGCCAACCCTTGACATCACCCCAACCTTGCAGAAGCACAGAAAAGCTGCATGGGGACAAGTCACCGAGCCTGCAGCAAAGGCAGTCCCTCTCCTGCCCCCTCCTGGGGTAGGGACACATCCCAGACCGGGGGGAGGAACCTGTTTGCCTTGGTCAGGCTGAACCTGGTCACTCTCTGCTCTCTTTCAGGCTCTGATAGTTGATCTCTGTGAAGGGAAGATCCTCCGAGCGGTAGGTCCTGCCGTGCCGGGCATGGGGGTGAGCTCACCTGGCCTGGGTCACCCCAGGCAGGGTCCCCCTCCACCCCTGCTCCCAGCTACTTGGCCACTTTCACATCCTGGGGACAGAAACACCCCAGTGTCACCCCTGCAGGGGTAATGCCCCACGAAGGGATGTCTCCATCCACTGCATCTCTTGTCCTGAGCAGGAGCAGCGGGGTTCATGTGTCAGCCATCCCTTTCCCAGCATCACTGCAGCACCCTGCAGTGAGGAATGCCAGTTAATGAATTGCTTAAAAATCCAGGGCCCCAGTAAATAAACCTGGCCAGTGCTAAATAATTACTGAGCTCTGCAGAAAGCCTCACTGCTGGGCTGCACTAACTGCTGCTCACAGCCATCTGAGGTGGGTTCCCTGGGTGTTTCACAGCCATGTTGCCTTCCAGGTTGGTGATGAGGAGGAGATCTTGCCCATCAAGCTACAGAATGAGATGCTGACATCCCTGAACAAGCACAACAACAACAACAACATCCACAGTAAGGATGGTTCTTTATATACAGTATAATGGATGGGAGCTGCCTTCCACAGATGGCCAGGGTCCTCAGTGAAACAGTTCTCCTAAAGAGACCTGGCCTGGGATGTTTCTGCCTCAATTTGCAGGAAAATGCAGCCACAGGAGACAAATCCTTCTGCATTTCCCTTCCCCCCTGAAACATGGGAACAGGGACAATTCATTTGGCTGAAAAAATTAGGTTTTGACAAAATTTGGCCCACAAAGATGCTGCCCCCCCCCCCATCCTGAAAGCAAACACAGCCAGTGCTCCTCCAGCAGAATTCTCAGAGAATCACAGAAGGGTTTGGGTGGGAGGGGCCTTCAGCCCTCCTCAGCCCAGGGTGCCCCAAGCCCCATCAGCCCCAGCCTTGAACCCTGCCAGGGATCCAGGGCAGCCTCAGCTTCTCTGGGCACCCTGTGCCAGGAGCTCCCCCTCCCCAGGAAGGATTTTGCCTCCCAGCCCCTCTCCATCCCCCTCCTGCAGCTGAAGGCTGTTCCCTTGGGCCTGGCCCTCCCTGCCCTTGGCACCAGCCTCTCTCCAGCTCTCCTGGAGCCCCTCAAGGGATGGGAAGGGTCTCAGAGCTCTCCCCAGAAGCAGCCTTCTCTTCTCTACTGAGCCAGCCCAGCTGTGCCAGCCTGTCTCAGAGCAGGGGGTCTCCAGCCCCCAGATATTCTTCATGGCCTCCTCTGGACTCGTTCCAACAGCTCCATGTCCTCCTTGTCCTGGGGAGCCCTGAACTGGGTGCAGCGCTTGCAGGGGGTTCTCCCCAGGGCAGGGCACAGGGTGGGGATCTTGCTTTACTGACACCTGAAGGTTTTAGGGGTCATTTCTCAGGATGCAAACAGACTGCCAACCAGCCAGGACCGTCCTTTCTGTGTTCAGAGGTCCCATCCCCACCTCTCGTGCTCCGTGTCCTCTTCCAGCCTCTGAGCAGGTGAACACGCTCGTCTCTGAAGCCTTTGTGCAATTCTTTGTCCGAACTGTTGGTCACTACACCTCCCACATCAAGTGGAGTAAGAACGGCCCCGGGACCTTCCAGGAACGAGCCTTCTACAAAGCTGTGGCCTCCAAGACCAACCGCAAGTTTGTGAAGAAGTTTGTCAAGACCAACATGTTCTCCCTGTTCATTGAGGAAGCTGAAAAGAGCAGGATCCCACACGAAGGTAAACTGCCCCAGCTCACCTTCCCTCTCCTCTCAGGTGAGCTCTGCCAAGCCCCAGGCTCTTTGGTTAAGGGAAAGAGATGCCCTGTGCCCGGCCAGGGATGCAGCCTGAGGCTGGGGATGCTCTGTGCAGGCAGCAACACCCGTCTGGCTCTCAACAGCTGCGTTTTCCTGTTCCTGACAAACAAGGAGAAGGGAAAAATAAAAATCCCCCCTGGGCTTGTTTCAGATCCCATCACTTGAGTGGGGCTGGGGCAGGCGCACTGAGCGCTCAGTGTTTAGCCAAACATGCCAGTAGTGGCGCAAATATTTAGCTTGGATGCAGGCAGCAGCTGGGAGCTGGGGCCTGGCTGTGCTGCCTGCCAGCCCTGACTCATCTCTGCCACTGGCTCTGGCACAAACTGGGTTGGTCCTTTCCTCCTTGGAGGATTTATGGGGCGCTGGGCAGAGCCAAGCCTCCTCCCAGCCTGGGATGAAGCCAAACGGGGAGATGGAGGTTGAAGCAGCCACCCAAAACATCTCCCAGTGGGCAGAGCCATCTTGCCACCCTCAAGGTCCCTCTGCACTCTGAGGGGGCCCAGGCAGTGCTGTGTCAGAGCAGAGCCAGCGTCCCCTCCAATGGTGCCACGTGGCAGCGAGCAGCAGCTGGTGCCTGGGGTGGGTCCCCATCGTCCTGCCCATGGGATGTGGGGCTGGCACCACCCAGGCTGCTGATTTCTTTGCCCTTTGCAGGGCAGGCACAGACCTGGGTCTGCCCGGGGTGAGGGAGAGCGATGGCCCAGCCCCAGCTCTCCGGCCAGGGGCCCAGCCTGCGCCGCCCTTTGGGTAGCCCTGGGGTCTGGCACCTTCTCTCTTGGAGAAGAAACCCAAAAGCCAAACAGAAGCAGACACATGGGTTAGAAACGCACCTTACCCTGTGCCATACACCCACCTGGGGTGGGTGAGAGGGGTGGGTGTGGGTGCCCAGGGTGCAGATGTGGGTGGGGCCCCGAGTCGTCCCCAGCCCGAACGCTGCATCTCACCAGGAGACCTTCCCTCGCCCACAGCCTATTTCCAGCAGAAGATAACAGAGTACCACGAACAGAAGAAGCACCGAAGGGACTCCTGAAGTCCAGCCTGGGACCACAGGACCGAGCAGGACCAGGAGAGTCCCCTCCCAGCAGCACCACGCTGCTCAGACTTGATGCCTGCCCTGTCCAAGGGCAGAGCACGCCGGACTCTGCTGGATCCAGCCACCAGTTCCTACCCAACTGTGACTCAGGAGATGCCCAGGCAGTACTGAACACCAGTTTCTACCCTTTCTCTTTTCCTCAGGGCATCACTGCACTGGAAAACTCTTTGCACAGAGCTAGCAAGCAGGCTGTGATTTCTTTTTCCAGCCTTGCTAGTGACATGGACAAGCTGCAACTCACAGTGCCCGGCCCCTTGCAGAGTCTTTGGCCCCATCTGGACCTTACACAGCAGGGGAGGGAGGTTGGGGAGCCAGCCACAGGACTATGGAGGTTGTAGAGTAATTGTTAGAGGAAAAAAAAAAAGGATATGAGTAGGAAATAGTATTATTTCTAATTAAAACAAACCTGGGGTTTGCAAATAAGTAACATCCCATGGAGTAAGTTCCTGAGGTTTCTATTATTAACAACTGTGTCCCTTTATTTTCTACCCAGGTGGGTTCATTGTTAGTCTGGGCACTTGTGGTGGGTTTTAGTGGCTTCCTCTGAGCAGTTGCCAGCTTCTCCAGCCCTGCTTCGAGCCCAGTCCAGCTCTTTAGGGAGAGAGAAACGGGCTTTTCCAGCAGGTTATTTATTTGTGCTGTTAGCAAACTGTGAAGGCCACAGGGCTGTGTTCTGTAGGAGAGGAAAACGGCCCATCAGCAGCTTTGGGTAGGGAGGAAGTGTTTGTTAAACCCAGGAGTAAAACATGTCGACATCCTCCTTGTTTCTGGTTTTGATGCCAACTTCTTTTAAAACCCTGCAGCAGCCTCTGGAAGCCCTGGTGCTGAAAGGTGATGCCAGCAGCAGACCTAAAGCTCAAGTACGGGGGGGGGTGTGTGTGTGTGTGTGTCCCATTTTCCTAATGCACTCATCCAGGGAATAAATATTGCAGCAGGGAAAGCTGGTGCTGGCTCTGGAGACTTCCCAGGTACTTCTCCCAGCAAGGGCTGGGCTCAGAGGCAGAGCTCCATCATCCTGGCTGGGATGTTCTAGCTGAGGTGCTGCATCATGGGATCACTGAAGGGTGAATCCTCTGAGGAGCAGCTGAGGGAACTGGGGGTGTTGAGCCTGGAGAAGAGGAGGCTGAGGGGAGACCTTCTCCCCACTTCCACTGCCCTGCCAGGAGGGTGCAGAGAGGTGGGCGCTGGTCTCTTCAGCCAGGGGACAGGAGATGGGACAAGGGGCAATGGGCTCAAGCTGTGCCAGGGCAGGGTCAGAGCAGCTGTGAGGGACAAGTTCTTCCCTGGCAGAGTTGTCAGGGCCTGGCACAGGCTGCCCAGGGAGGAGCTGAGTCCCCACCCCTGGCTGTGTTTAACAGGTGGGTAGATGAGGTACTGAGGGATCTGGGTCAGCACAGGACAGGGATGGTTGGACTTGATCTTAAAGGGCTTTTCCAACCTGGTGCTTCTGTGACTCTGGTCTCTGGGTGCCCATCACACACAGTTTAAAGCAGCTTTCCTAGTGGCATTGAAGAGATGCAGTAAAACTGAGCAGGCTGCAGTGCCAGGCAGCTTTCACTTTCACAACTGTTGAGCACGTCATGAAAACAGGACCCATGTAAAGGGCATTCTGGTTTAGAAGACATGACTTGCAGAGTCATGCACAAGCCCCAGGAGCACGGCTGGGCAGGGGCTCCAAACCCAACAGCACTGCAACCCTGGCCCCACTGGAAGCAAATGGTTGGGATGTTGTTTGTGGCTGTTTGGAGGGGGAACAAGAATCACTCAAGGGGCTTTGGGGCACTGGGGGTATCTTCTCTGGATTCCCAAGTTTCCCCCTGGGGATAGGCAGAGTGTTACAGCCTAACACCAGGGAATGAAAGGTGAGTGGTCTTTTTCTGTGGTTTTTTTTTCCATTTGAAATGCATACAGGGGTGTGGGCTGGAGGTGGCAGCAAGGGTTAACTACAGGGAGTTGGAATCATAGAATCATAGAATTGTAGGGGTTGGAAGGGACCTCGAGAGCTCATGGGGTCCAACCCCCTGCCAAAGCAGCTCCCCAGGACATTTCACTCAGGAAACGGAAGGGTTGGTGTAGAACTGCTGAACAAACAGTAGGTTGAAACAGGATCTGGAGTTACCTAAAGTACTTTTCCTTTTGGTATTGTTATGGAAAAAGGGACCCAGATCCATTCCCACCAGCTCTCAGTTCCACTTCTCCACTGGCTACAAAAGGGAACAGGTACCAAGGGACAGGAGCAACCAGACACTGTCCTGGCACTAACTCCTCTCCTCACCATCCAGCAGCAGCTTCAGAGCTACAGGGGGTGACAGAAGATACTGGAAAGACAAAAAAAACCCCAAGCCCAGAGGTATAATCTGCCCCAGGACCCCCAAGACCCCCACCATTCCTCTCACATCCTTTCCCTTTCAGTGCTGTCACCCTTCCCACAGCTCTGCTCCTGTCTCCTAAGCCTGCTTTGCCCGTGTTGCTCCTGATCAAGTTTGAAGGGTTTCTTGAGTTGGCTCAGCCTGAACACCAAAAAGCAGTGTGATACCATCATGGCTGGTTACTCCTGTGCCTGGTACAGTCTAGCAAGAGCTTCAATGCCCTCCCTTTAACACCCAGAGGGTGAGCCAGCCTGTTGCAAGTAGCACTTCCCTATGCTGGGTGAAGAAAGACAAAGCACGTGCTGAAAGGGCAGATGCTGGAAGAAATACCCTGTTTCCTCCTTTGAACACAGCCTGCCTCTCTTAAACCATCCATCCCCTTGTAGACAGGGGCAGGGTGTTTGCTGGAGGACACCCTGGGACACGTCCAGCCAGGCTCAGGTCACACCACAGCCTATCAGCAAAACTCCCAGCAGGTTTTTAAACCCTTCTTCCTGCTCAAGATTTGCCTAACACTTGATCTAAACTTACCAACAGTCAATAAAACAGTGCCCAGAAATGTTTCCCTGAACAGGGAAGTGCTCATTTATTCTGTTAAATTGTTACCATAGTTCCCAGCATAGCACTGGCCAACTCAAGGCTCATACAAACAGCTCCCAGGCATGGGGTTGGGAGGCAGCTCAGGAACGGGCTCCTGGTTTGCAGCTCAGTTCCTGCTCTGCAGCTGCCCTGCTTGGAAGATAAGTTTCATGTTCTGGCATGTGTCACCCTCTGCCAGCTGGCCTCAGTGCCAGCAAACACTCCTGGGTGTATTTAACCTCCCAGAGTCAATGCAATCAGTATTGTCAAGAGCTTCTGGATTGCTCCAGTGCAATAACAGACACAGGTCCCACCTCTGATCGCTTCCCACCTGGCTCTAGCCTCTGAAAATTCCTGCAGTCTTCACCTCCTGCTCTCTGGCAATGATTAAACTTCTCTGTGACTCCATTGCCACCTCAAAGATGGGGCCCAGCAGCACTGGGCAGACCCTGTGCACACAGGGTAGGAAGGAAAGAGCAGAAAAAGACTGTGTGAAACAAACCCAAGGCTGGGATGGAACAGCACCAGGCCCTGCAGTGTCCTGACCCATCTCTGTGTGTGTTAAAGTCCTGCCCAAAGCAAAGGAGCTCCTTTTCCAGCTCACAGAAGAGGCAACTCCAGCACTAAGTGTTCAGCTTGCCCTTACAGCTTTTCCCCCGACAGCTTTCCCCTGAGGGTTGTTTCTCAGGGGCTGGAAAGGAAGCACGCTCCCACCCAGGTGCTGCAGGAAGCTGGTGGGCTGCTCTGGCAGAAGCTGCTCCTTCCAAGCGTGGCCTGAACGCAACAGGAGGTCTGAGAGCCTGTCACAAGGTCACACAGATTCTGTCGCCCTTCTGAGGTCCTTGAGCAGCCCCAAGTCACCTCTGACCAGTGACAAGTCGATCCATGAGGGGCAAGTGCCAAGGCAAAGTGCACGTGTTTATCATGGGCATTTATACAGCACCTGTATCCATGGCAACGCTCCACAGGGCTGGGATTGCCAGCAGCAGCCAGTCCCTGGGCACACTGCTATCAGGACAGAAATGGGAGTTTTCCCTTGGCTGAACAGACTTCTGGGCAGTGAAACGCTGGAGGTGCCCTGAACATCAAGAGGGAGCTGGACATGGTGATCTCCAGGGGTCCTCTCCAGCCCTCACCATTCCATGATTCAGCTTGGACATGTCTGGGAAACAAAAGCTTGGTCCCAGTTAGAGACTTCAGTTCCTCACCAGTCTGAAGCACTGGTGACACCTCATTTGGGGCAGCTGCACCTTCAAAACCCTGAAGCCTGAGACCATGGTTCCCCTGTGCACAGCTAGAAAACCACTCAGGCTCCAGGGAGGGACTTTCCCAGCAACAGAGTTTTGCACCCACTTCACACTGGTAAGAAACACACGTGGTCTGTGAGCAGGGAGAGGGGCCCCCAGCACCTACAGCCTGGGCTGTGTATGTAGATCAAACCTTCACCCAGTTGAATATGGTTACAACTAACCACACTACTCCTCTCACTTCCAGTTGCACCTAAAACTCCTCAGTGTCAGAGGCAGCTGCCACCTCACACTGGAAGTGCTCCCAGCAGCAAGGCTCTTAGACTGGAACATTCCCAGGCCACTTAGAAGAGCTGCAGCCCAGGTTTGTGGTCAAGGTGCAGGAACCAAACTATCAGCCTGGCTGGGACCCCTTGGGACCCCTGGAGAGCCCTCAGCTGTGCTTGCCATGGAACCGCTGCTCCCAGGCATGCAGATGCCCAGGAGTGGGAGGGCTATGCAGTGAAGCCTACATTAGTTTCCCCCTCCTCCTCCTGAGGATGTTCCTCCTTCCCATAGTGCCCCAAACCTGAGGCTGAAAGAGCATCACCCTGGGTGAAGGAACCAGGACTCTTCCAGCCAAGGAAAACCCAACGTGTCCCCATGCTGAACACTCAGCTGAAGAAGCCAGCCTCTCAGTTCCAGTTCCTGCAGCAGCTCAGACAGGGGCCAGCCCTGCTCCCTCCTCACAGACACTGCAAAACCCAAACTGGAGCCAGGCTCCTGTGCTCTCCAGCATGGCAGCTCTGTCCCTGACAGCTGGGTACTCTCCCCCAGGATGGAGACCCAAGCTCTCCAGGCACAGAGACACCAGAATTTTCGCTCCACTTCCTGAGTGTGTTTTCTAATCACAAGGGTACTGCAGGAAACACCTGTCACAGCTTCCCCCAGCCATGGGGTGGGGTTGATTTATTGTTCTTGGGGCTTAATTTATTTTTTAAGTGACCTGTGCCTCATTCCCCCAAATAAGAGACACACACTGCTGTCTTCAGGTGCTGCTGTGGCTCAGAGACGTTTTCCCATCATCTGGAGCAAGATGCTTGGCAGTCACAGGGCTGGAGGGCAACCACCAGGTTCCTGCCATTCCCCAACTGTCTCCCAGCAGCTTCCCCACAGCCATGGCAGATCCTGCTCTGGAAACAGCCCCTTCATGCTGTACAGCAAGCCTAGGCACTGTGTTCAGGGTCATTAAATCCAACTTGGCCTCCCTGATGCAGTTCACTGTTTAAAATGGCAATAAAACAGCAACAACCACCAACCAACCCACCCCAGCACAAACTTACTGCACTCTGTAGTGGGGAAAGCTCCAAGGAAGGACAGAGAGCATCAGAGATCTGCTTTCTCAGCAGCAGGCAGCATTGCACTTCATAAGTAGGACAGAGCACCACACACATCTGAAGACAACTGTTGTTCTCAGAATTCTTATTTATTAAGAGCAGAAAGGAAATTTTGCTTAAGTTTATATATAAAAAAGTAAATAGTAAAATTTTCTTTTTATAATCTTTCCACTGAAGAAAACTGAGAAATAAGTTGTCTTTTTAGATGTTTATTTAAAAAAATAAAATTAATTGACAAAGATACCACACTATTTTGCATGCTGGTCATCCCTTCTGCTTGCAGAACCCTGTTCAATGCATTATTCTTTAGCAAGAAACCACTTTATCAGCAATGCATAAGCAAAAGAAAGAACCACACCAGTCTGGCCTCAAACCCTGACAGCTGCTTCAGCTACACAAACTAGTGTGGTACCTCTGTATTTACCAGCTCAGGTCTTTAGTAAATAAATACTCATTTAGTGTCCACTTGAAATTTCACTAAGAGAGATGATGAAATATTAAAATTAAAAGCAAGTTGTATTGTAGCTGTAATTACACTACATTAGAAACTTCAGTTGTTGGGGATCCATTCACCATATAGAGATTATTTTGTAATCAAGGTAATTACAAAGACAGAGCGTTACTCCCTGCATGCTTTCCCAGGCTTTGAACCAACAGAGTTGACTACATGTAGAGTTGACTAGGGTGTACTTGGAATTCACTCTCTCAGGCAGGAGACTAGTTAAGGAGTGTTACTGATAACAAAGAATATGAGTTACAGAACATTTATTTTTATCATTCACTTGGTTCTCATCTGCTTTTTGCCTTAGTCTCCTAGGTATCTCCACGTCTGGTTCATGAAGAAAAGCAACTCTTCCTTATTTCTCCTCCCAGTGACTCCCTGTTCCCTAATGGTGATTGGAGTGCGTGGAGGAGGGCTTGATTCGGAACACGTGGATGTGCAAGTGGGCAGCGATCTGATTGCACACACTGACACAGTATCGAAGCAAATCAAAGAGAGAGAAGATCTGCCAAGAGAGAAAAAACAACCACAAACCAACAGTTAGACACGTTTAGATCTCTGTTTTCATGGAGTGGAACTCCAGAGTAACACCACCCACACGCTTGAGGACAAAACCACCGGGGTCTTATTGAAGAATTAAATCTGCAAGCACATAGGAAAAGGGTTTCTGTGAAGGCAGACAGGGTCCTAGAGGTGCTGGACTTTCTTCCAGCTCTGTGAGAATACAGAACTGCCACCCAATTTTACTTATTTCAGTCTACAAAGGAACCACAAGAAACAGGTTTGTGAAAAAAGCCCTCACAGATCCTTTCACTGGATTTCTCCTCTCTCTGTGAGCTGCAGAATAAGCATGGTAAAGACACACTGTCCTTAGAACAAGGAACAAACACACTTGGTGTAACCATCCCCTTTACATCCATCTTCCATAAAAGGAATCTTAAAGCTGGAAAAATGAGGAACATGGAAACCTCAAAGACCAAAACTAAGGTCCTTGAGTACAGCCTTGAGGCAATGCAGTTGGGAGTATCATTCATAGTATGGATTTACTGGTGCAGCTAAACCTGGTGACAGGAAGCAGAGGGTTGGAGATGCATCCACAAGTTTTCTTGTTCACTGTCACTTTAAGGATACATTCCCAGAGCCACAGCTTAAAGGTTAGACTTCTGCACAAAACCAGACAAAGTCACACACAGATAACTAGAAACAGTGACTTTACAACTGGAAGTTAGGTAAGAGCTGCTGTTTAAAGTTTGGAGCTGGGGAAGAATTCACAGGGGTGAGAGGCCAGTTTGGTACTATGATGAACAGTCCTTGGCAGGACAAAGGGGGATGGGTTAAAGCTGAAGGAAGGAAGGTTTAAATTGGATATTAGGGGGAAGTTCTTTGCAGAGAGAGTGGTGAGGGGCTGGAACAGGCTGCCCAGAGAGGGGGCGGGTGCCCCATCCCTGGGGGTGTTGAAGGCCAGGTTGGCTGGGGCCCTGGGCAACCTTGTGTAGCTCCAGGCCTGGAGGTTGGTGGCTGTCGTGGTTTCCCCCCAGCTGTGGGCTGAGATCCACACAGCTGCCTGCTCCTGAAAGGAAAAGAGCAGGGGAAGAGGGAAAAAGGGGGAAACAAGGGAAGGGAAAAGGAAGGGGCAAATAACTCCAAACCCAAGAAACTAAGAGGCCCGTGGGTTGGGATAAGGAGAGTTTACTGAGAGAACAGAAAGATCAAATATCCCAATGCTAACAGGACTTCAGAGCAAAAGAAGATGAAACTCTTGATCCCCAATGCAGTTTCTCCCCGACCCACACAACTCAGGGACCACCCAGAGCTGTCCCGGAACCCGACCGTCCCCCCAAGCAGCACGCGTCCCGCCACCGCCCCTCTTCTTCCTCCCCTCAGCCCCCCGTTCTCCTGGGCAGGACGTCATTGCCATGGAATACTCTCTTTGGCCCATCTGGGTCACCTGTCCTGGCTTCGCCCCTCCTTTCTCATGGATAGAGAATAGGAAGAAGCTGAGAAAGTCCTTGACTGTCTGACTGCAACTAAGAACATCAGGGTGTTCTCAGCACTGCTTTCATTGGAACTCCCAAACACAGCATCCCATCAGCTGCTGCAAATGGAGTTAACTCTATCCTGACTGAAACCAGGACAAGAACACTCTTACTGCTAGAATCAGAGAGGGGAAAGCAGATACAGCAGCTAGAGATACACTGAAATGCCCTGTTGTTGGTGACAGCCATGCATACAACACCCATTTTCTGACAAGGTTATCGCTGCCTTTGGTGGCTCACACCTCAGTGCTCCCTAAGCACATGTGAGTTTGACCTCAGGTATTTTTCCCTCACGGTGATCCTCCTGCTCTGCTCTGCCCTGTTCAGGCCCCACCTGGAGTGTTGTGTCCAGTGCTGGGCTCCCTGGGATAAAACAGACAGGGATCTCCTGGAGAGAGTCCAGAGGAGGCTACGGAGATGCTGAAGGGCCTGGAGCATCTCCCCTGTGAGGAAAGGCTGAGGGAGCTGGGGCTGTTCAGCCTGGAGAGAAGAAGACTAAGGGGGAACCTTATTCATGTTTATCAATATCTTCAGGATGGGATGCAGGGGAAATGGGCAGCCCCTTTTCAGTGTCTGTGGGGACAGGACAAGGGGCAATGGCTGCAAGTTGGAGCAGAGGAAGTTCTGCACCAACCTGGGGAAGAACTTTTCCCCAGTGAGGGTGAGGGAGCCCTGGGCCAGGCTGCCCAGGGGGTGTGGAGTCTCCATCTCTGGAGAGATTCCAGCCCCATCTGGACACCGCCCTGTGCAATATGAGCTGGGAGCTGCTTTGGCAGGGGGTTGGACCCCATGAGCTCTGGGGGTCCCTTCCCACCCCTGGGATTCTGGGATTCGTGGTGACAGCTGTACGTGCAGTCAGTAAATTAAAGCACAGTCGTATCACACCTTCCTAACACTACAGCAACACAAATCTTCAAAGTATTTTACTCTAAGCTTTGAATCTTGGTTATGTTGCTTTAGAACAGTGGAAGTTGTGCACCAAACAAACCATGTTTCACTGCTGTTTGCACAAGCTCTATGTAAAAATCAACTCAGGAACATTTGTTTCCAGCCACATCAACCTCCAGGTGAGTCAGTGATGCTCAACCCACACAAACACCCTTTGTGAGACAGCATGCAAGGCAGGCCAATGGTGTCCTGGGCTCCATCAGCAGAGGGGTGGCAGCAAGGACAGGGAGGGGATTGTCCCTCTCTACTCTGCCCTCATGAGGCCCCAGCTGGAGTCCTGTGTCCAGAGCTGGGGCCCAATACAAGAAAGATGGGGAACTGTTGGAGAGGGGTCAGAGGAGCCATGAAGATGCTCAGAGGGCTGGAGCAGCTCCCCTAGGGAGAGAGGCTGAGGGAGCTGGGCTGGGTCAGCCTGGAGAAGAGAAGGCTGTGGGGGGACCTCATTGCAGCCTGCCAGTCCCTGAAGGGAGCAGAGGAACAGGAGGGGAATCAGCTTGTTCAAGGGCAGAGACTGGCAGGACAAGGGGGCTGGAGTGAAGCTGGAGGAGGGAAGGGTTAGAGGAGATATTAGGGAGAAGTTCTTTGCAGAGAGAGTGGTGAGGGGCTGGAACTGGCTGCCCAGAGAGGGGGTGGGTGCCCCATCCCTGGGGGTGTTCCAGGCCAGGTTGACTGGGGCCCTGGGCAACCTTGTGTAGCTCCAGGCCTGGAGGTTGGTGTCCCTGCCTGTGGCAGCGGGTTGGAGCTCTGTGATCCTTGGGGTCCCTTCCAACCCATGCCATTCTATGATTCCAGGCAGGGAACAGAGCCCACACTTACCAGGGCAATCCAGAGTACAATATACTCATCAATGAAGCTGTTAAAATACTGGTCCATGAGCAGCAGCGCCGGGCCGATGAACGCCGTGTCGTGCAGGTGCATTTCACTTTTGGTCATGTGTGCAACCTGCATTTTAAAAAAAAATAGGGAAGTTTAAGAAGTAAGTGTACACAGGTCAAGGTAGAGTGACTTCAGAAGACACAAAAGCCAAAATTCACAGCTCCAGCCACACTGCTGTAAGATACATCAAGTATTGAAGAAGCAGCAGCAATCCTGGTTCAAGCATGAAAGCCTCCAGCTACGGAGACACAAGGTTTGCAGAGAGATTCTTTTATTAGAACAAAGAAAGTAGCTATAGGAAAAAAACCCAACACATTTTCCAGCCCACAGACTCTCTCTCCTGCCAGAAACCCAACAGTTTTAAGCCTGGAAACAAAGGTTCACAGCTACTAGATCCTAAAACCAACCTCTGAGCCACTCTGTGCTTCCTCACTGCATCTACTGGTTCCCATCCCACAAGGGCCACCACCTCTTTAGTCACAGTCCCAAGATCATGCATTGCCTTGCCCAAGGGTGGCCTTCCTAGTCTCCCCCATGCACACAGAGCCTGTCCTACACCACATCCTCACTTCTACTGTGTAGTAAACTAGTCTTGGCAAGAAAGAATCTTGTCTTCCATTGTGACTTACACCCAACACTGACCCAGTTCATGAAGCAATGCAAGAGGTGCCCATGGAACTGAGATGCTGTGAGGCAGCTGTTGCTTCAGCCCTCAGTCACTCTGTTCAGCAGGGGTTCCTCTCCTAATAGCTCCCCAGTCTGCCCCCTGGTACAGACCTGTTAATTGTAACCCCTATTTCGTTTAATTTAAACCCTGAGCATCTGGTTCTGTGTGGTGGTTTGGCCCTGGCTGGAGGCCAGATGCCCACCAGAGCTGCTCCATCACTCCCCTTTTTGGCTGGACAGGGGAGAAAATAGATATTGAGGGGCTCAGGAGTGGAGATAAGGCCAGGGAGAGATCATTCCACAATCAGTGTCACAGGCAGAACAGACTCAGCACAGAATCAAGGACAGAAACTCTCTAATTGCTGGCACTGCCCTGCACCCCCAGTGACACCAGAGTGGGGGCATGAGAAGTGGGCCCAGAGCTTAAAGCCCCTCCCCCCAGCCCTCCCTTCTCAGCAGACTGAGCTTTACTCAGGATTTCACCCCCTTCTTCCCCCCACTGTGGCCCAGGGAGGGGCAGGGACTGGGGGAATGGGGGTGTCAGTCAGTTCCTCACCAGATGTTCTCTTTAGCGCAGGGTGGGGGTGTCATTCCTCACCCCCTTCCCCTGCTGCACCCTGGGGTCCCACCCATGGCAGACAGTCCTCCAGGAACTTCTCCAACCTCAGTCCTTTCCCATGGGGCTTCAGCTCTTCCCCAGCTGCCCCAGTGTGGGTCACTGCTATGGGTGCAGTCATAAATCACAGAATGTTTCTCAGTCTCTCAAGCCCAGACTGCTCCAGCCTGGTCCCCCAGGGGGTCACAAGCCCCCCAGCAAACCTGCTCCAGCATGGATCTCTCCCTTGCTCATCTCTGTCTCTCTCCATGGGCTGCAAGTGCTGGCAGGGGCTTGCTCCAACACAGGTCACAGCATCTCCTGCCTGTCACCCCCTGCTCCAGCGTGGGGTCTCTCCACAGGCTGCAGGTGGGGTCTGGGCCTTTTCCATGGGCTGTGGGGGGACCCCCGCTCCACCATGGGTTTCTCCAGGGGCATCTTTCTCTCCAGCACCTGGGGCACCTCCTCCCCCTTCCCTGGCCTTGGTGCCTGCACAGCTCCTCACATCTTCTCACTCCCTTCTCTGGGGGCACTAAGCAGCTGCTGGTGGGATTTTTCTCCACACTGTGGTTCCCAGAGGCGCTGTGACCATCGCTGATGGGCTCTTGGTCAGCAGCAACTCCGGCCTTGAGCCGGCTGGTGTTTGCTCTGTGGGGCCTGCAGAGAGCTTCTGGCTGCTGCTTGGAGCAGCCACCCCTGCAGCCCCCTGCTCCATCAGAACCCTGTCACACAAAACCTCAACATTCTGAACCTCAGCAGCTCTGTGAGCTTCTCTCCTTCTCCCAGACTTCTTTTTCCTCTCCACCAGCAGCCTCTGCTCCAGCCCAGCTCCTCACACTCAGTGTGTGCAAATACACTGCAACAGTGTGAATAAACAGCAGGGAGAGAGGGAGAAACAAAGCTCAGGGAACTGTCAGCTGTTCCAGCACTGAGTAACCATGGCATTAGCTTAAGATTTACCACTCCCTTTCAAACAGAAGAAAGGCTCTGCTGCTCCTCTGAGCTACTAAACAAGTAAAGGAGGAGTATCCCTTCAGTACACAAACAGATGCCAGGTTGTCAGTGGAACAACCAGGCAACTTTAAAGCCTACAAAAGGTTTTAGTGCCCTGTCACAAACCCCTGAGGTTCTGGCACACTTACCACCAGTTTATTTGTTATCTTAGCAGATACAAAACCAAAGGTAAGGATGTACAGGCAGGGGTGCTTCTCAAAGAGCTGCACAACAGACTTCTTGTAAATCATCACAGCCAACGCGATCACCAAGCCAATGTGAAGGAAAGGTGAAAGGACACTGGTTCCCTGCAGTGAGATGAGAGGTAAGGCATTCAGTTAACAAGAGGTGCATGTGGCAAAGAGCCCTCCCCAAGCCTCACACCTTATTCATGGTGGTTTCTAACAAATCACATTAAAAACAAGTGGTTCTGAACGCTGGAAGTGACAAGAACAAAGGGTGGTGAAACCGGAGCGAGCAGCAACTGAGAACGTGGCTTGAAGCTCCCTTGTGCTGGGGGAGTCAGTGAGAGCACAGCTCTGACACCCCACACACAGGAAGCGGCTGCTGCCAGCTAGAAAGCTCTAAAACAGCCTTCCAGGGGGCAAAGAATTACCAGGCTTGTCTAGAAAATTCCCAGGGCTTCAGAATCATAGAATCACAGAATTGTAGGGGTTGGAAGGGACCTCAAGAGGTCATCGGGTCCAACCCCCTGCAAAAGCAGCTCCCCAGGACATTTCACTCAGACAGGCGTCCAGACGGGTCTTGAATCTCTCCAGATAAGGAGACTCCACAACCCCCCTGGGCAGCCTGGCCCAGGGCTCCCTCACCCTCACTGGGGAAAAGTTCTTCCCCAGGTTGGTGCAGAACTTCCTCTGCTCCAACTTGCAGCCATTGCCCCTTGTCCTGTCCCCACAGACACTGAAAAGGGGCTGGCTGATTCCCCCTGCATCCCCTGCTTAAGATAATTATAAACATTAATTAGGTCCCCCCTTAGTCTTCTCTTCTCAAGGCTGAACAGTCCCAATTTTCTCAGCCTTTCCTCACAGGGGAGATGCTCCAGGCCCTTCAGCATCTCCATAGCCTCCTCTGGACTCTCTCCAGGAGATCCCTGTCCTTTTTATACCAGGGAGCCCAGAACTGGACACAATACTCCAGGTGGGGCCTGATCAGGGCAGAGTAGAGGGGGAATCAATCTCTATCCTCCCTGAAACAGGAGGTACTTGTGCAGATACCTCCACAGGTACTTCTTTCACCTGGGGTCTGAACACCACCTTTCACCTGGGGTCTGAACACACCTCAGAAGGATTAGAACCATAACTAATCTTCTTGACAGATTTCCTTCTAAATAGGGTTTTGGACAGGAGCTTTAGATGAACTCTTGGGGGGTGTGTTCCTTGTTTAACCTGTTTTCTATGATTAATTCAAAAGCAAATATCATCTGTGCAATATGAGCTGGGGAGCTGCTTTGGCAGGGGGGTGGACTTCATGATCTCTCAAGGTCCCTTCCAACCCCTGTGAGTCTGTGAAATATCAAAGCACCAGGAACACTTTTAATCACTCAAAAATTCAAAACCAGACTTAACTCCTAAATCTACTATTCCTGCACAGACAAGGTGAGCTTGGCTTTTTTTTCCAAGCCAGCAAGGAACCCAAAGGAAAAGGTTTTACGTGTAGTAGGCATTATGTTAAATAAAAACTAAAGGCATGGCTGAAAAGCCACAGGGTGCTGAAGTGTAACTGGTACTTACTGCTATAGTGGATCCATTTTTGCCAACTCCACCTGTGAAGATCACCCCAAAGTAGTTTGTGCAGGAGAAGATGGTTCCTGCGACAGTACAGAGAGCTGGGAATATTTTCATCTGAATATTCAGAATTGGAATCTTAACAGGAGAGAGACAAGAAGTTGAAATATGCACAAGCAAAGTCAAATTTGGCTTAATAATTCTGGTGCACTCAAACACTCCACTTTCCAGTGTTAGGTTTGCTTTTCTTTCTCTGCTATACAGAGACTGACATCTTTAGAAAGCACAAAGAAGTATGTATTTTCCCAATAATCCTTCCATCAAGCTTCCTACACCTTCAGTTACCTGAAAAGAGCAGACAAGTGGATGGAAACCAAGAGCTTGCTAGCTAAACCACCCAGCTATCATGTGGAGGAGAAATGCACCCATCATCTTTTCTGAAGCTGGTTGTAAAACTCAGCAGCTGCAGCCCAAGATCAAACAGGGCACAGCAAGAGCCACTAGAGAGGATTAAAGAGAGAGAGGGCCGTTAAAAAACTGGATACCACCTTACTGGCAAGACAAAGGAAGCAAACAGAGATCAGAAAAGCCATCTCTGAGTGAGCCTTGGAGAGCAAGAGATGAGGTTGCAAGAGATGTGAGAAACGAGCACAAGCAGCTTTGGAAGAAAGGCAGTGGTTTGCTTCTGTAACAGCAGCACCCCAAGCAGAACAGAAGAAACCAGGAGTGAAGAAAGAGGTGCACATTAAGCTGCATCATTAAGTCAAAGATCCTCTTCTGAAGGCCAGTAAAGAATAGAATAATGACAAGTAAACAGAAGGCAGACACCACCCCAGACTGGAGCACTGATGGTTCATTAGCGTTATGAGGCACAGGAGAAGGTGCTGCCCTCTGCTTCAGTAACAATACTTTGGTATTTAAAGAACAAGGTTCATTTACTCTTCTACAGGCAAAGAAAAACAACAGGAAGCTTCACACAGGAGTAGAAGGACATCAAGTTTGGCATTTCCAAAAGAGAAGGGGTGTTTGCTGGAAAAAAGCAGCCCACGAACACCCAAATACTGATGCATCTGAGAACGATGCTCAGAGAAGGCAGGAGGATGAGACCCCACTGCTACAGCATCCAGTTCTGCTTTACTAACACCCTCTGCCTTGCATCCAGATAGCTGCATCAGTGACAGGCACAGGACTGCACTTACCTGGCAGAAGGAATTAATGGGAAACAAAGCTCCATATGGAAATTTGGCAAAGTTGAAGGAGAGGTATAAACAAGGCAGCACCTGCTGCACCACTTTGCATACAGAAGGGAAGCAGCAAGGCCAAAGCTGGAAACAGTCAAGGCAAGCAAAGAGCATGGAGAGAAAAAGAAGAACCAGTAATCTTTATGTAAAGGCAGAGAGGGAGTTGTTGTAGCCAAAAATCTTCCTACAAAATGGCATTGCATCACCTGATATTAAATAACAGGACACTGCAGGGCAGGTCATCAGACCTCCTTCTGTGGTATCCCACCCATTGCTACAGTCCACTGTGTACAGTCACTCTGGCCTGGCTGGTAATTGCCTGGTTGCACCAGAACTCAGACCCACACAGAACTATCACAGAATCCCAGCCTGGGCTGGGTTGGAAGGGACCCCAAGGATCACAGAGCTCCAACCCCCTGCCACAGGCAGGGCCACCAACCTCCAGGCCTGGAGCTACACAAGGTTGCCCAGGGCCCCAGCCAACCTGGCCTTGAACACCCCCAGGGATGGGGCACCCACCCCCTCTGTGGGCAGCCTGTTCCAGCTACTTCATCAGATGATGTCAACAAAGGAGAAAAATATCCCAAGCCAAATCTTCTGCAGGCAAATTCTATTCTTTGAAGTCAATTAGAAGAGAAAGGTGATGCTGCACAGAGCTTATGACTGCAGGTACATCCTGGTTGGGGGAGCATTCTGTATTTGTTGGGGATAAAAACTATGCTCATTAATAAAAACAAGTGGCAACAGGCAAGAACGGATTAAGGAGTGCTTGCCAGAGCCTGGAGCAAAGTCCAGAATCATTTGCCAGAAAAACTGATCTCTGGCCTCAGGACTAGATACCTAAAAATTAGGAAATGGAGAGGATGAGAGCACAGCAAAGGGCTCAGGGAGACAGCAGCAAGGAGCATTAAGAAGGGATGTGTCTATAAGAGGATGCACAGAATCACAAGGCTGGAAAAGCCCTTTAAGATCATCAAGTCCAACCATTGCCATCCTAAGCTAAACCAGATCCCTCTGTACCTCATTTTTTAAGCATACCCAGGGATGGGGACTCAGCCCCCTCCCTGGGCAGCCTGGGCCAGGCCCTGACAACTCTGCCAGGGAAGAACTTGTCCCTCACAGCTGCTCTGACCCTGCCCTGGCACAGCTTGAGCCCAGTGCCCCTTGTCCCATCTCCTGTCCCCTGGCTGAAGAGACCAGTGCCCACCTCTCTGCACCCTCCTGGCAGGGCAGTGGAGGTGGGGAGAAGGTCTCCCCTCAGCCTTCTCTTCTCCAGCTGAACACCCCCAGCTCCCTCAGCTGCTCCTCAGAGGATTCACCCTCCAGCCCCTTCCCCAGCCTGGTTGCCCTTCTCTGCACTTGTTCAAAGACCTCCATGTCCTTCTGATGGTGAGGAGCCCAGAACTGGACCCAGCACTCAAGGTGCAGCCTCACCAGTGCTGAGTACAGGGGCACAATCACTTCCCCAGACCTGCTGGCCAGAGGCACTCCCTGAGTCCCAGGTACCACAGGCAGCTGGGCAGGGCGCAGGGTCTGCTCCCAGCGGGAGGGACACCTGTAGGCCTCAGTCCCATCTGCAAGAGGAACAACCACCCACAGCAGGCCCAAACCCAGCGTGCTTTATATTCACAGCATGGCTTTGCTTTTAAAGCTTATGGTGTGGAATAAACCTCAAGCCATCACAGTGCTTTCCTCACCTGAGCCAGGAAAAGCCCTCTATGCAGTCGATGCACTGAACAAGCAGCACCTCAGCTCGCTGCCTTCACTCACGTTCTCCAAGGGATGCTCCCAGCTGCAGTCATACCAGAAGAAGAGAACACTACCAGCAGAAACCCCTGGGCTCCAGGAGCCTCACAGAAGAGTATTTTAAAGAGACTCTACGCTGGCAGAAAGAGGGAAGCCCACCAGGTACACAGGGTGGCCCAAACCCACACAAGGTGGCACAGGGGAAAAGCAAGCTGATGAAAGCAACGACTGAGGAAAACACACAATTCTGCACTTAATCGAGCTGGATTGCTTTGCTTGTCACAAGAAAGTGGAATGTTTGAGTATACAACCACCTTTTATTCCCTTATCCACTCCCCCACCCCCAGAGAAATGAACCAAAAAAAAAAACAACCACCAAACCACCAATTCTGCTGTCACATAGAATGATAAAGGATTGGGGAGGGGTGGGTGAGGGGGGTCTGTGATCTGGTTTGCTCTGCAAGCAGTAACATTTCTCTCTAAACAAACACAGAGTCTCCCCCATTGAATGAAAAAGGAAAATTCCCAACTCTCAGGGGAAACCTGATGGAGTTTGTTTTCTGGAGAAGTTCCTCCATGAACCCCACACCACATTTCAGATTAGTTTGATCTTTTGGGAGCTGACTTCACCTGATGCTGCCACGACCCAGAACTTCTGTCTGATTTCAAGGTTTTGCTGAAAAAGGTTATTTAATACATCACTTAGAAGGGTTATTTAAGCTCTTCTATTAAAGAAAACCACTTCTAAGTTTACACAAACATCACCTTGGCCAGAATCATGCCAAAAATTTGCTGTGACCCCTTTTTTTTTCTCTTTTCTTTTTACTTTTTTAAATGAAGTGAGAAAAGAAACCAGTGAGGTGACTTGGGAAACCCCAGGTTGCAATGCAGAACAGCAGCTGCATGGGGAGGTTGGCCACACTAATCTCTCTGGAGAAGTTTGGAACTGACTTTTAAGCTCATTTATCATCATTACTTTTTAAAGAATTACTTCTACCCACAGTCATTCTCTTTAGAGATATTTACTCAGTGGTTTAAATGTCATTAAGTGGGGGGAGTTGGGTTTTGAAGCTTGGAAGCACACCTAGCAAGATTGAGGTAGCCAAGGTTAGTTTGTTTCTCTAGATATTCCCTACAAGATTAGAGGGCTCATTTCTCTAATTACATGAAGCAGATTAGAAATTCATTGATTTGGGGTGGCATAGCTCAGTTATTTTTGACCATCTCTTGGTTTTCAGGCAAATCAAGATTTCTTTATCCACCTTAAGAACTCTGTTTCATCAAGTACACAAACAAGATTGATACTCAGGAAGGAAAACCTTCCAGGAAATCAATGCTTTTGATGTTATCTCTAGAAATTTGTTTTATCTATGCATGCAGGTATATGGCTTTTCTTTGGGCAACACTATTTTGACAGCCCAAGCTGACTTGAGTAACACAAAGCCAACTCCACTGCCAGCCAACAGTGTGAGCTGCACTCAAAAATACCTATTTCTATTTAGGAGGCAAAGTGAGAGCTTCCCCTCACAAATTCAACTGTGCTACTATTTGCAGGGAGTTCTTCCAAGCATCTACTAGATAATTCAAAAGGATAAAATAAGAACATGAACAAAATTACCAGAGATTGCCAAAAAGGTGGTCCTCCAATCACTGCCAGTAAATGCATTATTATTATGAAGATTTGTACTTCTGTCACATCAATTCTGATTAGGTGCAAAAAGCCAAAAAAAAAAACAAAACCCAAAACCAAACCAAAACAACAAAAAACACAAAGAAAACACAAAAGCAAAATTATTCAAAGCAATTTCAAATCAGTTATTTGCAAGCTCAGCAGCTCTCCTCTATCATGCACAGTATAACAACTCCAAAATACCAAGGGGAACAAAAGTGGTAACATTTCTAGATAATTTCAAAAGGAAAAATTATGGTTTAGTTTTACTGTTAAACCCAGGAGCCATGCTGTGCTATACTTTTTATTTCACAGTGCAATAACAATCCATTTTGTCAAAAGGAACAGCTGAAAATCTTCTGCAGAAATAAATATTCCACCAAGAAAAAGAATTGATTTTAGATTATAAAATTCAGGAAAGATATTTTTAATCTCCATTCTTGTGTTCCCTACCCTATTTTTTCTTTTTTTTAAAATATGAATAGTCTCTCTGAATAGCATCAAACTTTAAAAAGCAGCTAGAAATCCCAAAAGAGTTTGTGCAAATGCAAAGGTAGAGTCAGCTGCACCACTACTGGTTACACAATTGGGTTGCTAGCACACAGCAAGAGAGAAACCACTTCTGGTTCCAGCACAGCTACTCTGGTTTGGAGACAGGCAAGGAGGAGAGGCTGACAGAAAAAGATTTCATTTAAGATTTCTTTGTTTTAAAGAGGCTGCAAAAGTCTTGGAGCCAGCAAGAGGGGGGAGGGGGAAGCTATAAAAGAGAATTCCAGAAATAGAAGTGAAGAAAGACTGGAGTGAAACACAGAGGATGGACTTGCTTGTGGATTAAGTGATGTGAAGTAATTCTGTCTCATACTGGAGTGCTGTATCAGGAGTAATCCTTTGAGTCAGACTGAACTATTTATGGCACATTCCAGATCTCTAATTATACAGATCTACCTCAGGGACTCTAAATCACAGAATCACAAGGCTGGAAAAGCCCTTTAAGACCACTGAGTCCAACTGTCCTTGTCCTGTGCTGACCCAGATCCCTCAGTACCTCATCTACCCACCTGTTAAACACAGCCAGGGGTGGGGACTCAGCCCGTCCCTGGGCAGTTCCACAGCCCCACAACTCTGCCAGGGAAGAACTTGTCCCTCACAGCTGCTCTGGGGCATCTTGAGCCCATTGCCCCTTGTCCCAGCTCCTGTCCCCTGGCTAAAGAGACCAGCACCCACCTCTCTGCACCCTCCTGGCAGGGCAGGGCAGGTGGGGAGAAGCTCTCCCCTCAGCCTCCTCTGCTCCAGGCTCAACACCCCCAGCTCCCTCAGCTGCTTCTCAGAGGATTTGCCCTCCAGCCCCTTCCCCAGCCTGGTTGCACATGCTCTGCTGTCACAGGTACCACTGATAGGATCAGGGGCTGAGGCATCAGGGAATCAGGATGGTTCAGGGGTGGGGTTGTGTCTGCCTGCCTCAAGTGAGCAACAAGACTGTACCATTAGTTAATATCAGATCACTGTGCTACCTCTAGATCTCTCTACAGCCTCTGGTCCAGTTCTGGAGTCCATCCTCTCATCTGAGACTCTCCAGTCTGGCCAAAATACCCTTTTTTCCCCCAGCAGCACATCAATATGCCCATGGGATAATGATGAGGCTGCATGTAATTCCGATGCAGAACATCCCCTGAAGCATAAGGCAACAGCAGGGCAACAGCACATGGCTTGATGCAATCATAGAATCATAGACTGGTCTGGGTTGGAAGGGACCCCAAGGATCACAGAGCTCCAACCCCCTGCCACAGGCAGGGACACCAACCTCCAGGCCTGGAGCTACACAAGGTTGCCCAGGGCCCCAGCCAACCTGGCCTTGAACACCTTCAGGGATGGGGCACCCACCCCCTCTCTGGGCAGCCTGTTCCAGCCCCTCACCACTCTCTCTGTAAACTTCCCCCTAAGATCTAATTTAAACCTTCCTTCAGCTTTAACCCATCCCCCTTGTCCTGCCATTGTCTACTCTTTAAAAAAGCTGATTCCCCTCCTGTTCCTCTGCTCCCTTCAGGGACTGGCAGGCTGCAATGAGGTCCCCCCACAGCCTTCTCTTCTCCAGGCTGACCCAGCCCAGCTCCCTCAGCCTCTCTCCGTAGGGGAGCTGCTCCAGCCCTCTGAGCATCCTCACAGAAATCTCTTCTCTTACTATGGATTCTCTACGCACTGGCTCCTTTCAGCAGGCTCTACGCAGGCTGCATCCACCTCCCTGAGCAACTGCACCTTCCCACCAGCCAAGAGAGTCTCTGAACACCTCCCTGTGCAGGGCAGGCACCTACAGTACAAACAGCAGAGTCAGCAGGCAAACAGGATATGAGGCACCCAAGCCCTGGCTATCGCTGCTGCGAGCTGCCACTGCTCCCTCCTGAAGTCACGAAGTTGATAAGAGGCAAAGCAGCAGAAGGGATAGAGAAGATGGGAGAGCAGCACCACCATGAACTCTTGGCATGTAATGGGGAAAACCAACAGCCAAAGCTGTCTGAGGAAGGCTTGAGGATGACAGCAAGGAGACAGGAGATACTTGGGAATTAACCTCAGGGGTTTTCCTGTATTCTGGTTTGTTCAATAACAATCCTGTAAGGCAACTGGGGGCTTACTGGCTCAGGGGAAAATTAAATTTTCACAAAAGAGGAAAGACTGTTCAAAAAAAAAAAAAAAATCTGTGTTTTCAGTCCTCAAAGAAACAAATTAAATCACTGAGCTACCCTGCAAGAGAAAGTAAAAGTGCTCAGCCATGCAAGGAGAGACACACAGAACATCTGATTAAATGCAAATTGCATCCTCCTAGCTTCTGGAGTCAGCATGGAAATGGGTTTTCCCTGTTTCCAGCTGAGGAAGGCCTGAAGGAGCTCCACAACCTGCACAGCTCAACAAGAACGTGTTTCAGCCTGTTGCCCTGCTTCTGTCATTGACCTCGAACAATCCAAAGCAATTGAGGAAGCTCACAGAGGCAGTGACTAATAACTACCACAGGTAACCCAAGTTTATGTGCTCCTCAGTCAGCAAGCTGGGTTTCTTTTGGCAGCAGTAATGCAAAAGAAAAAAGTGAGGTCACACACTTTAAATTCAGATTGTAAAAGCCCAAGTGTTCAGAAAGACATGGCTCTGCACAGCCCTGTGCCACCTCCGCTCTGCTGCTCACTTTCTCCCTCCCCACCTCAAATAAAAGTGGCATCAGGAAGCTGGAAAGGGTTCAGCAGCAAACTGCAAGTGTATCTAGTCCATAACTCCTCCCTGATTTATAACAAGACTTACATATTGCAGAACAAATCATAGAATCATAGAACAGTCTGGGTTGGAAGGGACCCCAAGGATCACAGAGCTCCAACCCCCTGCCACAGGCAGGGCCACCAACCTCCAGGCCTGGAGCTACACAAGGTTGCCCAGGGCCCCAGCCAACCTGGCCTTCAACACCCCCAGGGATGGGGCACCCACCCCTCTCTGGGCAGCCAGTTCCAGCCCCTCACCACTCTCTCTGCAAAGAACTTCCCCCTCATATCTCCTCTAACCCTTCCCTCCTCCAGCTTCACTCCATCCCCTTGTCCTGCCAGGCTCTGCCCTTGAACAAGCTGATTCCCCTCCTGTTCCTCTGCTCCCTTCAGGGACTGGCAGGCTGCAATGAGGTCCCCCCACAGCCTTCTCTTCTCCAGGCTGACCCAGCCCAGCTCCCTCAGCCTCTCTCCCTAGGGGAGCTGCTCCAGCCCTCTGAGCATCTCCGTGGCTCCTCTGACCCCTCTCCAACAGTTCCACATCTTCCTTGTACTGGGGCCCCAGCTCTGGACACAGGACTCCAAATGGGAACAGTACTCCAGATGGGGAGTAGAGCCTTAACTGCAGCTTTATATAAAGAGGAGACTTAACACCACCAGGCTCCTTTAGACAGGAGACACAGGCATGAGGCAACTGAGGAAAAACTAAACACCTAAACTATCACCTAACATAAAACACAAGTTGTTAATTCCAAGGATGAAAAGGACTGGAACACCTTACTGACAAGGGATTCTCTTGTCACGTATGCTGGTTAGAATCACTGCTGGAGGGATGACAACTTAAGACATGCTCCATAACTGCAGAGTACGTGTCTGACACTGAAATTATCTGGTGATTTTTAAATTTATTTCCAAAATATCAAATGGCCACTACTAAGCAATCCAAGACCTCAGGAATCCAGACAGGCAGCTCCCTGAAACTAGACCAAAACAAAGGGAACAACTTTTGGAAACAGAAAGTGGGTGAAAAGGAAGGGAGGCACACTGTTCCTCTGCTCATTGAGCTTGAATTTAAAGTGACTGTGCAACTACTGCATAAACTGCACTAAACCCATGCTGCTGCTAAAATAAGCCATCATCCCAGCTTCTCTAATGACCAAGCATTTTCTCTCCCCAAAGCCTCCTGCTCAGTCCCACTTGCTCCCTTGTGCCAGCCCCATGCCACCAACTGGCTTGAGAACTCAGCTGAAAAATGACTTAAAAAAACCCCCAGAAGATAAAGGTTCCTGTGGAATTTCTAGTATCTCAGCTTTCCTTCTCCATTGTGTGTGGCCTCCTGAGAGGTGGCAGCACAGGGCAGAGGCCACGGGAAGGTCTGCACTGCCTCTTGTGAGCCAAACTGCTGAGTCAAAGTGACTGTGCAGTTACAAACTAACTGGAGTAAAAGGAGGAAGGAATGGGAATGAGTTAAGCCTTCTGAACGTGACACAAGTGGACTGCCACTAGTGCTCCCAAAGTGAGAGCATAACCAGAAAACAAAGCCAGGATTGTTTTGTAAAGGAAGATCCTGAGCAGAGGTAATGCACTGCACTACCTGGGCAAGGAGAACAGAACCATGGAATCATTCAGGTTGGAAGAGACCTCCAACATCAGCTAGTCCAAATGGTCCCCTATCACCTGTATTACTTCCTAAACCTTGTTCCTAAGTACCTCCCCCAACCTTCCCTTGAGCACCCCAAGGGACCACCTCCACCACCTCCCTGGGCAGCCCGTTCTGATGCCCAACTGCTCTTCCTGAGAAGAAATGTCTCATTTCTAACCTGAACCTCCCCTGGTGCAACTCACAGCCATCTCCTCTGGTTATGTGCAAGAAGAGACTCACAACCTCCTTTCAGGGAGTTGGAGAGAGCAGTAAGGTCTCCCCTGAGCCTCCTCTCCAGACTAAACTGTCCCAGTTCCCTAGCTGCTCCTCACAGGACTTGTGCTCCAGCCCCTTCCCCAGCCTGGTTGCCCTTCTCAGGATAATGAGTTGGGCAACCTGGAGCATGTCCATTCCCACACTTTAACAACTCACCTGCATTTATTAATTGCTTCAAGATAAAATGTTCTAGTATTAAAACAATCCATAAATAGCCTCAGTGACCATGTTGTTATTAAACCCTGGTAGAAGCAGGAAGGCATCCCACAAAGCAGGGCTGCAGGCAAAGCAGCTCAGGTGGGACCCAGATCAACTAAAAGCTTACTGTACTCCTCACACTGGCTTTTTGAGGAGAAAAAAAACACCCTTATATATAGCTTCCTTTAGTGGCTAGGAAGATTATTTGAATTATTTGCAAAGCAGGGTGATAACATTCCTGCTTACAAACTACATAAGCAGCACTAGTCTTGTTCCATGTTAAGTCCCCCTGCACTCTGGAGCACCTCTTCCTATGATAAGGGCTGAAGAAAACACAAGTCAGAGTTATCAACTAGCAGTAGGAAAATATTTTAGTTTCAATACAAAAAGTAAGGGAGCATGAGGAGAAAACACACCATCAGCACTGGGAAATCAAGGACAGGGAAAGGCCTCTGGTGCAGCAGACCCCCCGATTTCCCAGCTGTACCTCACCAGTACCTTGGTACCACCAGCAGACCCATATTAAAATCATTTCAAAGCAAGGTGGGGATCAGCCAGCTCAGAGGCTGATTCTGTTTTCTCCTTGTGTTTGTATTTATTTACTCATTTAAATGCTGCAGTCAACATCCTAAGGAACAACCAAAGGAAGGAGCTGGGAGCATAAATTCTGCAGCTCAAGTAAGGGGGTTTTTAAAGCCTCTTCACTGGGATATTTTCAGCAATCACTTGAGCCACACTTCCCCTAACCTGACAAGTTTTTAGGCCTGATGTTTCCTGACAAACCAAGTCACATCAGCGTTACCCAAACAGTTGATGTTGCTGGGATGATGCAGGGATGTAGCACACAATGTGTGGTGGCTCCCTAATACCTATGAGACAAACCATTTCCCACCAGGACGTGCCCACGCCACAATACGTGGACGGAAAGTTATTGTAACAGCTCCTCAGGCAGGCACAAAGCAGCCCAGTTCCAAAGATCACTTCTTCAAATAAACCAGGGACTCTCTCATCTTCTGGAAAATAAACAGAAGACCCTGACTGGAGTTCACTGGGAATATCCAGGCAGAAAATCCAGGAACAAAGACCAGACAGGGAGGATGAAGCAACAAAGAACTTAGACTCAATAGTTTAACAAACTAAAAATGCCCAGATAGGACATCTAACTGCCAGGCTGGGAAAAAACCACTGAAAATGACCCTGAAAAATACTGATTCTGCAGGGAGGTGATGTTAGGAAAGAAAAACAAACAGCAGCTCTGCAGAACTGAAGACAAGTGAGGACTAGGTCAAACAATGTCAGAGCTGCACCAGCTCCCTGTGTGAACCAAAGGCTGCAAACAAGAATATCTGAGAGGGTAACATGAATATCTAAGAGGGCAAGTTCAGATAAAGTCAGGGAAGCATAAAAGTTGTGAGATATTTAAATACACATTTCATCCCTGGCTGCCTGGACTCATGAGACAGCAGAATGCCTGCACAGCTTCAAGAGGCCTTCTCCAGCTCTTGCCCTGAGACTGCAACGGATTTCACTGCACAGATCGCTCCCTGGGGTTGTGCTAAGCTGCATTCAAACAGCCCAGCTCTAATCTTCAACAAAGCACCAAAGCAGGAGGTAAAACATCACCAGCACAAGTTACAGTCCAGAGCGGCAGGAAGGGGGACGCCAGGCTGGAGCTCTCCAGGATGCTACACACTGTCACACACCAAGTCACAATAAACTCTCTGAACAGGATTCCCAAAATCTTCTTGTTTTCTATTGCTTAAAGCCTTCAGATTCTTTCAAATAACTTCTCCATATGTTAAAGGCATACATGAACTTCTTTATCAAAGAATTCTTCCCCCTCTCTGGTGAATGAAGAGCTTTGCAGCTCAGCACATGAGAGTAAAAGGTTTACTGGTGTTGCAAGAACTGTAACCAATTGGCTTCCTATTCTGCTAGACCATGGTGTATTTTCAAGACAGGGCTGTGTTGTTACACGTTCTCAAAGGTCTCAGTCACGTGAAGCAGCTATCAGATGAAAAATAGCAGCATGAATATGTATTTCCTGTTGCTTAACTGTCACAGATGGTGCAATGCTGAAATAAAAGTCTGTAGCACCTGACCACAGACTGCAGAACGTGTGCTTTGTGCAGCAGCATCCCCACTTATTAGTGAAGGCTAAAAATAAAGACACCAGAAGGCATCTGAAACTATATATGCAAGAACTGAAGATGCTTCAGTCGGTTCTCTAATTCAGCATGCCTGAGAACACGTCAGGATTCACATGCAGGGGGGACTTGTCACCAGGGAAATTCTCTTACTGGAGCCAGAGGGACAAAGCGCTCTGCCTGGCTCACCAACTACACACCTACCACCTACTCCTACCCACGACCACTTTATTCTGAAAAACAAATTGCTTCCAGAATGGCAAAGGCATCCTTTCTGAGGGGGGACCACAGACTGACACCTCCAGCAGCTCCAGGTGACCAGCACAGAGCAGGACTCCTCCCTCTCCCCTCTATTAGCCAGCAATTTGTTCTCAACCATTTGAAACAATTCACTTTCATGACAGAACTGGAGTAGCTTCCTCTCACATCACCATCACAACGATGGGGAACTTCCCAAGTCTCTGAGTGGGTTCATACAAAGGGATTATTATTTTTTTTTTTGGTCTAATTTCTCCCTCCCCTTAAGTGACTTCTCAGGCAGCATCATAATGCTGTTATCACAACAGGCTTAAATCTTGATTAAGCTCTTCCTTCAAGTTACTGCTTGCTCCATTACCATTTCCTGACATTAAGTGTTTCCAGCCCTTCAGAGACTGTCAACAAAGTCTTTAAAAATGATGTCATCGGCCTACCTCGGAGCATGCCTAACTGGCACTTGCCTGAAGCTGTCAGATGCAGCCAGTGGAGATGACACACACCATGATTTAGCAGACTGCTGATACTGTTGGATCGTGGCAGAGCTGGTAATTAAAGACTATTTCTACTAGCCCCATGAAAGCAGGGATTGTGCTGAACCATTACATGAACACACAAAAGGCCAGCGTAGCATCAGTAGGAATTTAACAGAGGGTATGTAAACAAGCCACCAAAACAAAGTGAAATCTGTTTTATTTAAAACCTGATGCAGTTCCAAGAAGGCTATCAAAAAGCTCAATATTTCAAATATTAAAAAAAAGCTCAATACCTCAAATATTTCAAGGGAAACTCCTGGTTAATGACCCAGCAACCATCAGAAATTTTGAGGAACCCAACTTACTACCTTTCAATGACACCATTTCATTGAGGGGGGGAAAGCCATTTGTATGTACTAAACTAAAGGAGCTGGAATAAGGCAGAGAAGTCCTTGCTAAAGAGTCCTAACCCACAGTGAAGAAAGAGATATTTAGCACAGTCATCAGAGAAAGCATTTTGAAGAAGAAAGTCTGAAAATGCAGTTGTTTTAACAGCCAAGCTACAAGCAGAGGTAAGTGACTGCACAGATGAAGTGGCACAGGTCAACCACCACTTTTTAACCAGTAAGCAGTGACTCTGCAAGCTGCTGCAGTCTGAATTAGCCAAGCAGTTCTTTTTTCTGGTGGAAAGGTATTTAAAGAGCAACAACAAAAACTGTACGACTTTAAAAAGCAGTTCCAACAAAACCACTCTACACCCACACTTAGGGAGCTGCTTCCACAACCCCAGCTATCTTTTAGGGGAAGCCAGCACTGAGACAAAATAAAAATAAACATTTAAAGCATGTTTTTGTCTTTCCTGCTTAGCAGTCAGGCTTTTCCTTTTGTTTCCAAACAAAGGAGAAGGCTTTAAAATAAATTTATTTCCAGTTAGACCAAATTTTTGCTACTCATTCATGCTTTGCAAACATTTTTTTCCCTTCCTAGTTATTAAAGCACTTGTGAAATACCCTTTAGAAAGATTTCTTTCTCTTATATACCAGTTTACTATGTGCATGACAAAGGTGCTGTGTCTGTTTAGTCCATGCCATGGTTTGCCAGGTAGCGTTGACGTTTGCTTTACCGTGTAGTTCCAGAACCAGGGCCCCAGAGTTCCTGTGAGAAGCTGGATTGCTATTGTACAGAGCATAGACTCCGTAACATCAAATCTATGTGTGAGGGAAAGAAACATTTCAAAACATTTTCCTGAGCACTTCAGGTTAAGTGGAACCATTAAAAGGGGTCTTCAGTCGTGGAGTAAAGAAGAAAATGCAGGCAACTGCTGTGCAACGCTGAGGTAGGGTAAGGAGGGAGTTAATGAACACCAAAAATGCAAGTGTTAATGAATTAACAGAAATATTGTAACCCACGTAGTATCTTACACATTCAAAACTCCATTCAGAGCTTCTACAGTTTATACTACTCTCCAACACATGGGCAAATCATCAGTGTGTGCACCAGGGAACAGGATTAAACTCCTTCCTCCAAGTCACAGCAAATAA
This sequence comes from Hypotaenidia okinawae, assembly GCA_027925045.1. Lineage (NCBI taxonomy): Eukaryota > Metazoa > Chordata > Aves > Gruiformes > Rallidae > Hypotaenidia > Hypotaenidia okinawae. The sequence goes on along the minus strand of BSDF01000023.1, from coordinate 3,035,450 downwards.
AAGTCAATCAAACCCAATCCAGAACCTCTCAGCTCCCACCTCCAGACAACACTGAACATAGGAATTCTTTCACCTAAAGATGCTACTGCATAGTTTTCACAGAGCAGAATCACAGATGGCATCATCAGTTTGGTGCCTCTATGGGAAAAGGAGTTTGACCACACAGCTCCTTGGCAAACAGCACTCAATGTCTAGGGAGCTCTCTGGACCCCTACTCCAAACTCTGTTCTGTGGGCATCTATTTTTAATCCCTGACAGAAAGGGATTAAAAAGCATTCTGTGGCCAACAGAGCCACAGCTAGATACATACCCCCTATGGCAAGATGCAGATTTAATGCATTTTGTAACTATAATTTTTTAAGGTGTGAGCAAACTAAAGTTGTCTCAAACCATCCAGTTAAAAAAAAAAAAAACAAAAACAAAACAACAAACCAACCTCACAACTTATTTTGGCAATAACAGATTGAGTCATAACAGAGATTGTGTTTATTGCCCTGCTTATCATAGCAGCCCTGGCCAGATTATAGGTACAGCACCAGAGAAACAAAGGTCACAGAGCTCAAGTGCAGTGCCCTGGGCAGTGCCATGCCTGGCACCAGGGCACCCAGTTTCACTCCAGTAAGCATATTCAGTTTCATCAGCAGGGCCTGTAACACAGAATATAGCTAGGATACCTAACATTGGTATTTTGGGACAAGCAAGTCATGTAACACAGCTATCATCACTACTTTTGGCTAACTGCAATTTATTTTCCTTTTTCATGGATTCATGTTTTAAGTATTATCTGCTGAAGCTTAAGAGGGGGATAGTGACCTTGGCATGTGCTTAACTCTACTTAGATGCTGGCAGTGACAACTCTTGTATGCTGTCTGCTCTGCTGGGTTCCCTCATTGAGCTGGGGAGAGTCCTGAGCCAATTAACATGCAATTGATTAGTCATGCATCCAGAATCACCTTATCTGTAGAGCATATTCCATTCTTTAAAGGTTCTGTTTCATTAAAGAAGCTATTAGACTTCACAAGGGCCACCAGTGAATGAAGTTGCAGAGTTTAGGGACAGCTGTGCTTACTTCCTCACCAAAAAGATTTAAATTGAACTCGAGAGATTTCCTGAGAAAGTGAGCTAACCAAGAACAACAGGAAACTGATACTTAGGCTGGAGATCGCTCTGAAATCAAGTCAATCACTACCAGCACAGCTTTGGTTTAATACCATGTGAACACACAGAATTCTTTCCAACAGTTTGTTGTGCTTTGCTAGCCAGGACAAGGAAAATCATAGAATCCCAGAATCCCAGGGGTGGGAAGGGACCTCAAGAGCTCATGGGGTCCAACCCCCTGCCAAAGCAGCTCCCCAGCTCATATTGCACAGGGCGGTGTCCAGATGGGGCTGGAATCTCTCCAGAGATGGAGACTCCACACCCCCTGGGCAGCCTGGCCCAGGGCTCCCTCACTGGGGAAAAGTTCTTCCCCAGGTTGGTGCAGAACTTCCTCTGCTCCAACTTGCAGCCATTGCCCCTTGTCCTGCCCCACAGACACTGAAAAGGGGCTGCCCATTTCCCCTGCATCCCATCCTGAAGATATTGATAAACATGAATAAGGTCCCCCCTTAGTCTTCTCTTCTCCAGGCTGAACAGCCCCAGTTCCCTCAGCCTTTCCTCACAGGGGAGATGCTCCAGGCCCTTCAGCATCTCCATAGCCTCCTCTGGACTCTCTCCAGGAGATCCCTGTCTTTTTTCATACCAGGGAGCCCAGAACTGGACACAATACACTTGCTTCACTGGAACTCAGAAGTTAAGAGGTTGGGAAACTCAAGGGGATACGTCCAGCAGTTAATACTCTGTGCTGAGCAGTAGATGGCAGATAGATTATTCTCTCCAGCCTGAGAACTGATGATTCTTCCATCTGTCTCATCCGTATCTACCAAGCGTGCAACTGGGATTACTCAGGCTGGGCAATGAACTACAAATCTGAGCATGAGACAGAAGATTGTTTTCTTAAGGGAACCACTGCAGCAAGACAAGAATGTTCATCATCACAGCACGAGAGGAAAAGGGGCTGCGAGTCACATGCTTGGAAGTCCAAACTCTCAGGGTTAAAGGTTGCTGTGGAGTTTGATCTTAACTCATTCTACCCCAGCCTCTCCCTTGGATGTCATGAAATATAAATAGCAGGAATAAAGCCAACCATGCAGAAGAGAGAAGAGCATAAGCAAGTTTAAACTTTTCCCAGCTACAAGAAAATCATCTGGAGGCAAAAGTATTTAAAAACCAAGGAGCCACAAGCTTTTCCCCTCCCCTTGATGCAGTATGGTTATGATTGTATGTGTTTTTTGCCTTTAGTTCCTCATTACCATAGATTAAAAGTTGCACAGGGCAGATAACGAAGTGAAGCATGTGCCTATTATTAGAAGGCTGTGGGTGGACCTCATTGCAGCCTGCCAGTCCCTCAAGGGAGCAGAGGAACAGGAGGGGAATCAGCTTGTTAAAAGGGTAGATAATGGCAGGACAAGGGGGATGGATTAAAGCTGAAGGAAGGAAGTTTTAAATTGGTTATTAGGGGGAAGTTCTTTGCAGAGAGAGTGGTGAGGGGCTGGAACAGGCTGCCCAGAGAGGGGGTGGGTGCCCCATCCCTGAAGGTGTTCAAGGCCAGGTTGGCTGGGGCCCTGGGCAACCTTGTGTAGCTCCAGGCCTGGAGGTTGGTGTCCCTGCCTGTGGCAGCGGGTTGGAGCTCTGTGATCCTTGGGGTCCCTTCCAACCCAGCCCAGTCTGGGATTCTATGATTATGCTGAAGCTCACTGTTCCACAAAACAGCAAGAACATCTTTCAGCAATAAAGGCAGAAGGACCAGCAGCAGCTCTGCACATGACTGCTTGGTTCCGGGTTTCAAACGCTGCTGAAGGGCTTGTGAAAGGGAAAGGAAGAGGAGGAGCAGGATTGTGATGTGGAAGAGCTCCCTCACCATTTACATCAGCACTCAGCAACCTCATGAGGCTCTAGGTGATAACACTGCAGCATTATTTCTATGACCCACATCAAGCACCAGAGAAACACTGGCACAAGGCAACGCCTGACTTCAGCACGTAGAAGGTTGCAAACATCAAACTTCACACCTGCCATGGTACCACAACGTCTGCTGCTTGCAACTGTAGAGAAACTCAGTCCCCCCTGACATCAAGAGCATCTATCCAGCTTCAAACTCCCCTCTGCAAATACCCAAGGTGTTAAAGTCCTTCAAGAAGTGTTGCAAAAACTCATAAGATGGAAAGTTTTAAGCCCTGTATCATGGAGATTACTGCCTTATCTCCTACCATAATCCTGAGATCCTGAAGCTGTTCCCAAGAGCAAGAACTCAATGTGCTGAACTTTGACTTGGAAGGCTTCCACCTCTGTATTTTGATGTTTGGTGTGAATTGTGCATCCAAATCAACACACCAAGTCCTTCCCTGCTAGCTGCTCAAGAGGAAGGCTTCATTTCAGCTGCTCTCTGAAATACAGCCTCATTTACTGATCTCTCCCTTAAGCCTTGCTGGTGGTATTGGCACAGAGGCTCAGAAGGTTAACCAAATTGACCTTCTCCCCTTCCTAAACCAACCCACTATCCAGTGTGCTCTTGCTTATGTACAACTGCTACAGTGTCACCGAACAAGAATGTTCCCCCAAATTCTCCAACATTCCTCAAGAATGGCTGTTTTGTTCAGCAGCCTGAATGCTTCTGCTTTCCCTGGGGACTGTTATTCAAACAGTGAAGTAACATTTTAAACTTTCCAGCTAAATGAAAGCTGGCAAGAGGCAATCCTCTCAGTGTCCACAGATATGCCCTTATGAAGCATCCTTAGTAACTAATTAACACACTGTGTGTATTTACACACACGGCCCTTAATTTCTACATTTCAATTAAGAAAAGTTGGGATAAGCCAGATAACACAGTAATTTGTAGGTGAAGTGCTGGAGACCACAGTGCAGGAACACCCTCATGCCCCTGGGTATTACACCCTCACTGAGCACCCAGTGAATTTTTAAAATAGGACTTAGCACTTCCCCCCAGTCAGGCACAGCCAAATACAAGGTCTTTACCTCTGCAGTGCTGCACCTCATGTCTCTTCAGCAAGCTCCAATGCAGAACCCAGCCCAGATTTGACAGAGACTAATAGCTCCAGCTTCACTTCTAACTACCCTGGATCAGAGACAGCTCCTGCAGTGACACTGTCTGTGCACTGACCTTGTGAGGTGAGATACTGCACAGGCACACACATCACCTGAGATGCTTCTCAAAGCCAGAGCAGCAAGCAGGTGCAGGACTGAATCCAAGTGGAACAAGTTTGGGTCAGGAAGAAGCACAGCTAGGGGTCACAACTGGGCTTCAGCTAACAGCAGGCAACTTCTTTTCAGGGTTTGGGCATCATATTCCCTAACAGTTCTGGTTTCTGCAGCGTGTTCCTAAAATCCTAGACCTGCTTTCCCATGGACATGTGGAAGTCTATTAGGGCTTGTCAGCTTGATTTCTGTGATGTGCAGAAGAAAAGTACACTTCATCCAAACCAGAGACGCCCCAGTTATGTACCCACACAAAACTAAGCCTGGAACAAAGCTCATTCTGTACTGCAGCACAGCAAGTCAACAATCCAGATAAGCCAGTTACTGTGCTGAAAACAGGGCAGGAGAACAAAATTATCTGGATTGTTGGATATCAAATGTTTTCCTGCCATTCAAAAGCACCTTTTGGTTTATTTCACTGTGTGGTATGTTCCTGCTTTTTCACAAGCCCGTCCTCAGATTGGGGTTTTGTTCCTGAACAAAACCTCTGCCCATGGCTATCCACACTCTTCCCCGCTGCCTCAACACCAGCGGTGCAACTCAGAGAGACTTTTAGAGCAGCCAACCCGACTTGCTTTGAGACACTTCCTGCTTATCACAGGGAATTTTTAAGCAATACTGACCTCTAGCTATTTTTTGGAGCTACTTATCCAACACAAGCAGCTTTGAGAAGTTTGCACCAGCTGCCAGGTTCTATGAAAACTGTATGATGGAAGACAGGTCACTGGGACCTTACTGTCTCACCTGAATATTCTACAATCCTGGGGCAGCACTGGGTAGCTCCCTGCAGCTGTGGGGGGAAAGAAAAAGAACCCACACAATTGATGTATTCAGTAATTGGGCACAATTAAACAGAGTTTTCCTGCTCCACAAGAATTGAGCGGAAGGGATCCCATTGCCTCCTCCCACAGGGTGAGCGCTCCTGCCCTGTGCTCTGACACGACGCGCACACTGCGCAGCCTCAGTGAAGCACCAGGTTGGAAAAGCCCTTTAAGACCATGGAGTCCAACTGTCCCTGTCCTGTGCTGACCCAGATCCCTCAGTACCTCATCTACCCACCTGTTAAACACAGCCAGGGGTGGGGACTCAGCCCCTCCCTGGGCAGCCTGGGCCAGGCCCTGACAACTCTGCCAGGGAAGAATTTGTCCCTCACAGCTGCTCTGGCCCTGCCCTGGCACAGCTTGAGCCCATTGCCCCTTGTCCCATCTCCTGTCCCCTGGCTGAAGAGACCAGCGCCCACCTCTCTGCACCTTCCTGGCAGGCCATTGGAGGGGGATAAGGTCTTCCCTCAGCCTCCTCCAGGCTGAACACCCCCAGCTCCCTCAGCTGCTCCTCAGAGGATTTGCCCTCCAGCCCCTTCCCCAGCCTGGTTGCCCTTCTCTGGACACGCTCCAGGATCTCAATGTCCTTCTGATGGTGAGGAGCCCAGAACTGGACCCAGCACTCGAGGTGCAGCCTCACTAGTGCCCAGTCCAGGGGCACAATCCCCTCCCCAGACCTACTGCCCACACTATTTTTGATACAAGCCAGGATGCCATTGGCCCTACTGGACACACTGCTGACTCATATTCAGTCTGCAGTCACCCAACACCTCCAGGTCCTTCTCTGCCTAAGAGAATTGTCCCTGCTGGTACAGGACAGCATATACAAACCCAGCATTTTGTTCCACAAGCACATACTTCAACTGACATGCTAATTTTGTTTTACTTTTTTGAGACAATGGACTTTTTCAGAAAGGCAAGATGATTATACACTTACAACCATTCAAGTTTGTCAAGTCTGAGCTGTGTGTAAGGAATAAAATATTAATCTTGCCCTTTAGCAGCAGGCTCCTCTCCTCCTGAGCTGTTTCCCATTTGCTTATAGAGTTGGTCTCTAATGAAATACAATTTCTTGAAACTAATCAGACAGAGATACAATCAACTGCACAGTCTTTCCAGCTTCTCTGGAATGCAAGGCAAACTCTTAAGTGCTGACAAGTTTCCTAGAACATGGAGTTACTACGTAGGATAAACGGAGAGAAAAAAGCTCCTGTACTCTAAGACCTTTCTGGCTCCTTTCAACAGCTGTCTCAAATCCCATTTATTCAGGAGTAGGAATAGCTAAGCCTGTGCACTCTGGTGAATCTGAAAGAGTAGAAAAAAATAGTCTTTTTTTAGTTTTTTTGATTGGTGAAGTGAAAACTTTCAGGAAAAAACAGCCTAGTATTAAACAGTGAGAAACAATTAACTGGATAAATAATCTGAGAGGTTTTGCCATAGAAATGAACATCAGGTTATGACAGCCTATTAACCTTATGGCACAGGACAAATGAAGACATAAGTGTCCTGTCCATTACCTAGAATAACGATACACAAACTTGTGTGCTTATTGCCTTCTCTAAATTAGCTACACATTGATGGATCATCAAATTCTCATCATGTAAGGCCATGCAGAACAAGACTATCTGCTACTCATCACTGTCTCTGAATTAGAAAGACTCCTCACAAAAGCAAGAAGCACAAGTTACAAATACCAGGAGTAAAGGACACATCTGTCTGGAGTCAAAAGCAAACTGGGTGGGTTTGATACTGCCATCTGTAAAGTCAAGCACATGCCAAGGTCAGGTCTTGGGGTTCTGTTTGGTTCTTTGATCAATAACAGAAAAACTTTAATTATCAGGGCCTCAAAGTTCAAAGCATTCATTGTTGAGACTTCCAGTACTGCATGAAAGTAAGAAGCCTAAACCAGTACAAGATTTGAATCAGATGTCTTATTTTAACAATTTAAGTATCACAGAACTGAAAAACTATGCTTGGATTACAATAGGGATCTAGATTTTGTTCTTTTCTTCCTCCAGCAGACATGGAAAACTGCTCTGCCAGCTTCAATTGAGTAGAAACACACAAGTTCCTCAAGAGAATCTGTAGGAATGTTCTGTCAATAGGAGCTGTAACAGGCAAGAGGTCTGTAGTCTGTAGTTCTGGCAGTACCCATAGACCAATAATGACAGGTTATAAATACACAGCATATGTTGTAGCATTGTTTCAAAGTCCTACTCAAACTAAGGGCAAATTCCAGAGGTTTCCAGGTGTGAAACTGTTCTGCAGTGCTTTTATGTGAAATACATTAGATCTATGACTGCAAACATAGAATAAACATGTATTTCTCCATTAAAGCCAGTGAATCCTCAGGGTCCTGGTGTTCTCCTTCCACACCTTCCCCTACTGAGCAGTGAGCAGGATTCCAGCTCTTGACTATCTCTGCATTACAATTTTGGTCCCATTATTGACAGAACCACAGTCTCCACTAGCTAAAAAGGACTTCAAATTTTAAAGCATGAGCACAATGTCAATTAATACATACTAAGGTATTCTAAGAATAATGATTATTAAGAGCAAATATTAACTATACATCATCACAAGGAAAGCACTATCATGAGATATGTAGTTAAGAGAATACTAAAGCCAGGCTGCCACCGTCTGATGAAAGCATACCATTCTTGGGGTATGGTACTCTGGTACTTTCCCTTATTTATTTAGGTCTAAATCTTATCAGAAACTCCTAATTAACTAATGTGGCAAAGGGATATTAACTAATGTGGCAAAGGGATATTAACTAATGTGGCAAAGGGATATTAACTAATGTGGCAAAGGGATATTAACTAATATGGCAAAGGGATATTAACTAATATGGCAAAGGGATATTAACTAATATGGCAAAGGGATATTAACTAATATGGCAAAGGGATATTAACTAATATGGCAAAGGGATATTTCACCACTATTAAAACAAGGTAAGTAACATTCAGTCTTAATTGCAGATCCAATAGGTAACAGCTGCCACAAGCTCTAAGCATGCACAGATGAATATAAACAATTCACTACTGCTCTGAGGATCTGAGCTACAATCACAGAACACACAACTAACCAGGAAAGCAGCTTAACTTTCAGTTTTATTTCCAGCCAAGGTACTTACATGCCAAAGCGCAGCGTTCCAGAGACGTACGTCTGCCAGTGCGCGCAGTAAAACATGAATGTTCCAGCAAAACAACAAAAGAACATCCAGTCAGGGTTCGTTCCCAGCTGCACAGCAATACAAGTTCCCAAAACCACAAAGACTGCAGAAGAAAATCAGTCACAGAGTAAAAAGATAAAGTGTGGATGGGTGTCAAGATCCCTATCAGAAACAAATCTAACAACTTGCCCCAGAGGAGGGGAGACAGTGTGTAGGTCTCCTGAGGTGGGTTTATTTCAGACTTAATTAGAGATTAACACTTCCATTGGGGGAAAAAGGAAAAAAAAGTACAGGCTGTAAAATGTCTGTTTAAGTTTATAGCTTTTATCAGAAGCCCCCAGTTTTGAGGGTTTGTCTCCTGTATTTTTGTTGAATTTAATGGCATTAGACATCAAGGGACTCAAGTGATTTAGGCAACTGCTGCCTGTAGTCAGACTTTTGGGGACTCAAGTGATTTAGTCAGACTTTTGGGGTTTTCTCACATATCCAAGATTCCCTGAACCTATTTTTCCCCGTTTTCTGAGTTTTTGTGATGCCATTGAGAAATTCCAAGGTCCATCACTCAAAATCCATGCTTCCACCCCCACCCTTAAATACACAACTTTATCAAAGTATTCATAAAGTAGTAAAGCATAAGAGCTTCATAATTTAAGCAACTGCTGGTTCTTTTGTCATGGGGTTAAACTTCAGGCTGGCTCAGTGAACTCTATGAACCTAGAGAGGAACTGAGCTTACTGATTCTAATCTTAAACTCACATTTTTCCTCTTCCATTGTTTAGGTTTCATACCCGTTTTGCAATGGTTCTATAGAGATTCAATCTAAAATAATACAGAAGAGCATTTTGATGTGGGAAATTTTTTAGGCCCACTATCTGATAAGGCATACACAGAAGGCTACCAGCTGAATTAATGATTAATTAATGAATTAATTCAAACTGAATTAATCACATGCTTAATTTGTTTTCAGTGCAATACAAGAGAGGACATTCAGTTGATCAAGAGCACTGTCTATGGAAAGGTGGTTGCCTGAAAAACTATACATTCAGCAACACCGCTTGTTCTCTTCTTCAGTGAAGCAGCATTTGTCTGTATTCCAGATTTAATCCCTGAAATAGAGGCATTTAATCCTCATACTTCAATAAAAATGATGATACCTGTGGAAAGTGAGTCACAGCCATGGTCAAAGAGTTCTCCTAATGGAGTACTGCTGTTTGTCCTTCTCGCTTGTTTTCCATCTATCGCATCCAGAGACTGGTAGATGAAAAGGCCGCAGGCACAAGCAATGTACGCCCAGGGAGGTGCCTACAAAACAGTCAGAGAGAGTCAAAGCTTTTGTAAACTTTAAAAAAAAATGAAAGCCTTAAACTATCTTGCACTCTCATACAGTAGTTTTTCATTTGCACATGCTTCCTCATCACACACCTGGCCCTTCCAGTAGCTGCTCCTCGCAGGGAGAGGCAGGGGGTTACAACATGAAATCTAAGTGAAACAGTGACAAGAATTACAACCTTAGATTAATGGGTACAGCTCATTTTCTCAAGGAGGAAGCAGCATTGCACATCCCAGTTCAGGGAGGAGACTGTCCTGCTCTACACTGCTCTGGGGCGGCCTCACCTTGAGTACTGGGTGCAGGTTTGGGTGCCAGAGTACAAGGAGGACACAAAATTGTTGGAGAGTATGCAGAGGGCAACAAGGATGGGGAAGGGTCTGGAGGGGAAGTCTTACAAGGAGAGGCTGAAGTCCCTGGGCTTATTCAGCCTGGAGAAGAGGAGGCTGAGGGAGACCTCATAGCGGTCTGGGGCTTCCTGACAATGGGCAAGAAGTATCTGGATGACGCCCTCAGTGCTGTGCTCTGACCTGGCTGGCCCTGTGTGAGGACAGGACTTGGATGTGATGCATATGGTTGGTCTCTGCCAACTCAGGAGATCCTAAGATTCTGTGATCTGAAAAAAGTCAGTTTTACACTTCCAAAGCAGCGTGCAATCAAGTTCTTGTCACACTCCCCTTTCCTGTAGGGGTAGCTCTTTGTCCAGGCAATTTACAAAGAAACCAGAAAGTTTCTTAGCCCCCAAAATATGCAACTGTGTCACAAACACTGAGCTCATCTTCACAACACCTCAATAAGGTGTCACGTACCAAAACACTGCCAGGACAGCGTATTGCCAGTGGCTTTCAAGAACTCCATCATGGCAAAGTGCTCCAACTTTCAGAGTTCAAGTGTAGCCACTACATTTTCCAAAGCTTTAGCGCTCCCCAGTACAGCACCTCCACCAACTGGTTGTTCTATTACAAGGTTAACAGCAACTCTATGTTAATAACCCTTAATATTTACATCCTGTGCAGCAATTTTTATTTCTGCAAAAACACAAATGCTACCAAATCCCTGCTAGACCAAAGCCCACCCCTGTTCAGTGCTTGAAGCACAAGCCATTATTACCACCAACACCAGAGGGTTGCCATTAGTCTGTCTCAGTTTACGTGTTCATAAAACAAATATTATTGGATATTCTGCATTATTCACATTTGACACACTTTATAAAGTCACCATTTATCAGCAGCTGTAGTTTACAGGCTATGCCAACAAAGTCCAAGCACAGTTAAGTAGCTTAATCAAGCTGACTCGCCTCTCAGAGCCCTGGAGTCCAGCTTCCTTCGGTCAACACAACCGTGACTCATTTGTAGCACATCAAGTTCAATAGATTTCTTCCTACAGCTTGCACTGTGCTGCCACTGCCATTTACTGAACCAATCCGTTCTGCCTCAAAAGCTGGTGTCATGCCCTGCTTTTTAGCAGTGTTATCTATGCAAGCCAGCACCAGAAGAGAGGTAAGGGGGAAGAGCGTCACCCAAAAGCAGAGGGCCACATTTAGAGCAAGGTTTTGATGCTGCAGAATTCCACCCCATGATAACATTTCTATTTTTCAAGTACAGATTTTAGATGCAATCTTTAAGTTACCTGCAGGATTGTTCTTTTTGTTTTTCTTCTCTATAAATTAAAAAAAAAACCCACCAACCCCAAATCAGAGTGCTGGCTCTTCTGTTTTAGACACAACTTTCATTACCAGTGTAGCTGCTTCCTCTTAGATGTTATTTGGACCAGCTTAAGATTTCACAGCTCCCTCTAATCCAAATCTCTTCTCTTTTTTCCCCCTCCCTTTTATTAAAAACAAGAATCCAGGTACCACTCCATTGCTCAGCACTCTGCTAGCTGCCCCAACTAAGCAGGCAGCAGAACTCTCTGAATCTCATTTTCTTGTTGGCTATAGCCAAGGCTGCGATAGCTGCATTCCCTTGGCTACACCTTTCATCAACAGGAAGAGACAAGTTGCTTTTCAAAAAAGCAGAACCAAGGCTGAGCTAGGAGGAAGAGATCATTTGCATCTGAAAGCAGCAGCCCTTTCAGCAAAAATAAAATCAGTTTCTGGAATTTCAAAGCCCCATTTTCTTCCCAGACAGCTACTTGACACTTAAAAAAAGCACAGGCTTACAGCTCCAGCACTGAGATGGCACCCTCCCTATCGTGCCAGCACACGGGCCTGTCGTGCCAGCACACGGGGCTGCAGTGCCATATGGCAAATCAGATCAGGCTGAAAGCTGCCTCAGCAGAAAGATTCTTCTCAGCTGAAGTGAGAAGACCGACTCATTCGCTTCGCAGAAAGTAACTCTCAAACCACTAAACACAATCCCGTGTTTTAATATAGCAGCTAATGCTGTGACTTTCTGACACTGAGCATAGCTTAGTGCTTACTTCAGAAGTTTATCTACCACCTAAAACACAACTGCACTCTGAATTACACTCTGATTCAGCAGCCTACACTTGCTGAGAGACAGGGTCAAGTCTCTCAAACTGGATTTCAGAGACTCAGCCCCCTGCAATACTGCCTCCAGAGTAACCCATGTTCAAACCAAGTTATGCAACACCCCCAGGTTGAAAGAGGAAGGAGCTGTGCTATGTATACACTGCTAAACATTCATTTTTTCATCTTACACCTGCCAAATTCCCCAAGTTATTGTGAAACATTATCTATTTCATCAGATCCCTACAAGAGGCAAACATCCTTTCACAACATCAAGCATGGAACAGGGATGCAGAGTGTTCTAGGTACCAACCTACATGGGGCTTTTTCAGAGTTAGGTGTCACCAAACGTGACTATGAAGGAATGTCCCAACTGCAGTTGAGAGACTTGGTTACAAAGGAGTCCAGATATTTTAAAAGCTAAAACTCACAAGTCTTCACCTATTTGATACAGGTTTTTTCTGTACCATATTATTCCCTTCTTGGGTGATTATAGATACAAGCAGATCAACGTTCAAGTGACAAAACTTTTCTAGGGCACAAAACCAAAAGTCATCCAAGTACCTCATGAGGCAACTCAAGCAAGAGAGAAAATTCTGTGAAACGAGTAACTTGAAATGCCTTATGAAGGCTTTGGCAGCCCTGAAACCAGGAGTTACAGGAAGTTAAGACATTTCTCCTGAGGTCAGAACCTTTTAGTGCACCCAGAACAAAGAGTAAAACCACCGACTTTTACCCAGCCTTCTCACAGCACAGGCTCCTCACGTAGCAGGCTGCTCAAGACAACAACTTTGTGTTCCCACAGCTCATCACATACTGAACCCACAGTCCTGATCTGAGCTGCCCAGTAACATGAACTGGCAGGGCCCGCACGGGATGAAGGAAGCATTCTTTATTTCAATAAACAGGGTTTAGTCACACCGGCCATGGAGGAAGCAGCCAGCCTTAATCTCTCAAGCTGTGCCACTCTGGAGCTCAGTCCCTTGTCTGAGCTCAAGTTCCTCACTGTGTTGCAACTCTAGCTGGGCTCGCAGGCAGCCTCAGCTCGCTGCCAACCGAGTCACCTTGCACTTCTTGTTGTGTGGTAACCCCAGATCAGAAAGCTGAAGGTGATTAACCCAGTCACAAACACAAAGTAAACAGGCAAGAACTCCGTATGCCACGCAAGCAAGACAGCTGAAAATCTGTTTTTGAATCATCTGAACATGTAACCAAGACTTGTGGGGCCACAGCTTTCATGTCACAGGTCCTCCATAGCTGCCACCAGAACGGCTATTTTGGTACTAGATCCTGTTTCATGCAGTGCACACCGGCCACAGGAACCACCGCTTCACTCAGCAAGCAGCATACTAACCCCAGAGTCCATATGCACTTCTTTCAGCATGCATTCACCTAGAGGCAACACTCATCACTAACATAGCTTAAAGGTATGAAAACTGCATGCTGGTCAGAGAGAAACAGTTCTCCACAAAGACAAGAACCAACCAGAAAACAGTGCCAGGTGCTACTAGACAACAAAACCCACAAAGAAAGATTGCCAGAGGTCTGTAACTTACCTGTTCCGTAGCTGTTGGGCAGTAATATACTAATAGCAGAGTTGTAAATATATTTATTAACAGTCCAATGATGGTGATCAGATTTGGGGCAATCCAGGCTGGAACTCTTCCAACTAACCATTCCCAGTAACCTTGCATTAGGGGTTCAAGCAGGGATCGTCCGGCACTCTGGTATTTGTGTTCTTCTAACCGTTTCAGCTGGTGTTTTGACAAGGGAGGGGTGGGCAACTGAACTAGCTTGGTTAACACGCATCCAGCAGTGGGACCGTGACCGCAGCCCGCAGGGGACTCCAAATGCGACTCCCCACATCGTCGCTTTGTATTTCGATGCCCGCTCATGGATTGGGCAGTCTTGGAACTTTTATTTGGCAGGTAGCAGCTGTTACGGTGAATCATAAGATCCTGCAACACAAAGGGGGAAACCCAGTGAAGAGCACAAGTCAGATTTTAAGGTATCAAAAGTTTCTAGGCACTGCTTTAAGGAGTGTTTAATTTACATTCAGCGAACCAGGAAGACTTACAAGAGTTCTAAGAGATATTTGGACAACTGATGAGGGAAGAACGGGAAACAAGTGTTCACAGAATCACAGGGGTTGGAGGGGGACCTTGAGAGTTCATGGGGTCCAACCCCCTGCCAAAGAAGCTCCCCAGCTCATATTGCACAGGGCAGTGTCCAGATGGGGCTGGAATCTCTCCAGAGATGGAGACTCCACAACCCCCCTGGGCAGCCAGTTCTCGATGCAGTTACAAAATGTGAACTTGCTATTGTTTGCTTTCCTTGCTGCTTACTGAAGCAAATATCCTGCAGCCACCAGCCTAAATTTAAGCAGCAGCAGAACCTTACACCACACCGCTGACTTCTGTTACAGACTATGGCACAGCCAGTCCCCTCACATCTCTCTGACACGAGAGCCAGCTGTATATAACAGACACACACTGCTTCAGCTTATTAGTTGACAGCACTAAAGATTCCCCTGTATTTGTAGAGGTTTTAGTGGAACTGAAGTGGCCTAAAGGTGGTTATAAGCAACTTTTTTTTCAGGCTGTTACATATTTCAGGTTTGGTCTAGCTTATTTCTTCTCCAAGTTTAACACAGTTCATGGGAAAGCTGAAAGTCTGGTCAACCTCTAGGATACACAAAAAACATGCAGAAGTTGGACAGCTTTGGCTGGTCAAAGACAGTCTAAAGACAGCAGCATGAGGCAGCTGTGAAAAGAAAACATGGGGTCAGAAACAGTGTTTCTAGTGCAAACAAGGACCCTCACCCCAAAAAAACCCTAAGAAAAACAGAGTTGTGAAGTCTAGTATAATGAAGCCAGGGAGGGGAAGAGGACAGCTATCTCTAAAGCCATCAGCAACACCCATACCAGGGAGGGAGGGCAAGCCATGTAAATCAAAGGTCAGTACTGACATGAAAACAAGTGCTTTCACTTCCACTCTCACAGCTTAAGGCTTACTTCCAGCAGCAATAACCCAGCCTTAGAAAGCCCTCTCAACGAGAGGGGAGGAGAAAGCCAGCAAACAGGGCCTTGCTTACACAGGACCTTGGTAAGCTTGGGAGCAGGCAGACTTACACCCATACACCTATCAGGAAATCTGACTTAGTCACCTAGGAGGTCCCTGTGGGCGTAATCCTGGAAAACCAGAAAAATTGGCCCCATGCAGAAAACCCCAGAAAGCCCCTCTGCCCCGGGGGGCTGCCCGGGCCCGACGGGAGAGAACACAGCCAGCCCACCTCGCCCCCCAGACCAGCCAACCCCGCACTGCCCGGCTTCCGCAGGACTTTCACCCGGGCCTGGCCGCTCGCCGGCAAGCACCCGGGGAAGGGAAAGGCAGGAGGACGAGGGCACCTCTCGGCTCGACCGACCCCTTCGCCCCCAGCTCGGCGGCGGCAGCCCCCGGGGCGGCCGGGCCCCGTCCGCGCCCAGGCCGGTCCGGGATACCCCAGCCCGGCCCGCAGCACAGGCCCGGCCCGGCCCCGACCCCAAGGCTCCCCCACCCCGCCGCCTCCCCGTGCCGCTTTCCCTCTCGGACCCCGCCTCGGCCGGAGACGCGGGCAAACCCGTGAGGACAGACCCAAACCCCCACCTACCACCCACCGCCAAGAGCTACCTCCGCCTCCCGACACTGGGCGACGCTTTTACGCCCCTTTTGCGACGGCCGGAAAGGAGGCGGGCGGCGGCGGCGGGGCGGGACGGGGCGGAACGGGGCGGGGCCGCGCGAGGCCGCCGCGGGGACGGCGCGGGAGCGGCTGAGGTAACGGGGAGGGGGTGGGCGGCGGGGGGACACGACCCACCGCCCGTGGCATCCCCAGCTTGTCCCGCGGGCCCCTCCCTTCGCCTCCCCGTCACCTCCGCAGAGACCCCACCGGTGTCCCGCGGACTCCCCGGCGTCATCCCCGGCATCCTCCCCGCCCCGATCCCCGTGTCAGCCCTCACCGCTGCCTTCCCCGCCGTTTCTAGCGACCCGCCGGCCGTCCGGGAGCCCCCAGAGACCCCCAGGCACCTCAGGTGTCCGCCACCCCGGTCATAACCCGCTCCGTTGGCCCCTCCAGCCCTTGTACCCCCGTCGCTACCCCAGCTGCCGCCGAGAGCCCCGGCCGCCACCCCTGTCCCTGACCCCCGTCCCTGTTCTCCCAGCACCGCCCCTTGCCCCGGGGACCGCATCGAGCCCCTCCGTCCTTTCGCCTCCCTGCCCCCGGGCCTCCATCTCTCCTTCCCCCGTGCCCGAACCTTCCCCAGACCCGGCCCCACTCCTCTTCCCTCTCCCCGAGCTGCCCCAGGCACCTCCAGCCCTAACACGGGGGTTACTGTCCCCCGCGTTCCCCTCTGAGCACTCAGATACTTTCGGCTGGTTTTCTCTGGTTAGACGGGTTGGACTGACAGGTAAGAGTGTGTTTGTCCCGGACACCCAGCTCCTCAGTCAGCTGTAGCTGGTGTCACGCTGCACCAGGTTTCTATAACAGACATGGGTCCATCCTTATGTCACGGCAGCTTGTGCCTGGCGCTGTTTGGTTTGGCGCTGTGCCCTTCCCCAGCTGGGGAACAGGGGCTTAGCGAGGCCCTAAAGATCCTCGGCTCACCCCTTTGAAGGCTGATCCCCATATCCCAAAGATTTACTAGCAAGTGTTTGGGTGGCTGTGCTGAGAAAACACTCAAAATGAGTCACCCGTCATTACCCTGCAGTGGGAACAACAAAGGTGACACATCTCCTACCTCCTTACTCCTAGCCCTGGGAGGAACAGCGACCTTTAACCGCTGGTATCAGTTTGACCCTGGCAGTGAGTCGCACAAATGAACATGGCCAACCCCCTTTTGACTCGTCCCCATCCGACCTTGGTGTTTACTCAGGCAAATTGTTCTGTCTTCCTTCAGCGCAGTCTGGGGGGTCTTTTGCTGGGGAGAAGAAGCAGCGATCCCTTTGTACAGCCTTACCTCTGCCTGTCTTGCTGACAGCACAGAGAAGAGGCAGGTAGACAATCAGGACACCTGCTTTAATTCAGAAATTTCCCTTTTCCATGCATACTTTGCCCATCTTCTCTGTGTTATCACTCTAGGTAGGGTTAGCTTTCTGCCATTAGTAGCCTTGGCCACCTCTTGCAGTTTCATTTGTAGTTTCTATAATGTGTGCTCATGCCTGGGCAGGATGCTGCTGCATGCTTCCTACCCTTAAAAACCTGAAGAGATGGTTAAAATCTCCTTTGTTTTTGAAACACTCCCTTGACTCGCCCTTGCTGACTTGACAATGTCTGGCTGAGGAAAGTTCTGTGATACTTAATCCTTGGCTTAAAACCTCAGGACATGAAAGTACCTACAGATCAGGATAAATGGTTAAGACAATCAGAGTTATGTTAAAAGAGATGAGGGATTGCCATGGTATAAGCAGTTGGCAAAGGACCTTGTGAAAAAACAGGGAGCTTGAGTGTGTTTTCTTTCTTGCTGTTGAAAACAATAGGACAAGATGAGGTGTTAATAATAATTTATTTCAGGACTTTCCAGCTGGCAGATTGTGAGGTGATTCCCTCCTGCCTCCCAGTGATTTGATGTACCTTGTTATAGAATCACAGAATCCCAGGGGTTGGAAGGGACCTCCGGAGCTCATGGGGTCCAACCCCCTGCCAAAGCAGCTCCCAGCTCATATTGCACAGGGCGGTGTCCAGATGGGGCTGGAATCTCTCCAGAGATGGAGACTCCACAACCCCCTGGGCAGCCTGGCCCAGGGCTCCCTCACTGGGGAAAAGTTCTTCCCCAGGTTGGTGCAGAACTTCCTCTGCTCCAACTTGCAGCCATTGCCCCTTGTCCTGTCCCCACAGACACTGAGAAGGGGCTGCCCATTTCCCCCTGCATCCCATCCTGAAGATATTGATAAACATGAATAAGGTCCCCCATTAGTCTTCTTCTTTCCAGGCTGAACAGCCCCAGCTCCCTCAGCTGGGAGCATCTTCCCTCAGCCCCCTCCCAGGGGAGATGCTCCAGGCCCTTCAGCATCTCCATAGCCTCCTCTGGACTCTCTCCAGGAGATCCCTGTCTTTTTTATCCCAGGGAGCCCAGAACTGGACACAACACTCCAGGTGGGGCCTGACCAGGGTTAGTGCCTTGCCCAGACACTCCACACTGAGAGCTGGCAGTGACAGGGTGTAGCTGCAGCAGCGTGAAGTTTGAACAGCCTCGAGCAGACAGTCCCATAACTGTAACACCGTGCTTGGCCATGGAGCAAGGCTGGATTTGTATCATACTGCCTGCTCTGTGTACAGCCTGTCTCCATAACTGGGTGGAAAAAGGCTTGATTTTACAGGGGAAGTTTGAACAGGAAGGAAATTGAAGGGAGATGATGAGAATTATGTAGGGGAAGATCTGGACAGAGCTAAGAAGGAGAACTTAGTGGAGAAAAAAATTTACAAACCAGTCATAAGAGTAATGAGAATTTGTCAGGGGTTGTGTCCAGGAAAGAAAGAGGAGCCAGAGCTGCAGTTTCTGACAGAGCCCAAACCAGCTCTAATCGCTGTACCATTGGATTCAGGGTAAGAAGTTGTGCCTCCCCAGAGCTCTCAGCTTGTAATTGAAGCTACGACACTGCTTTTCACACCTGACCACATGAAAGTGAGCGTAATTTGGGTCCAGGCCTTAGCTTTGGGCTAAGTGACAGTGGAGGTTGTAGTCATGCTCAGCCTGGGGCTGTGTCTGACCAGCACCCAAAAGCTGCAGTCGTCTGTGTGACTTGTGGATAGCACCAGCAGACAGGAACACAGCACAGCATCTCCTCTCTGACCTGTGAAAACAACAGCTGCTGTTCTTTACCTGAGGAGAAGACAGGAGTTGTGGGGTGTGTGAGTATATTCAGGCTGCTTCAGCACCTATCCTGCCACATAGCACAGCACCAGCATCACACTGGGATGCACATCCACAACAAAACAAGACTCTGCATTCTGTTCTCTTTTAAATTGCATGAAATTGTTCTCTTTTAATTGTATTAAAGCAGTTGCACTCTTGTTTTTCTTCTTGAAAGTGTATCACCTCAACTTAAATCTTTGTGTAGGCAAGTCTTATAAAACACAGAGTCTTTAAAAATCTGGTGTTTCTGCATATCTACCATCCCACCATGCCAAGCTTCACTCCTTAAGCCTCTTGGAACATAGGGAAAGCATACTGTGTTGGGCAAACAATCCAAAGACTAATAGGAGGAGAATAAATACTGTAGAGTAAGGTGTAGAGTCCCATCTTGATTATTTCCCTTTGTATCTCAGAGATTTAGGAAAAGAAACATGAAGCAAATGTGGAACTTCACCAGAAGTATGGCTTTGGATTCCCCTTGAGGTCACATTTCTTTGGATGCTCTTGTTCTCAGGTAGGTGGCATACTGTTTGTTTGCTTTCAGGCAAAAAAAAAATCTGTTAGCTCAGAAATAAAGTTAAGGCACTATTAACATTTCAGTGCTAAAGGAAAAGTAAAATCTAAGCATCAGATTGACTGCTTGAAGTTTTGAATTACATGTCCAGACATGTAACATCTGTAACAGAGAATGCCATGAAAAAAATGCACTTCTCTTTCAAATTCCTAATTTGCTCAAACAGGAGATGGGATTGTGAAGTTTCATTCACTACTAATTTTACTGCACTGCAGTCTTAAAAGGAAAATCAACATTAGAAGTAAATGTTATAATACTTAGCTTAAAAATGAAAGCTTAAGGGTAAGAAAGCACTCAACTTCCATTCTCTCACTCTGGTATTATTCACTGCATCTCCTGATAGCCACTTTCATCTGCTTCATCTTCCTTATGAGCAGCTGAACCTTTAATTTTACAAGAATTGTACATTCTTTTCAAGTGCTGTCAGTCAGAGTTGGCTTTCTGACAACCCAGGAGAACACCAAAACTTGTCTGAACCACTAATATTCTAGGCTCAAAAGCAGTGCAAGCACAAGTCACCACTTTTGGGTGAATGTGTGGATTTTTGTTATGCATTGTTAGGCAAGCTCTCCTGGACATGCCTGCTGACAAAGGGCAGTGTAAAGGTATGAGGAAAGAGTCCAGAGGAGGCTCTGGAGATGCTGGAGGGCCTGGAGCATCTCCCCTGGGAGGAAAGGCTGAGGGAGCTGGGGCTGTTCAGCCTGGAGAGAAGAAGACTAAGGGGGGACCTTATTCATGTTTATCAATATCTTCAGGATGGGATGGAGGGGAAATGGGCAGCCCCTTTTCAGTGTCTGTGGGGACAGGACAAGGGGCAATGGCTGCAAGTTGGAGCAGAGGAAGTTCTGCACCAACCTGGGGAAGAACTTTTCCCCAGTGAGGGTGAGGGAGCCCTGGGACAGGCTGCCCAGGGGGTTGTGGAGTCTTCATCTCTGGAGAGATTCCAGCCCCATCTGGACACCGCCCTGTGCAATATGAGCTGGGAGCTGCTTTGGCAGGGGGTTGGACCCCATGAGCTCTGGGGGTCCCTTCCAACCCCTGGGATTCTGTGACCCAGGTCTGAGCCTGAACACCTGCTGTGGGCAGCAAGTCCACAGCACAGGAGTGCTGAGGTCTCCTAAGTGAGATGGGAAGGGGTTGATCAGCTCCAACCTGTTGCAAGATTCACCCACTTTTGTTTCAACTTCTTTTTTTCTCCTGGGAGACTTGGTGCTTCCCATCTCCTCCTTTTTTTCTCCCCTTTCTTTTTGTCTCTCCAGGCAGTGCCCACCTCCTCAGACCTCTCAGTGCTGCAAGCTCCTTCCTGGTTTGTCTCAATGTTATTATGCTTTTCTCACATACTTTGCCTGGATGGGCTTGGATTGGTACTCTTTTATTTGCTTTTCATGTTTTTCCTGTTTCATATTCCATTTACAGTCTCCAGTTTCAGCCATGCCAAAACACTTTCTGTACTCTTCTCACCAGTCTAAATGTAAGGGAATGCTATGGGGCAAATGGCCTAAAACATGGGGAGAAAAGAAGGCTCAGGGGGGATCTCATCAATGTGTATAAATACCTGAAGGGAAGGTGCAAAGAGCTGCAACTTATGGAGCTGGATAGTGTGAGTACAGAGTGAGCCCCTTCTCCACTGTAAATGGACTTTGTCCTCCCACTGGTAAAATCTTGGTCGCTGCCACCAGGAATGAGTAGCCCTGGAGTTTGAAGTTGGTGGCTGGTTGGATCAGCTCTTGCTCATAGATATCTGTGAGCTTATTTAAGGGATCCTTATACCAGATGTTGAGTCACCCAGCAAGACAGGTGAAGATATTAAAGTCATTTTAGGTCATTTTGTCCATGTCTGCCCAGTGGATTGTTAATGGAATTGGGGGCTCCACAACAGACACTATCGGTTAAACTGTCACTTCTGGGACATGTTCTCTGTCAGCATCACTAATTCTAACATGGTGTTATGGCACAAGGGTAAGAAGAAAATAGAGTCAGTTATTCACAGTGACCCCAATGACTTTCTTCTGGCAGCAGCAAGTGCTGAGACATGTAATGAAGTGGCACTGGTTTCTTTTTTTCATGATCCTAGAATCATAGAATCCCAGCCTGGTCTGGGTTGGA
The DNA here is from genome assembly GCA_027925045.1 of Hypotaenidia okinawae. Taxonomy (NCBI): domain Eukaryota; kingdom Metazoa; phylum Chordata; class Aves; order Gruiformes; family Rallidae; genus Hypotaenidia; species Hypotaenidia okinawae. The sequence continues at coordinate 3,013,776 of BSDF01000023.1, read as the reverse complement.
AGGGACCCCAAGGATCACAGAGCTCCAACCCGCTGCCACAGGCAGGGACACCAACCTCCAGACCTGGAGCTACACAAGGTTGCCCAGGGCCCCAGCCAACCTGGCCTTCAACACCCCCAGGAATGGGGCACCCACCCCCTCTCTGGGCAGCCTGTTCCAGCCCCTCACCACTCTCTCTGCAAAGAACTTCCCCCTAAGATCTCCTCTAACCCTTCCCTCCTCCAGCTTCACTCCATCCCCTTGTCCTGCCAGTCTCTGCCCTTGAACAAGCTGGTTCCCCTCCTGTTCCTCTGCTCCCTTCAGGGACTGGCAGGCTGCAATGAGGTCCCCCCACAGCCTTCTCTTCTCCAGGCTGACCCAGCCCAGCTCCCTCAGCCTCTCTCCAGAGAGGAGCTGCTCCAGCCCCTCTGATCATCTTTGTGACTCCTCTGACCCCTCTCCAACAGCCCCACATCTCTCTGGTCCTGGGGCCCCAGCTCTGGACACAGGACTCCAGCTGGGGCCTCATGAGGGCAGAGCAGAGAGGGACAATCCCCTCCCTGTCCCTGCTGCCACCCCTCTGCTGATGGAGCCCAGGATACCATTGGCCTTCTGAGCTGCCAGAGCCACTGCTGGCTCATGTTAAATTTCTCATCCATCATCATCTCATCTCATTCTTTTTCTGAGAATCTCAGAATAAACACTTCAAGGTGTTATTTCTGCTTGGTTATGGTTGCTTCTGTGCTGTGAAGGCAAATGTTCTCTTTGGGTTTGCAGGACAGGCCTGAGCACTGTGTCGAATTCCTGCCTCAAGAAAAGCAAAGGCACTGGGAAATCTTAGCAAACCTTTGTCTTTGATTCCTCACAGTGTTCAGAGGTAGAAGTCAGCGCTGAAATGTGGTGGTTTCAGCAAGGCCTCTCTGTCTTGCCTGTGGCTCTGGTTGTTTGGTCAGCTGCATCTTTTGTGTTTTCATACATCACTGCGATCGTCCTGCACCACATCGACCCTCTGGTGCCCTACATCAGGTCAGTAACGTTCATAGAATCCCAGATTGGGCTGGGTTGGAAGGGACCCCAAGGATCACAGAGCTCCAACCCCCCTGCCACAGGCAGGGCCTATGTCCTGGTTTCAGTCAGGATAGAGTTAACTCCATTTGCAGCAGCTGATGGGATGCTGTGTTTGGGAGTTACAATGAAAGCAGTGCTGAGAACACCCTGATGTTCTTAGTTGCAGTCAGACAGTCAAGGACTTTCTCAGCTTCTTCCTATTCTCTATCCATGAGAAAGGAGGGGCGAAGCCAGGACAGGTGACCCAGATGGGCCAAAGAGAGTATTCCATGGCAATGACGTCCTGCCCAGGAGAACGGGGGGCTGAGGGGAGGAAGAAGAGGGGCGGTGGCGGGACGCGTGCTGCTTGGGGGGACGGTGGGGTTCCGGGACAGCTCTGGGTGGTCCCTGAGTTGTGTGGGTCGGGGAGAAACTGCATTGGGGATCAAGAGTTTCATCTTCTTTTGCTCTGAAGTCCTGTTAGCATTGGGATATTTGATCTTTCTGTTCTCTCAGTAAACTCTCCTTATCCCAACCCACGGGCCTCTTAGTTTCTTGGGTTTGGAGTTATTTGCCCCTTCCTTTTCCCTTCCCTTGTTTCCCCCCTTTTTCCCTCTTCCCCTGCTCTTTTCCTTTCAGGAGCAGGCAGCTGTGTGGATCTCAGCCCACAGCCGGGGGAAACCACGACAGCCACCAACCTCCAGGCCTGGAGCTACACAAGGTTGCCCAGGGCCCCAGCCAACCTGGCCTTCAACACCCCCAGGGATGGGGCACCCACCCCCTCTCTGGGCAGCCTGTTCCAGCCCCTCACCACTCTCTCTGCAAAGAACTTCCCCCTAATATCCAATTTAAACCTTCCTTCCTTCAGCTTTAACCCATCCCCCTTTGTCCTGCCAAGGACTGTTCATCATAGTACCAAACTGGCCTCTCACCCCTGTGAATTCTTCCCCAGCTCCAAACTTTAAACAGCAGCTCTTACCTAACTTCCAGTTGTAAAGTCACTGTTTCTAGTTATCTGTGTGTGACTTTGTCTGGTTTTGTGCAGAAGTCTAACCTTTAAGCTGTGGCTCTGGGAATGTATCCTTAAAGTGACAGTGAACAAGAAAACTTGTGGATGCATCTCCAACCCTCTGCTTCCTGTCACCAGGTTTAGCTGCACCAGTAAATCCATACTATGAATGATACTCCCAACTGCATTGCCTCAAGGCTGTACTCAAGGACCTTAGTTTTGGTCTTTGAGGTTTCCATGTTCCTCATTTTTCCAGCTTTAAGGTTCCTTTTATGGAAGATGGATGTAAAGGGGATGGTTACACCAAGTGTGTTTGTTCCTTGTTCTAAGGACAGTGTGCCTTTACCATGCTTATTCTGTAGCTCACAGAGAGAGGAGAAATCCAGTGAAAGGATCTGTGAGGGCTTTTTTCACAAACCTGTTTCTTGTGGTTCCTTTGTAGACTGAAATAAGTAAAATTGGGTGGCAGGTGAGTTTAGTATAGATAGATACCTCTCTCTCCATTTATCTCTTCCAGTGATACAGGGGCAATACCACCTGAGAGATGCTTATTTGGGATCATGTTAAATATTTCAGCTTTCTTGGGTGAGTATAGAAAGCTGTCCTTGGTGACCTTCAGGCAGTTCTGGAATACACATGGCTTTAAACAATTTAATTTCCTTATTCAGATCATTAGACAGCCCATAATTCTCAATCAAAAATGCAATTCTAAGCAAGCAATCTTAATTCTCTAAAGCAATTCAGAGGAAAGCATAATTCAGGGATTTTCTCCACAGACCCAGCATGACAACTGCAGATTCCAGAAGGCCAAAAATGCATTTTAAAAACCCAACATACTAAGAAAAGTAATGGAAATGGAAATTCAGGGCAGTAAATTGACTTGTGTTATGATGATGGAGGGGGTGGAGGTGGGGGGAACCAACCTAGTATGCTTTTCAATGAAAGAGAGCACAAAAATCTAGTCAGCTGATTTGTTTACCATTATATTCTTTCAATTTTGACTTCCAGACTCTCAGATTTCCTATTTCAGGGTACCAAAACCCAGTTTTTCTATTTTAAATAGTTGCCTCTGTCACTCAGCATCATTAACAAAGGAGAGCCTGCTCATCAGCTGAAAATCTTAATTGCATTTGGGTTCTTCATTCCCAGGGATGGCTACCATGTATGTCAGATACAAGCAAGTTTATGCTTTGAATCCAGAGAAATCCAAGATCCTCAAGCTTAACAAGACTGGCCTTGCAGTGGGACTGATGAGCTGTTTTGGTCTTTGCATTATTGCAAATTTCCAGGTTTGTATCTTGCTTGCAATACCCTCAAGCTGTCCAGAGTTGGGGGGGGGGGCTGGTGTTTGGTTCTTGAAATATCTGTCTACTGAAACAAAACTTTTTAGGGCAAACATGAGGGTTTTTTTGTTGAATTCCCTTGAGAAAACCAGAAAAAAAACAAGCTTTGGTTTAGAATGTTTTACTCTTTTCTTATCTGCTTTATCCCCTGGGACTTGGGAGCAGTCATTCATGAAATCCCAAACCAGTAAGAAACCCATAAGCTCTGCAGAAATTAAACTCACCTTCCAGGAGGTTTGAAAGCCTTTGCTCCAGCTTAAAAGACCACAACTCTATTGTATTTTGACTCAAGAGAATCAATGGCCAAAGAGTCAACAATTCTAAGAACTAAAAGTGAACAGAAACACCCAAACCCCCAAGAAGCCCAGCTCTGAAAAATCTACCTTCTTAAGCAGATTTCCCTTCAAACCTGCCTAATTTTTGAAAATCCACAGCATCAAACAGCTTTGAGTTTCCCTCTCCTGGTGTCTCTGGTTTTTCTCCCTCCTCTCCACTTTGTTTCATCCAAAAATCTGCTGTTCTCCTGTATCACCCCATCAGCAGGACCATGTTCCCATCACTGGCTGTTACATGCAAGACAGTTTGGCAACTCAAGCAGCCTCATCATATTACTGACCAGCTGGGATTTTCGGGTCTGTCGTGGTGCCTTTTGCCACTAGAGGCTGCAGTGTCACCTTGAGCTCCCACTGGATTAGGGCCAAGGAAAAGCAGAGAGGAAAAGCTCCTGGGAAACTCCCACCTTTCTCCTTTTCCTGTAGCACAGCTCTCTGGTTACTTCAGCAGCCAAGGTCTTAGAAATCTCAGCACACTTATTTTCAATCTGGTTTTTGGGGGGGGTGTTTGTTTTTCGTTGTTTTTTTTTTTTAAGGGGTTTTTTGAGGTTTCAATCTCTTTACATTTTATAGAGCTGTATGCAGAGGTCGAAGCCTCCCCTACCATGCTTAGCAAGAAGAAGCCTCCCAAGCTGTGTTTAATTCCATGTTTTCCTTTTGCCACTGGGTAGGAGAGGGTATGTCTAATTCCTGAAGGTTTCCAGATAGTAAAAATATGGAAGGTGCATGTTAATTTGTTATCTAGTTTGTGTAACATTTAATCTTGAGCCAGATAATAATTGGAAGTGAGGTTTCTGCACACCCAAATGATGCTGAGGACGGGTTGAGGGCCACTCCAGAGACAAAAGGAGCTAAATCCCTCTGGAATCCACTAGTTACTGAAGAGAACTCAAGTGTGAAAATACACAAACAGAGGGGATATGGGAACAGCCATCAGGCAGAGAGCTCCACACAGCTCTCACTGCTGGGAGCCAAAGCAGAGCACAGGACTGATCCTCTTGGGAACTTGAATTCATGCTGTTCAGCCAGGGCTGTTGCTTTATTCTACTTGTGGCTATTGATTTCCTCCCATATAGGACAAAGATATTTTCTCTGGTGGCTCCTCAGCACTGAGCATCACAGGGTTTTGGAGCACGTGCCTTTACACACTGGGTATGGGCTATTTCATTACCAGTTCCCAGCTCTGTTGTACTGGGGATGCAGCACTTCCCTCTCCTTTGTGTACATAAGGTGCACGTGGAGGTTGTGAGGAGAAGGTGGGTTCAGTTCCTATCTTAATACTCAGTAACATACACCTGGGGTGTGGTTTCTTCACCTCCCCTATGGAGAGAGGCTGAGGGAGCTGGGCTGGGTCAGCCTGGAGAAGAGAAGGCTGTGGGGGGACCTCATTGCAGCCTGCCAGTCCCTGAAGGGAGCAGAGGAACAGGAGGGGGATTGGGCTTGTTCAAGGGCAGAGCCTGGCAGGACAAGGGGGCTGGAGTGAAGCTGGAGGAGGGAAGGGGGAGAGGAGAGACTGGGGGGAAGTTCTTTGCAGAGAGAGTGGTGAGGGGCTGGAACAGGCTGCCCAGAGAGGGGGTGGGTGCCCCGTCCCTGGGGGTGTTCAAGGCCAGGTTGGCTGGGGCCCTGGGCAACCTTGTGTAGCTCCAGGCCTGGAGGTTGGTGTCCCTGCCTGTGGCAGGGGGTTGGAGCTCTGTGACCCTTGGGGTCCCTTCCAACCCAGACCAGTCTGGGATTCTATGATTCAATACACAGGCAGTCTCCTGCTTTAGGGCATAAAAGCTCGCCCACACAAGCAGAGTGCAGGGAGGCTGCCAGCCCTTGCATTGCACAATCAACACCATGACAATTTCTCAGGGCATAAATTTTAAGTTAGCTTATTTTTTTCTGGAAATAACTCCTAGTAGTCATCATTTTTACTATTTGACAGCTGATTCTCTGTGGTGTTTTAAAAGTTAAGCAGCATTACCACTTGATTCAACCTTGTTCCCTCTGAGTACATGAAGTGAGTGGTTTGACAAGCAAGGCTTATTCAAATGAAGTAATTCAGAGAAGAACTAAACCTCATTATTTTTAATCCTATTTTGGGGACTAGAACAATGTCATGGTTTTCCTGTACTGTTACCTTTCACAGATGTAGATACCTGGGATAGAAGAGCTCAGCAAACAACCTGCTCTCACTCTGTGCTGCAGGGATTCCTTCACTCCACACTGTGTCCACTACAGCTAATGAGAACAGCTCTTGCAAATCCCTGCAGTTAAGTTAGAGCTGTGACCTGTGCCTCAGCCACAAGAACTTAACCAAAGCAGCAATTACAGAGGGCTGGGCAGGTGCCAGCTTCCAGCTAACTCTCTACAGGGCTTCCAAGAAAAGTCTCCTAAATAACTAGCATGTTCCAGAACTGTTTAGCTTGGGATGTGAGAAGGTAATGGAGTGGGTGGAGTGCCCAAGGTTTACAGAAGAAAATTGCTCTGAGAGTTTAAAATGAAACCAGATTGTGTACAAGCAGTGCTTGCTTTCCCTAGAAATGCATTCTGTACTACATACACGTGGTGGGAGCCTGCCTGACCTTTGGAGTTGGGGCCATTTATATGCTGGTTCAGACCATCCTGTCTTACCTGATGCAGCCAGAAGTTCACAGCAAAGACATCTTCTGGATCCGCCTGACCGTGTTACTCTGGTGCAGTTCCAGCATTGTGAGCAGTATCCTTTTGCTGTCCCCCAGGAACAGAGCAGCCCTCACAAATGGCAGCAGTTGCACCTAGGTTAATTCAGCCTACCAGTGGGAAAGGCTGGGCTGCAGAAGGCCTGTCATCTTCTACATGACACAGCTGGGAACTTTAGGAGAAAGGGAACCATCAGGTTAAGCCCACAAGCAAGTCACTGGGTAATAAGAAGAGGTTAGAGGGCTGGTTATCACCCCTTGTCCTTTCTTGTCCTGCACACAGGAATGTGGCAAAATAAGAGTTCATCACAAAGAGGTCTGACTGTAGAGGATGAAAAATGGGGAGAAAGGGCCATGTGCTTAGGAGAAGGGTGGTGGTCGTGGTTTCCCCCGGCTGTGGGCTGAGATCCACACAGCTGCCTGCTCCTTAAAGTAAAAGAGCAGGGGAAGAGGGAAAAAGGGGGAAACAAGGGAAGGGGAAAGGAAGGGGAAATAACTCCAAACCCAAGAAACTAAGAGGCCCGTGGGTTGGGATAAGGAGAGTTTACTGAGAGAACAGAAAGATCAAATATCCCAATGCTAACAGGACTTTAGAGCAAAAGAAGATGAAACTCTTGATCCCCAATGCAGTTTCTCCCCGACCCACACAACTCAGGGACCACCCAGAGCTGTCCCGGAACCCGACCGTCCCCCCAAGCAGCACGCGTCCCGCCACCGCCCCTCTTCTTCCTCCCCTCAGCCCCCCGTTCTCCTGGGCAGGACGTCATTGCCATGGAATACTCTCTTTGGCCCATCTGGGTCACCTGTCCTGGCTTCGCCCCTCCTTTCTCATGGATAGAGAAATAGGAAGAAGCTGAGAAAGTCCTTGACTGTCTGACTGCAACTAAGAACATCAGGGTGTTCTCAGCACTGCTTTCATTGTAACTCCCAAACACAGCATCCCATCAGCTGCTGCAAATGGAGTTAACTCTATCCTGACTGAAACCAGGACAGTGGTTTTAACAGAGGGGTAAAAACAGGCAGAAAGTAAAAGCATCTGTTCCCTGGTGACAGGATTGCTGCAGCAAGCTTTACAGTGGGATACAACTAACAGACAAGTACAGAACGTAGTGTAAGAGAAAATACTGCTAAGCTAACCATGTGCAGCAGGGCTGTGCTGGGCCAGCTGGCTCCCAGAGCAGGTTCAAAGTGCTGGAATTTGTTAGAGACACAGCTCTGCAGCATGTTGCCAAAACTGAGTCAGAAGAGACATTCAACCTCTGATCTCCTCCCCTGCCCATCCTGCAGTTCAAAAGGCAAGACATTTCTGATGAGCATTCCCTGTGAACTTCCTGCAGCTCTGGAATCCATCATCTCCCCTAACTTTGAATTCTGAGTGCTGGAAGCAGCTGTGAGTTGTACAGAAATATGGACAAACGCCTCCAGAAAAAGAGGCTGTCTTCCTGTTGGAGTCACTTCACCATCAGGAAACTGAACCCCAGCAGTTCCTCTGCTCATCCTGATGGACCTCAACATTATGACCCAGTTTTGTGTCAAAACAGGACTACAACACTGAAGCTTTCAGATTTACACTCCACAAGTGCAAAAGCCATTGCTTGCATGCTGTCCCTCCTGCAGCTGAATCAAGGCCACTGATTTAATTCCCATCAATTCCACCTATTTCCAGGCTGGCAGCCAAAACCAACACTAAACCATACGCCCCGTTTCCCAGTGACAGAGCATCTCACTGAGCTTCCATCCCTGCTACTGTAAGATGATATAATCTGTACTAGCCAGATGAGGAGTGATAGTTGCTGGTTAGAAGTGAGAAGGACCCTTTCCTATGGAGACTTGACACAGAGCAAGGAAGTCACCTGTGAGACTTAGAGAATTGCCATCCCTAGGAGAAATTTTTGGTGCTAGCAGAGTGAGATTTCCAGCTTTGAACAGTTGGGAGCCAAATACCATTGGGGAAAACTGGAATGGAACAACCTGATCTGCTGCAGGAACCTTTTACAGATGTCAGAAACCCACAAAGCTCAAATCTGTAGAGGGTTTTGAACCAGCATGGTCAAGCCAAAATTATAGGGAAATAAAGCAGTAGAAATAATGATTGATTGACAGAGAGAGAACATCCAGACAGGGATGTCCTGGAGAGAGTCCAGAGGAGGCTATGAAGATGATGAAAGGCCTGGAGTATCTCCCCTGTGAGGAAAGGCTGAGGGAGTTGGGGCTGTTCAGCCTGGAGAAGAGAAGACTAAGGGGGGACCTTATTCATGTTTATCAATATCTTCAGGATGGGATGCAGGGGAAATGGGCAGCCCCTTTTCAGTGTCTGTGGGGACAGGACAAGGGGCAATGGCTGCAAGTTGGAGCAGAGGAAGTTCTGCACCAACCTGGGGAAGAACTTTTCCCCAGTGAGGGAGCCCTGGGCCAGGCTGCCCAGGGGGGTTGTGGAGTCTCCTTCTCTGGAGAGATTCCAGCCCCACCTGGACACCACCCTGTGCAATATGAGCTGGGAGCTGCTTTGGCAGGGGGTTGGACCCCATGAGCTCTGGGGGTCCCTTCCAACCCCTGGGATTCTGTGATATGATGGGAAGAAAAGGGAAATTATCAGAGTGTTTTCTAAATTAACAGCTCAGGAGACCATGTGGACAACACTCAGTGATGTCCTTGCAGCCTCAGCGTGACACAATCCAGAGCTGAGTCTGAAATCTCCAGGTTGCTCATTCTTGGTGTGGAATCCTCCTTAACCTACTTCTCTGCAGTGTTTGTTTCCTCTGTTGTCTTAAACAGTGGCCTCTATGGAACGAATCTAGTGCAGAAGCTGCACTGGGACTCACAGGAAAAAGTAAGTGATTGAGTGGAGAAAATAAACAGAGACCCAAACCCAGTGACAAATACCATCTGGGAGCTTCCTGCAGTTGTGTACATGTTCAGGGAGAGGACAAGTGGGCTTCATGAGTTGACAGTATGCAGCTACTTGCTGCAGTTCCTCTCTGAGCAGAACAGTTGCAGGTTCAAGTGTTATTTTAAATTAACCTCATTCATGGGCAGTAATTGAGCTCTCAACGAGCTGTCAAACTACCAGGCCTGTGCTGGCTAGAGACTCCCAGTTGCTGTTGGATGGTAACTGGAAAGACTGAATCTGGTATGCCAGCCAGCTGCTGCAGCAGAGCAGAGTCCCTGACTGCTGCTGGGTGGGTGTCTGGTGGAGTCAGGAGGAGAAAAAGGCTGAAGGATCCAAGGGACAGGGCTGCCAGGGAAGTGATCAGTGCTGGGGTGGGACAGGGAGCAGGTAGGTCTGAACAGCTCTGCCTGTCTCCTTGGCATTCCCCATCCTCTCCAGGCACTGCTGGAGCCGTGGCACTTACTGGAGGAACTATTATGCAGGCTGGCTGTGAGGGCTTTTCCCTCCCCTCCCTTTATTTACAGCATAAGGAGCCTCCTAGAAGTCTGCTTACACCTGGAGGAGGGTCCTGAACCTCATGTAAGGAGGTTTTGCTGTTCGCTGTGCCACGCTCTTGATCGAGCCCTTGGGCTTTGCAGGTAGATATTAAATTCCCAGCAAGGGCCATCCCAGTTGGAGCAGGTGTTCTGGTCACTCTCACTTCAGTGGCAGTGAGTAAGATCAGCACTTCATTCTCAAACACTCCAGATACACTCAGAAATGTTGCTTTCCAAAGGGAGTAGCTGTGGATGCAGGATGCTGTCTGTGCAAGCTGTCTTTGTGCCACTGCACAGTCAAAAGGAACTTCTCACACTGACTTGTTTTGCTCCCCTCTCACTATCTCACAGGGCTACACAGCTCACATCATCAGCACCATCTCAGAGTGGTCATTGGCATTCTCCTTCCTCAGCTTTTTCCTCACCTATATCCGTGATTTTCAGGTAAAATGAAGTTCTCAGCTTCTCAAGCTCTAAATAGCTTGACATGAAGCAGGACAGGCTGTGTTTACCTGCTTCTGAGCCCAACGTTGGCATGTTGTCAGTCACCAGGCTGGAAGACCTGTGGTGTGAGCAGCATCAGGCAGCTCGCTTCTCTCTCTCTCTCTCTCAGTGGGTCCCAGCCCTGTGGTGTTACCACACAGGGAATGCTTGCTGTGGGATTTCAGGGCAAACAATGGAGTCAGGACAGGCTGGGGAGTCAGGACAAGGTGGGGAGGGGAGTCAGGATAGGGAGGGGAGGGGAGCCAGGACAGGGAGGGGAGGGGAGCCAGGACAAGGTGGGGAGGGGAGCCAGGACAAGGTGGGGAGGGGAGCCAGGACAAGGTGGGGAGGGGAGCCAGGACAGGGAGGGGAGGGGAGCCAGGACAAGGTGGGGAGGGGAGCCAGGACAGGGAGGGGAGGGGAGCCAGGACAAGGTGGGGAGGGGAGCCAGGACAAGGTGGGGAGGGGAGCCAGGCTTGTTCTTGATCCCATCTGTGGTTTTGTTTTTCATCCAACAACAGAGAGAGTGGTGAGGGGCTGGAAGGGGCTGCCCAGAGAGGGGGTGGGTGCCCCATCCCTGGGGGTGTTCAAGGCCAGGTTGGCTGGGGCCCTGGGCAACCTTGTGTAGCTCCAGGCCTGGAGGTTGGTGTCCCTGCCTGTGGCAGGGGCTTGGAGCTCTGTGATCCTTGGGGTCCCTTCCAACCCTGACCAGTCTGGGATTCTGTGATTCTATGACTGAAATTCCCACACTGAGCCTGTTAACTGGAGTTTTCTTTCCCTGTCTAGAAAATTTCCCTGCGTGCAGTTGTCAGCTTGCATGGCCAGACACTTTACAACACCCCCCAGAGCTTCGTGGCTGACGACCAGGCACTGCTGATAGCAGGGACCATCTAATGAAGGTGAAGAGAACATGTTCTCAGCATAACTCAGGAATGTCATAGCAATAACACTTGCTATTTCTAAGCATTTATTTTATATTACAAAAAAAACAACCCCATGAAGTGATTGTATTGTACTTGACATAGAGGGCTTTGCTATTAACCCACACAGCAATGCAAATGTTATCAGTATTGTAAAGAAGCCTGTAACATTTCTACACATGCCAATGGCTTGGAAGAAGTAAATGAAGGTTTTAAATGAAGGTTATCAAAGAGCTGTGACTCCTCATTGCCTCCACTCCTAATCTGACCTCCTCAGGCCCTCGCCCTCCTCTCTCCAGTATCCTCAGGCCAAAGCTTCCAGTGGCAGACAGCCCATGTGTGTGCCAGGGTCTTCACCCTGAGCGTTTTCCCATGTCTCCTACACACAATAGTCATGTCCAGACCAAGCCAGAAGCCTTAAAAATACACAGTTGTGCCAGTTCTGCCAAAGCTTAGTGAAGAAATTTGATAGGAGATTAAACAGACCTTTGGAAAACATGACCAAGAGCCTTTGAGCCCTATTTAGCAGGAATAGTGCAGCTTCCTTCCTAAATTATTGCTCAAGTCTCCAGAGATGTAAACTCAAACATGTGTTTCCTCCCACACCAAAGTACCTTATGCTGGCATCTTCCCTTCCCAGAGGGGCAGGTAAAGAACCAGGAGAGGAATTTAGGCTGGAGGCCTCCTGGAAATCCCAGTGGCTGCCCTGGGCAACTCTTTCTCCTAGATTAAAAGAGGATGTCTACGTTGCAGTCAGGCTTTCCTTGCCCTTGCAGCCTGGTTCAGCCCAGAGCTCAGACAGTTCATGTGGTGCAAACAGCCTTTGGAGCCAAAAATCTGCCAAGCTACTGTGCCAGAGGAGTGAAAGGACAAAAATAGCCAAATAACATGGACTCACAGAGAGCCCTGAGGGCTCTACAGCTTGGGGAGGATTTCCCCAAATGCTGTATTACAGGTGCTGATAAATCCCAGGGGTCAGGACCTCCCTGGGGAGCTGCAGGCTTGGCCACACACACTCTGATGAGGTAATATGTAAACCCCAGGTTCTGTTACCATGTGGAAAATAGGATGTTTCAGCTTGCAGAAACCTTTGTCTCCTTTAAGTCTCATTAGGCCAATGGTTTAACCAGGAGACTGGCACACCAGAATTGTCCTGGGCTGGCAGAGCCTGGTCCCAGCTGGGAAGGAGAGGGAGAACAACACCCCCATTTGGTCATCTATCCCCTTCCCCTCCTCTCTCTCTCTCCCATGGATCAGTCAGGCATGGAGAGGTTGTTTCTGACAACCATCAGCTGGGCTGTTCCAGGCACCATGCCCACCCCAGAGAGCCCCAGATGTCTCTGTGGTAGTGGCACTGACAAGCCAGCCAAGACAGACTACAGGCAATCAGGAGCCTGAGCTCCAGGAGTCGTCCCACCTAACCCAGCACGCTCCTGAGTTTGAGCTAAAACCCCCAGCCCTCCCCCCAGCCCCAAGGCTCCCCAATACCATCTCCACCTGCTCCTGGCACGCCACCACAGACAGACCCAAGAACCCTCGTTCATCATGTCACCATGCCTGGGGAGGTGCCCATGGACCCTGGTACCACCAACCTGCTCTGTCCTACCTGGCCCAGCTCCCTGGCTGGTGAGGTCCAACTGCTCCTCAAGCTCAGCCTTCCTTGGGGAGTAGCCCCACTCCTGTCACTCCCTGACAAGGTGAGAAGTTTCAGTCAGCTCCCAGTGAGTTCATCAGCATTTCCTCATTAAGGAGGGTCTGAGTTCATACTTCTTGACCTTGCCAGTTCCCATGATCTTGTTCTTCCTCTACTCCTGTCCAGCTGCAGCAAACTTACAGGCTTGGGCTAGAGAAACTGCCACCAAGATGTCATCAGTGGCTTCTTGTGAGCCCATCACTGAGAACAGGGCTGACTTTGTCACCCGCTGGGTGGGCAAGGTGTGACTCCTGGAACGAGCCCCACACCTCACTGCAAGGACAACAAGGATGGAGGCACCTGTCAGCACCTGAGCACTGGAGATGATGCATGCCAAGGAGTCACAGCCACCTTGGTAAGACCGACAGGGATGCTAACTGAACACATCTACTGAAAATGGAGAGAATCAGAGAATCATAGGGGTTGGAAGGGACCTTGAGAGATCATCAGGTCCAACCACACTGGGTATGGGCTATTTCATTACCAGTTCCCAGCTCTGTTGTACTGGGGATGCAGCACTTCCCTCTCCTTTGTGTACATAAGGTGCACGTGGAGGTTGTGAGGAGAAGGTGGGTTCAGTTCCTATCTTAATACTCAGTAACATACACCTGGGGTGTGGTTTCTTCACCTCCCCTATGGAGAGAGGCTGAGGGAGCTGGGCTGGGTCAGCCTGGAGAAGAGAAGGCTGTGGGGGGACCTCATTGCAGCCTGCCAGTCCCTGAAGGGAGCAGAGGAACAGGAGGGGAATCAGCTTGTTCAAGGGCAGAGCCTGGCAGGACAAGGGGGCTGGAGTGAAGCTGGAGGAGGAAAGGGGAGAGGAGATCTTGGGGGGAAGTTCTTTGCAGAGAGAGTGGTGAGGGGCTGGAACAGGCTGCCCAGAGAGGGGGTGGATGCCCCGTCCCTGGGGGTGTTGAAGGCCAGGTTGGCTGGGGCCCTGGGCAACCTTGTGTAGCTCCAGGCCTGGAGGTTGGTGTCCCTGCCTGTGGCAGGGGGTTGGAGCTCTGTGACCCTTGGGGTCCCTTCCAATCCAGACCAGGCTGGGATTCTACAGAAGAGCCCTGGAGTATAAGAAATTATTAAGAAGGTATAGAGAGCAACACAAAGCCCATCAAAATGCCACTATAACTCCCTGATGCAGTGACATGGAGCTGTTCTGGTCCATCCTCCTGAAAAAGACTATGGTGGAACTGGAAAGCTACAGAGAGGAAAAATGGTCCAAAGTTTGAGATGGTTTCTGTTTGGGGGATGCCTACACAGAATTTCCCAGTCTGAGAAAAGAAAGACTGAGGATGAAAAAAATCTACAAAATTATTTTTGCTTGGACCTCAGTTACCCAAGGACTGATTACACCTCAAAAAGGTGAGAGAAAAATGTACTGGGCAAAGAAAAATCCCAAATCAAGGGTTCTTAATGAAAAAGCAGAAACATGAAAAGTCATCCTGTCTCTGTGCTCCTTTCTAGGCACCCACCATCCATCTCCATTCTGATGTCTTCCCATTTTGGTCTCTGCTGGAGACATGATGATGGGTGGGATGGATCTTCAGACTAGTCTAGCATTAACTACTTACTCCTTTTATGTCTTGCTGTTGAAAGCACTGCCATCCTCCTTCCCACCTGCCAGAAGGTGTCTTTAGACTGCACTGTCACTGCTCTACACCTCCCAGATCCATAAGAGGAGGACAAATCTACTAAGTTCAGCCTTGGTGTAGGCTCCCACTGCCAACTGTGCTGGAAACCAGTCACAATTTGTCCACTCCAATCACACAGCTGTAGGAAACTGAGGGTCAGTTCCATAAACTGCCCAGACCAGTTTGAAAGCTGCATTTTCACATCCCCAATGACACAGCTACAGATTAACTCACTTCCTAGTATTTCAGCATTAATAGAGATATTAAACAGCACTGGTCCCAGTGTGGACCCTTGAGGAATCCCATCAGGACCCAAAGACTTGTGCACCTTCAGGTTCCTTAGATGGTCTCAGACCTCATCTTCTCCTATAGTGGGTGGTTCTTCATTGTCTCAGTCCTTGCCTTTGTCTTCTGCCACTTGAGCTACACGTTTAGAGCATGTGCCAGTGACAACTGTGGTAAACCAGACATTGAGTACCACAGCATTCTCCAAATCCTGGGTGACCAAGTCACCCATTTCCTTCTGGAGAGGGCCCACATTTTCCTTTGTCTTCCTGTTTCTCACTGATGTACCTGTAGACACTTTTCTTGTGGCTCTTGACATCCTTGGCCAAATGTAATTCTTTCATCACTTCAATTTTCCTGACCTCATCCCTGACTGCTTGGACAGTTTCTCTGTACTCTTCCCAGACTACCTGCCCTGGTCTCCACCCTCTGTAGGCTTCCTTTTTGTGTTTGAGTTTGCTCAGGAGCTCCTTGTTCACCCATGCAAGCCACTGGGTATCTTTGCCTGCTTTCCTCTTTGTTGGGATGCATCACTCCTGAGCTTGGAGGAGGTGATCCTTGAATACTAACCACCTTTCTTGGGCTCCTCTTTCTTCCAGGGCTTTGACCCACGATATTCTACCAAGCAGATCCCTGAAGAGGCCAAAGTCTGCTCTCCTGAAGTCCAGGGCAGTGAGCTTGCTGTGCACCCTCCTTGCTGCTCTGAGGATCATGTACTCTGCTATTTCACTGCTTCACATTCCCCAGCAGCCTCTCCTTGCTGGTGAGAGCAACACCCAGCATGGCACCTCTCCTCATTGGCTCCTCTTTCACTTGGAGAACATTATCAATGCATTCCAGGAACCTCCTGGATTGCTTATGCCCTGCTGTGTTGTCTGCCTACGATATCGGGGTGGTCAAAGTCCCCACTGAGGACCAGGGCTCGTTAACATGAGGCTGTTCCTATCTGTCCTCATCCACTTGTTCTTCCTGGTCAGATGGCCTGTAACAGATCCCCACTGTACTGTCACTTGTCCCTGCTCTGCCTTTAGTCCTGACCCATAAGCTCTTGGTCAGCTCCTCATCCATCCCCAGACAGAGCTCCATACACTCCAGCTGGTCAGACACCCCTCTTTACCTCCCCTGTCATTCCTGAAGAGCCTGTATTCTTCCACTCCAACGTGATAGAAACCATCCCACCACGTCTCCAGGATGCCAATGAGATTGCAGCCCTGCAGGCATGAGCACATCTCCAACTCATCCACTGCTGCCTGGGCATCCTTCAAAGCACCATCTGACCCATGAGCCATTTCCACCCTCTCAGGGTTGGACAATTTGTGCTGCCCAGGAAAGTTCCTGCTTTAGGAAGGCCACAAGTACAGCACCTCTAGCAGAAACCTAGTGAAAGGAGAGCCAGAACAGCACAACAAAGGGGACACATGCCCTCCCCTGCTTGATGAGTAGATGCAGATGTCAAATTCCTCTAGCTGTCTGTAAAACAAAACGTTAACTGGTGGCAAATGACCATACAGAGCTCTTAGGGTGGGCAAGGGAGGGACAGAGTGATGCTCTGGGGTAAGGCTGGTTCTTGCCAGCAGCCACACCACAAACAAGATGCTCTGTCACCCTCTATCACCAAGGGCTGCTCCAGGCTCGGCTCTGTTAGGTGGGCGCCCTGGGTCACAGCACCTCACAAAGTGCCCAGGGTGGCTGCACCCACTTTTGGTACAATTTGTGGTAAGGAAACATCTCTAAAAAACCCAACATCCCAGCTGGGGCTCAGGGGGTGTGTGGGGAAACCTGTGGTGAACCACATCTTCTTAGACTTCTAACACAGAAACCAAGACTGCCTGACTCAGGTGAGCAGCATTCTTGCTGCCATAGTGAAGTAGCCTTTGTGCAAGGCAGATACATTTCCAGACCTTCCCATTTCTTGGCAGCTGCCTGGCAGCACAGCAACATCATTTTTAAACAAAAACAACCCCAAACAAACCAACAGTTGTGCACCAGCCACAATCATCCCTCACAAACCTTTCAGCAGTTCCACATTCTCAGGAGCACTATGGTATTCTGGCTATTAAATAGTGCCTGAAGAAACTGGGAGCAGATAGCAGCAACCAAGGAGACCACAAGCTCTCCACCTGACCCTGCAGAGCACCCAGCAGCTTTACCCACAACACCTCTTGAGCCAGGCTGCAGGATGTCATGGTGCTTGTGCACCTGCTTTTCAGTGGTCCCCTGGACCTCCAGCAGCTCCTAGAGCCAGGGAGGCAGGGCACCCCCACAAGCTCTGCTAACTGCTCACCAAGCACACCTCATAAGTGGGCTCAAGCCAGCTGTGGCTTCATGCTGCTGTCAGGCAGCACACCCAGCCACGCTCCTTCCCAGCCCCTCAGGGGTCAGACAAGCTGTCTTCAGCTGCAACACTGTCCAGGGTCTGGTTGGGATGGAGTTAGGCACACAGGAGGCTGCAGGACCCGGGACAATTGTCCTGCCTGAGAGGTTCCTCTCCAGAGGTGTGGATAACAGCCTGCATGCAGACATCTGCTTTTCCAGAAGAGAGGAACGCCTGCAAGAGCCTGACACACTCTGGTGAGACAGGCAAGGAGCCTGGTGAAGCCCAGAGGGCTGAGGCAGCAGGAAACTTCACTCCAACTCAGCCTTGCAGGAGAAGGGCTGAACAGCAGGTGGGAGTCACTGTAGCTCCTCCAACAACAGCCTGGGCACAGGAAGGTGCAGAGAAGCTTCTCCGTGGCTGCTAAGGCTGAGTCCCAGCAGTAACTCAGTCCCCAGTTTATCAAAGAGGATGATTTTTAACTGTTCACAATGTATTTGGGACACTGTGGGTAATAACACACGAACAAACACGTCCAGGGATGCTGACTGTCACACTGTGAGTGTGCACTGCTTTTATGTGACCCATATTTCTTTTTCAGGAAGAAACATTTCATCATCACAGCTTCAATAAGCAGAGAATAACTAATCAGAGCACTTGGCAACACTATGGTGGGTGCCAGGAGAGGGGGAACAAAGGCACAGACATGAAGAGAGAGAAACATTTCCAGATTCTGATTCTCTCTGGTACTTCAGCAAACACACAGGTGGGTTGTAGGGACTCACTGGGATTTCTACAGATGAAATATGGTATAAAACCAATTTGTCCACAAGGGTTGGCAAGCAGTTTGGGACAGGAGACACTCGTTTCCCTGTGTAGCTGTTAAATGGGGTGATGTTACATATGGTGCTGTTGGTGCTTCCCAGGGTGCTCTGGCCTTGACAGAATGTTCCAGGTGCTGTTCAGGAAGCACAAGCATCTTCATCCCACTGGGAGCTTCATCCTCACACAGCCACCGGTGCCCGAGCTTTCTGGAAGACCACAGTGGTGTAGGCAACCTCACTCTGAGGGTGAGAAAGAAGTTCCAAACATCAGAGGGTGTGCAGGCATCACACCTCAGCATGGATTTCCTGCTTTTAATTTGTCCTCAACACCACATGCTCTGAGTTGCCATAGTGTCCCTGCACATGGGAAACACATACATGCTGTGCTGGGACAGACCAGGGGTTGGTCTGGCTCAGGATCCTGTGTTGACTCTGTATTAGAGGCTTCCAAAGTATCAACACCATGAAGGAGAACTACAAAAACACTTGCCTCAAGAACATTTTCCCCTAACCTGCCTAAGGAATGGTTTAGTTAAGCCCCAGAATCCTTGAAACACACAGGGAATATGGCATTTGAGCCTGGTGATAACAGAGCAGGAGTATCTTCCCTCTTACCATCGACATACCTCCTCATGGAATTTAATTCTCTGAACTATAAACCCAGATTTATAGTTCTGAAGCCTTGGATGTGCAAAAGCACTTACCCTTAGCCAAAAGAACTACACTTGAGCTGTGCAAGAGCCAACCTCTTTGCTCCCCTGACAAACTGGAGTTTACCACTCTGTCAGGACTCTGAAGTCTCTGCATGAAGCATCAGAAGTACCAGCTGTGACCTTTACCTGGCTGTCCCTCGATTCCTCAGTCGCTGCCTGGGAGGGAACTTGCTCTTGCAGATTGTGGTGGGATCTCTGAGACTCTGGGAAGGAGAGGGAGAGGAGTGTCAGCTGGCTGTGCCATGTTTGGAGACAGCAAGAGAGATTCTGGAGCAGCACCGGAGCATGTGTGGTTTAGGCACAGCTCGTATACCTGTCCCCAAACCTTCACCACTGCAAAGCCAGCAGTTTGGCAGCCCAAGCCTTTGCCCCCTCTTGGAAGAGCCAGGGATGAAAGCAACTCATGAATTTGGTGTGGATGACACTGGTGTGGCCAGTGTTAGGATAAAAAAAAAAAACCAAACCCAAACCAACCAGCAAAACCCACAACTCATCAGTGCTCAAGTTAATTCCTCCATGAAAACAACCCCTGGGATGGTTCCTGAGGAGTTCCTGCCAGGAATGACCTGTTCATCAATACATTAATCGATTAGGGAGACATTGTTTAAGCCTCTTTCAAAGGAACCTTTGTAGAGGTGACTTCAAAACCCCACTGTGGTAAGATGCAGCCCAAGAGCCCAGAAACTCTCCTCCACCCGAAGCACAGGCTGTTATTGCACTTCTCTGCCACCAGGTCTGGAATGTCACACTGCCACTTACCTCTTCTCCATAGGTAGAGGAGTGCAAAAGCCACAGCTGCAAACAGGACACCAGAGATAAAGGCCAGCACCATGTACAGTATTTCACGGCTGTTGATGCACAGAAAATAGTGTCAGAACACCCGATTTTATCAGAGGTGATGAAGAACAGCACTCAAATCCACCAGACTTTATGCAGTGGGACACAGAGCTTATCCCCTGCCCCATTAAACAGTCTGTGTTTGCATTAAGCACTACTATGAATTCCACACCTACTGCATGGGCTAGGAAATTCTAAGCCACCTTTTAAAACCCCAAGGCATGAAATGTATTAGATATAAAACTCCTTTACAGAGGGGAGTCCACAGGCTCAGCGAGCTCCGTGCTAGAAGTCAGGAAATAAAGGTGGAGCATTTACTTGTCAATCCAGCATTTGACTTCTGAAGCTTTTAAGCCAGCTGCAGAGGTGTACACAGTGGTATGGATGGTGGTAGGGACAGCAACAGTGGTGGGAATAGATTCTGGGGTAACTGGAAGCAAATAGAGAAAAAATAATCTATCAAAACCTGGGTTTAAAATGTGTTCACTTCTCCAGTAATATCACAAACAACAACTACCACCAAAACACACAGGCATATTCAAGTATTACTGTGAGCAAGGGCTCAAAGTGGGAAGACCAGGTGGAAAAATTGAGTTATGCTACTAGTATGTCTCAGCAGCCTTTGGCAGCCACACAGTTCTTCCCCAAACACTCCCATGTCCTGCCAAGCTCCCCCCACAACAGCCCCTTTGGAGACAGGACAGGACCAACCTAGTCAATACTGCACCTAAGGAAGTTTCTAAAGGAAGAAAATACCTGTATTTGCTTTTGAGGAGTAACCTCCCATCCTCACCAAGCCCTAATGAGCAGCAAGAGAAGCTGAAAGGAGGGGAGGAGGGAAAAACAAAAAAAAAAAGGGTTATTTTTAGCCACAGATGTCCTCCCACACAAGAGCAAACCAAACCTGTCAACCTCTTCCAGCTCAGAGATATCCCTTCACTTCTATGAGTTTCAGACACCTTACAGAGACCAGCACAAAGCCACAGCAGCAAACCCAGCAGCTGTGGAGAGCGAGTCCTGGCTCAGTGTCCTGTGCCTGTGCACACACATGCTGCTGCCTTCACAAGGATAGTCACCACAGCAGCACCCACAGAGCTGCTCTTGCAGCAGCTGGCACCCAGGGAGCAGTACAAACATTTGCATAAACAGCAGCTCTGACAAAACACCCCTTTATGTTTTTATTTCCCAAGTTAGGCTTTTCTCACTACAGCAGGAACAGTAACTTCTCAAACTTGGGGTAGAATCTTAAAACTTGGGCAACACCAGTGCACTGCCAACCTCCCACCCTGTGATTTCCCACCGTCTGCCTCGGCGTAACACGGGATTGCTGCTGTCAAGATAATCAAAGCAAACGTCCTGTTCTCCACACTGTCATCTTTTTCTACTGCACATCCACTGCTGCCCACGTTCCAAGACTCAAATCAGTCAAATCAAGACCTCCCAGTTCCCCACCCAAGCCACAAGCCCCACAATACCTCGTGCCACGAGTGGTGCTCACCTGCACGCAGGGAACTCCTGAAGCGGCAGCGCGGCTGTTGAACTGCCTGGTGTGTGAACAGCATCCCCCTTATAAGGAGTTACAGCTCGACTCTCATTCAGATGTTGGCTCTCACAAATGTGGAAGTTGAGCAACTTCCCTTTTTAGCAGAGAAAAAACCAACAGGGAACTACAAAAACACCTGCAACCTCAGGAACTGCTCATCAAGAGAAGAGTTGGCTTTGGTTTAAGTTTACTTACTTTTCAGTACAGTTCTTGCCTCTGAAGAGGCCCTTTTTTGCTGAATTTGTTTGGAATAAGTGTAGAAAACTGTGTTATCTTAATAATGCCACTAAAAAAAGCATTTCCCTACTGCTGTACCAATCCAAACAGGCACGTGAGCACACCCAACTGTGCTTACCTAAGTTAATTTACTAATCAAATCACTTCCCACCACAGAAAGGATGAGGTTAAACATAGGTTAGTGGTTTGCCCAGCTGGGACATCTGAGAGACAGCAAAATCCTTCAGAGGAAGAGCTGCCTCTAAAAAGAAAAGGCTTATACTGTTTATTACCATAATACACATAAAACTGTTTTCCTTGGAAAGAGAAAAAAAGCTGCTTTTTTTTCTCTGAAAATCCAGAAAGAGCTCACCCTCTGGCCTGAGCTTATCTGCTTCAGTTTTAAACTTCACACCAGCAAGTTCAGCTGAACCCAAGTTTTCTGGTAGGTTTTGATACACTTCCTGCCAGCTGCATCATCTTCCACAGAACAGGAAGGCACTTTCATCACTATTCAAAGCTTTGTTACAAAAGTGGAGTTTTTTCAGGTCATTTTAAAAACAAGGACATTCATTCAGAGCACCTCCAAGTGTTGGGCTAGGTAAATGGGAGCACTGGCACTTGTTTTGATTTTAGAATGGCTTCCAGTTCCAGTAGGCACCTGTAGGTCATCATCACCCAGAACTCTAACCCCAAAACTGTATTAGCAACAGGGTATTTCACTCATAACAAGTTCTCTACTTTCTCTCTGGAAGCATTCATGCCCCAATTAGGAACCAAGCAGAACTGCAGACATTGTGGTTGCAAATAATGCCCACTATAAACTGACTGCAGAGGTTTACATCACCGATCTAGCTGCTGCAAACAAAGAAGAAATGACTGTTGCTACTGCTAGTGAGAGACAGCAGAGTGTTTTGTTTGTTTAATGGTACTTTAGAATCATACAGTTTCCAACAGTAAGTAAAGAGACACGTCAGGGGACATGGTTACACCGCTGCCTGTGCACTCTTCGATAATGCCTTCAGGTCCAAAATGCACTTGGCAATGCTCTCCTTCTGCTGCAAATGAAAGGAAGACAGCCTTCAGACACAAGCCTTTATGGGAGATGTTTAAACCAGCAACACAGGCATCCTAGTGTACTTCCCACACTCCTTCCTGGATCAGTAAAATAAGATTAAAAAGGAAATAATTACAGCTGATGATGTCAGAGATTCAGCTCCAAACAACGACCTGCACTGCCAGATTTGTGTGCAGTGCTAGGAATAGGATTTCTTTTTTTGTTCTCAGCATCATTCCTTAGAAGAAAGGACATCTCTACCTGCCACAGCGGAGTTCCCTGACCTGTTACAGAGCCCCTATCCACCTTATCACAAGCTCTGCTCATCGCTGGAACAACCACCCTGCCTGATTCTAGCTTTAATCATGGGCCGTGCAACCACCTGGTGCCCAGTAACAGCCTTTGTCAGCTCTTACTTGGTGGTAGGAACATATTGTGGGCACATCTGGAAGCCGCCCCAGCACCTGGCCAGAATCACTGCATAGCAGAACTGTCCTGGTTTCAGTCAGGATAGAGTTAATTTCATTTGTAGCAGCTGATGGGATGCTGTGTTTGGGAGTTACAATGAAAGCAGTGCTGAGAACACCCTGATGTTCTTAGTTGCAGTCAGACAGTCAAGGACTTTCTCAGCTTCTTCCTATTCTCTATCCATGAGAAAGGAGGGGCGAAGCCAGGACAGGTGACCCAGATGGGCCAAAGAGAGTATTCCATGGCAATGACGTCCTGCCCAGGAGAACGGGGGGCTGAGGGGAGGAAGAAGAGGGGCGGTGGCGGGACGCGTGCTGCTTGGGGGGACGGTCGGGTTCCGGGACAGCTCTGGGTGGTCCCTGAGTTGTGTGGGTCGGGGAGAAACTGCGTTGGGGATCAAGAGTTTCATCTTCTTTTGCTCTAAAGTCCTGTTAGCATTGGGATATTTGATCTTTCTGTTCTCTCAGTAAACTCTCCTTATCCCAACCCACGGGCCTCTTAGTTTCTTGGGTTTGGAGTTATTTCCCCTTCCTTTCCCCTTCCCTTGTTTCCCCCTTTTTCCGTCTTCCCCTGCTCTTTTACTTTAAGGAGCAGGCAGCTGCGTGGATCTTGGCCCACAGCCGGGGGAAACCACGACAAGAACTTTGTGCAGACTAAAACATAAAGCCAACCTCAAATAAGCAAGTACCTGCTGAGGTGTGATGCTCTGAATAACATTCTTCTCCACCCAGTTAATCATGTGATCTTGTTCTTTCTGACGCCGTAAATTCTGCATGGCCACTTGGTAGTCCAGCCTCTTCTTCACCTCGTTGTACACCATCAGTAATCTCTCCCGGTAATTAATTTCCAGCAACATGGCAATGTTGTTCTAGACAGAGAAGATGGAGTGGAAGGGTCAGAGCTCGGCAGGAATAGAGAACAGCAGAACAGATTGTATCCCAGAAGTCACTGGATCGGGGGGAGGGACTGGTCCAGCTGTCAACACAGAGTTGACAACAAATGGTGTGTTCCAGTGTGGCCAGTAGGTCTGGGGAAGTGATTGTGTCCCTGTACTCAGCATTGGTGAGGCTGCACCTCGAGTGCTGGGTTCAGTTCTGGGCTCCTCACCATCAGAAGGACATGGAGGTCCTGGAGCGAGTCCAGAGAAGGGCAACCAGGCTGGGGAAGGGGCTGGAGGGTGAATCCTCTGAGGAGCAGCTGAGGGAGCTGGGGGTGTTGAGCCTGGAGCAGAGGAGGCTGAGGGGAGACCTTCTCCCCCCCTCCCCTGCCCTGCCAGGAGGGTGCAGAGAGGTGGGCGCTGGTCTCTTCAGCCAGGGGCCAGGAGCTGGGACAAGGGGCAACGGGCTCAAGCTGTGCCAGGGCAGGTTTAGATTAGCTATTAGAAAAAAATTTTTTACTGAAAGAGCTGTCAGGGCCTGGCACAGGCTGCCCAGGGAGGTGGTTGTGTCACCTTCCCTGGATGTGTTTAAAAAAAGGGTAGATGAGGTACTTAGGGATATGGTTTAGCTTAGGATGGGATTGGTTGGACTTGATGATCTTCAAAGGTCGTTTCCAACCTTGTGATTCTGTTCCATGTTTAGCAATTTACGAGCACCAAGATCACACAGCTGCAGTGCAAGAGAACAGCAGAGCTGGAACAGCTTACCCGCTTCGTGTCAAAGAGGTAACTGCGGCCCTCAATGCGCCACTGCTCCTTCTTCTCCTGCTCGATGGCAGACTCAAGACTTTCAATCACCTCATTTTTAGCAGCTAAAGCTTTTGAGACTTTCTCCTGAAAGAAGAAAGAAAAAACATACTCCAGAATGAAAGTGAGATGCAAGGAAAACAAGCAATCAGTAATTAAAACTTCCAAAATTCTCCAGAGAGATTTGAGAAATGCCTGTGTAAGCTGGGCTGTGCCAGGGCTGAAGTTGAGGGAGAGCAAGGCTGAAGAATTAGGGCTCACAATGAATCTTACTTTAAAAGAATCATTGGTGTTAGTGGGGTGGGTTTTTTGTAATGATTTATGTTAACAATGTCACTGTAAGACCTAAATCATGCCTCATTTAAGCTATACTGAAGATATCTGACTCAGATTTTAACAACAGCCTGGGCACAGTGTTCCTTTAAATCATCAGGCAGCTAACTTAGAGCAGTTATTAACTACTACAGATTTAAGCTCCAGTTCCTTTTCTTACCTCATTCAGTTTGTCAGCAAAATCTGCTACAGCAGAGCCGTATTTTTTTACACCATAGATGATGACTGATAATATACAGGCAGCTGCAACTGTCTCATGGTTAATTACATAGATTTCCTTGGAGAGAAGGTAAAGCAGGAGTCCAGTTCCCAACATGTAAGGCCCTAAAAAAACCCACCAAATGGCATTATTTGTACAAAACATAAGAGGCTTGCTGAAGTCAAACACTTTTATAAAACTGGTTTATAAGCAGCTCAGGAAGCATTCTCTTTCACCATGACAAAAAGCAGATGCCCAATATACCACCAAGGGAAAGGGTACCATGAGAAGGGCCCCCAGAAATGAAGCTTTCAAGTTGCACGGGGCCTGCTGCTTTTGCTCACTCAGAAACAGGTCAGGAAAAAAATAAAAATCTCAGTTTAAAGATTCTGAGGGTCAGCAGGCAAATAAATCTTCCTAGAGGATCAAGCTTGTGATATTCTTTTGGCCTTTACTTAAATAACAGACACCCAGCTTTAAGCCAGGAAGTGTTGTGCTGACTGGCTCTTCACAACCTCCTTCCACACATGCAACAAAAGGAACATTTTACATTTTCAGCAGACAGAAGCAGTGGACAGAATAAAACAAGCATAACTGAACACACTTGAAAAGAGAAAATAAAAAAGCAGCATATATTAACCTGTGACTCCTGTTTTTGGGTAGAGAAACTGGAAAAACTCCTCAGGGATCAAGCCATGACGTACTTCTCCTCCTTTCTCTGGCAGAGGCGGCAAAGGAGCCGGGCACTGCTGCGTGGTGTGCAGCGGCCTGGCGGCGTGCAGCACGCTGTGAGGAACGAGAGAGTTTCCATCAAGGATCTTTACTGAGAGAGAACGAGCCCAGCGCCGGGAGAGGCCGCCGGTGAACCCCGCGGGCCTGCGCCAGACACGCCTCCTCCTCGGGGAAGGGGGTGGGACTAAATAACCTCCACGGTTCCCTCCGACCGCCGCCGCTCCGTAACCCTACAACGTTAATTACAGCGGCACGGACAGAACCCGGGAATAACGTCACTTAAACACAACGTCTGAGGGGCTTCTGAGGGGCTCCCCGGCCTGGCAGAGGGCGGCCGGCCGGGCCCCCAGCGTGCCGGGGGCGCCGCTAGGCCTCAGCCGGAGACCAAAGCCCGCAGCGCTGCCTGCCGAGACCCCCGGGCCGCCCTCCCGCTCGCCGAGACACTCACCCCACGGTGATGGGAGGCGGCAGGCTCCTCAGCGCGGCCGGGGCTGAGGGAAGAAGAGGGCAGAGAGCGCGTCAGGACAGTGCTCGGCCAGGACAACCCACAACCCACGCCCCGGCCGCCCCCTCTCCCCCCAGCGAGGCGGTGCTGCCCCCCGGGTCTCACCGGCGCGGAGGAGAAGGCGGGAGAGCATGGCGGGCGGGACCGGGCTGGCAGCGGCGCGACTCTCTGCGTCCCGGTGACCGCCGGCCGCCTCCGCACCAAGATGGCGGCGGGGAAACTCTCGCGAGATCCGCCCGCCCCGCCCCGGCGCGCGCGTCTCGCGAGAGGCGGCGGTGCGCGCGGCGCGGTAGCACGTGGGGGCGCCGCCGGCCCCGCTCCCGCTGCCGCCGCCGCTGCCGCCGCCATGGAGGAGCCGCCGCCCGAGCAGCCGCCGCCCGAGCAGCCCCCGCCCGAGCAGCCCCCGGCGCCGCCGGCGGGAGAGGAAGCCGCGGCCGGTCCCGAGTGGAACATCCCGCCCAACGCGCCCGCCTGCATGGAGCGGCACCTGGAGGGCGCGCACTACCGCGCAGGTAGCGGGACGGCGGGCGGGCCGCCGGCCCGGGGAGCGCAGGGGAGGGGAGGGGAAAGGAGCGGAGTGAGGCGGCCGGGCGGCCCCTCGGGGAGCGGCGGCGGGCGCTCACCGGGCCTCTCCCTCCTCATGTCTCTCCCGCAGACGGGGCCTTGCTGCTGGGCGCCTCGGGGCTGAGCGGGCGCTGCTGGGCCGGCTCCCTCTGGGTCTTCGCCGACCCCCGCCGCGCCCCCAGCGAGGGCTTCTGCACCGCCGGCGTCCAGACGGAGGCGGGCGTCGCCGACCTGTGCTGGGTGGCCGACCGGGGCATCCTGGTGGCCTCCGACTCCGGTAAGCGACGAGGATTCCCCCGGTTCCCCCCTCCTCGTCCTCTCCCCCGAGGTGGGAGCTCCCCCCTGAGGTGCTTGCCCCCCTTTCTCCCCCCCGCCCCCAGGCGCCGTGGAGCTGTGGGAGCTGGATGAGAACGAAACCCTCATCGTCAACAAGTTCTGTAAATACGAGCACGATGACATCGTGATGACGGTGGCCGTCCTGGCCGGCAGCACCCAGGCTGTCAGCGGCAGCAGGGATTTTTGGTGAGTGTCCCCAGGCCGGCTGCCCTGCCCCAGGGCCGGTGCTGGGTGCTGACTGACTGCTGGGTGCTGACTGCTCGCTCTTGTCCACAGCGTGAAGGTCTGGGACCTGCCCCAGCAGACGGTGCTGCACTCCTACAGAGGTGAGTGCCCCACTGCCCGGCCCCTCGCTCAGTCCTGCGGCCCCCAGGTTTATCTCCCATCTGCCAGACCACAGCTGGAGCTGAGAGCTAATGTTTGCCAGGCTGCAGGTCCTCTGCTGTTAGTTTCTCCCCACAAAATTCATGCTACAAGTTTGCATCACATCCCTAAGTGTATCTTAGAGTATTTCTTCTGCACTGAAATCTTCCTTCCACCTGCTCTCCTAACCTGTATTTTTGTTGAATGACAGCCTGTTGGAGATGCCAGTCTCTGGAGATGTGGTGTTGTGGTCTCTAGCCACTGTACATCATTTGAGCCTCTCCCCCAGCCCCTTTGTCACTGACATTTTGCCTGGAGAAGCTTCCTCAAGCTTAGGCACATCACAGGGTCTTGACTGCAGTGGCTCTGGTTGGGTTTGGCAGGAGGTTGGCTGTTGCTGAGTAGAATTATCTGGGTATAAACTACTCTGCTGTGCCTTCAGAGGCCCTTAGGAATACTCAGGAAAGTTGGATTCAATCTCTTGAGGCTCTTTATCCTTTTGTGCTTTTGGTAGCTCACTCCGCTTCAGTGACATGTGTGGCTTCCTGTCCTGGTAAGGACACCATGTTCCTGTCCTGTGCTGAGGTAAAGCTCGCTCTGTCTGAATCTACCTGATAAAAATTAACCATGTACTGTTAAATGCACTCCCTGAGAAGCTGCCTGTTGTGTTACAAGCTGCATTTGGGTGTTATTCCAATGTTCCAGTGTGACAAGTTGCCTGTCAGCTTACGGAGCTGATCTCTACAGGTCTGTGTTGAGGTGCTGGAGTTCCTGGGTCTGTCCTGGCCATGACCAAGGAACTAACCTGCAGTTACTGGCAGCATCCCTTTAACACAAAGAAAGGGGGGTGTGGGTTTGAGCCTGGGTCAGTAGTGGTGCTGTGGTGAATCTGTTTATGCCTAGCCCCTGCCACAAAGAAATGGTAACAAACCTTATTCATTTTGGATTTATAGGACAGCAGAACTTTACTCTGGGACACCAGATGCCCCAAACCAGCTACTCGAATTGGTATGTTCCCATTTGCAGCCACTGCTTGGGTATGAGTGTGTGGTGGAAGCAAGAACAGTTCTTTGATGCCTAACTTCAGACCCAGTGATGTGACAGCACAGGCAGGAAAGCCTGTGAAAACCTAGGGAAGCCTGACGCTGTCACAGAAGTACAATAAGCTTTTAAAAGGCTGTCCTAGTGCAGGAGCAGTGCTAAAGGAGATAGTATCTTTGTACTTGGCTCTTCTCACACTCCTCCCAATGTATTTGCTTGCAGTTTGCAGTGCCTGTAATTACCTCCCTACCTCAGTCATGTGGCATCCACAGAAAAGCGACATCTTTGCTTTGGGTAAGAAGGGATCTTCTTGCTTTACTTTCACCAGACAAATCAAGGTCTTTTCTTTTCACATGACAGTTTTGTTAGTAACCTCCTTCTCCTCTTAAAGGTGATGAAAATGGAACGGTTGCACTAGTAGACACAAAGAACCCTGATGCTGCCCTCAGCTCCACTGTGCACGCCCGCAGCATCACCGGCTTTGCGTTCTCTACACATAGGTACAGTCTGAATCACTGGCATCCAGCGTGGGACTGGATAACCCCATTTGGTTTGAGGGTATAAAGATCTATCAGAGTGCTAGTTTTTCCTCTTATGATGAAGATTGATAGTGAAGAAATAGAGGGAGCCAAACACTACATCACTCTTAAGAAGTGTGTGAATGCACGTGAGTGACTCCTGCAGTATTCAGAGCTACTGCCCCACTCCTGGAAAGGGTTTTTCTAATTAGATGTCTCTGAGTAAGATTCATTTGCTTTCTGTAGCTAATAGGGTATTCTCACTCAGCGTGCAGGCACCCTGCCCAGTGAACAAGTTTTTGTAAGATTGAGTCCATTGATTCACTGGGCCTCAGTCAGGCTCCCTAAGAAACGTGCTTTTCACAAGTTTATCCTGAGCTGCTTTCTTGTATTTGATTGTTCTAACCCTGATCTCATCTCTGCCCTCCAGTTCACCCTTACTGGCTACAATCAGTGAAGACTGTTCAGTAGCTGTTCTTGACTCAGACCTCTCAGAGGTGTAAGTACTAGACCAAACATACTCACTACTCTGTTTGTCTTGTTGACATAAGTTAATTCCTTATCCTTATACCAAGTGAAAGATGAAAACACTCCTTGAATAGGGAGCATCATCCTAAGAAACTAGCAGTTAGGGATTGCACAAGCCCATAATCTCCTGGTGAGAATGCTTTATGGCTAACAGAGTGTTTGTGTTTTCCAGGTTCAGAAACCGTTCTCATCGAGACTTTGTAACAGGCTTATCTTGGTCTCCTTCAGACAATGCCTTGCTCACTACAGTTGGATGGGATCATCAGGTTTTACATCACACCATCCCCATAGCAACTGGGGAAGCTTCTGGAGTCAACTGTGTAAAAGAATAGTTTTATAAACTCATGGTCCAGATTCCTTCCTGGCATTACTTTGGTTCTGCTGAAGTCAAAGCTGTGTGTGAATGGGAGCAGGTACAGTCTGTTTGCCTTCAGCCTTGTGATCAGAAGGTTCCTGTAGTAATTTTTAATTAGGCCTAAGTTAGTTACAAAGCAAGCTTTACCTTCTCCTGAGGAGTTGGCTTCACCTGTGATAATACTTCAGTATTTTATCTAGGAAAAAATTG
Organism: Hypotaenidia okinawae; assembly: GCA_027925045.1. Lineage (NCBI taxonomy): Eukaryota > Metazoa > Chordata > Aves > Gruiformes > Rallidae > Hypotaenidia > Hypotaenidia okinawae. The sequence goes on along the minus strand of BSDF01000023.1, from coordinate 2,983,628 downwards.
CCTTCAGGCACATAGGAGACTTAGAGAATTAGGTATACTTAAAAAATCATAATAAAAAGGCTTGATTCCTCCCTTGTGGATTCTGAGGGAGGTTAAAACATCCACCTTTTGGTGACTGGAGAGCCTCACCCTGAGGGAAGTTCTTTGCTATGTAAATCAGTTCTTCAGCTGAAGGGGAAGAGGCAGTTGTGTTGGCATTTAAAGATGAGAAGGGTTCCACGGTTGTCCTTGGTGCAGCCAGTGGCTTAGAGGGGTGGTCTTCACTCTCAGTAGTGTGGATCAGAGTACCAGTGGTGTGATCAGTCCTGTACAGCAGGGATCCCAGCTGCAGTGCTGTAACAAACACCATCCTGACAGTGTGACATGCTGAGACACTGGGACCTTTGACTCACAGGTGACGCCAGCTCAGAGGGGCTGTTCCTGCAGCATGCTCAAAGCCAAGGTGCTGTGCTGTTTGACACCATGTTTCATCTCTGTGCTGAAGACAACTTATTCAGAGGTCTGTGAACAACAGTTTATGAAGGGAAAAACTGGACTAAGGACTTCAGTTTCCATTTGCCTGCTCCTCTAACAGTCTCTGCTTAGTAATAAAGGAGCCTCCTCACACACTTGTGATGAGTGACTTTGTGCTGGAGGCTGAGGGGACTGTGTGTTCCCATAATCTTCAAACAGACACCCCATCCTTGTAGGTGGGGGTTTTTTGTAATATACCACAGTCTTTTCAAACTAAACTCTTTCCCTGGAACATACTTAACTGAAAAACCCCTTTGCATGCATTGCCACTGCTCTGGATGTGGCCTGGCTTAATATTTCCTAGGCAAAATAAAGCAGGTCCTGACTAAGGAAACAAAATACTATTGAAACAAGTGCTCCTCCTGTTTCTTTGGCATGCTGGCAACACCAAGCTGCACACCACTTCCAGGGGACTTGGCCCTTCATAAACCAAGGTTAGTTGATCCACAATAGGCAGAGCCCACCCTGCTTTTCAGGCAGACTGAGCTTTCCCAGGCTCTGCACTTTTCAAACCCCATTTGCTGCTGGTTACAGAGCAGGCTTTCTGATCTAGAGCAGTGTATGACAAGGAAAAGAGAAATGATTCTAACAACTGACACATTTCCTCAAAAGTAACCCCCTAAGAACCAAAAGGAGTCCCCTGTCCCAAACCTGTGCTGGTGTACTGAAAGCTGGAACAGGACCTGTGCTGTTTGTGAAAACATCTTGGAAAAAGTAGAAGATTTTAAATAAATGAGTTTTCATTTGTAACTGGGTACAAGTTTCACTGGGCCCCTTCTGTACTATGGGAGAGTTGGCTGAGGTCACAGAGTTGTGATTTCAGTCCCTTAAATAGTTCTTCAGTGTGCACTGTATCCCTGCCCAGTGCTAAGGCACTGATTCCTCAGCACTTGTGCCAGGCAGGCTCAGGTCCTGCCTGTTCTCAGGAAGCTTTTCTATCCAAGTCTCCTTTGGCATTCCCTCATCCATAGCTAAAGACCAGTTTGAAGTGTTAAACCACACCAGGCTCCTCACATCACCACCCATGAACAAATACTGCCCATGGCAAGAAGCGAAAGGATGGGAGGTGAAGCCTGTCCCCACCTCGGGTCCTTCCTGATCCCTCAAATCCCGTTTGTACAGTTGCTCAAAGGCTTTGAGATGGCAGCACCACTGTCAGTGTTCCCCAGCCGGCACAGGCTGTGGTTCTGCCACGGGAGGGCAGCAGCCCCAAACCTTTACTGGGTTCCTACCGCTCTCGTGTTTGTCCTGCCATCCTGGGAGAAGCGCTGGGGAGAGGGAATTTCTCTAGGACTCACTCATGCTGTGCTCCTTGGCTCCTAGCTGATGGTACTAATTGCTAGTAAGGCTGTAGTAAAGGGTCCCACCAGCGTGGCAGAAACACTGGCCATGCCACATCAATGCCCGTTGGCTTTGTAGCTCTGCAGGGGAGGTAGTGAGTTCTCTGGGGACTGTGGGACACACACTCCACACCACTGTCCACACTGGTCAGCTCTAGGGACTCTTCTGTGAATACATGGTGGCTACAAGCAAGAGAGACATGGCACACTCCCCTCACCATGTCCTGTGGTGAGAGCTGGATTCCAGAGAGGAGGATGCAAACCAACATCGTTCTGAAGAGTGGAAAGAACCTGTAGGGACCCAAGCCTGGCTTTAGTGTTGCTGCTTGCATTGCTCACGCTGCCTTCTCAGTTTTAAGTGCAACATTCTAGTTGGGACTTGCAAGTAACGCTGCAAGTTCCAGTGCTAATGAAGCGCTCAAACCCCAGAGCTATTTATAGAAGCAGCACAGGCTGAACCGCACCAGCTCCTCTGCCAGGCTGCCCGACCAGCTGGGTGTGCAGAGCAATGGGATGGGGCACTTGGGGCTGGCTGTTGCTCCTTCACTGTGCTTCTAAAACACATTTCGCTTGCCACAGGGTCCATATCAACAGCTGGGAAGTAGAAACTGGCCCAAGCTGTAGGGAAACCGACACTGAGCCTGCTGCCAAGGCCAGTCAGAGCTGTTTGCCTCTCCTTTTAGTCTCCAGGCAAAGATCTTGCAGCAGACAGATCACTTAAGCAATACTAAAAAAAGAGTCAGACCACACAGGTAATAAACCAATACATCCAGACATATTTAATGCAAGAGGGAGGAGTTGAAGGCACTCATAAATAAGAGACTTTGTTCAACACTTGACAAGTAAAGCTCTGAGTTATACTACATTAGCAGGTACTTTTGAGAAGAGGCATTGGCAGGGGGAAAGGTTTAAATCATGTCAAGACCTGAGTGACCAAACTCTGTTAGAGAGGGTTGAGGTGGGAAGAAATCCCTTGTCAGCCTTCAGGATTGCTTTCAGCCCTGGGACTGGGCTGGAAGGTGGGTCCCTTTGCTCCATTACTGCCCCTCAGCTCTTCCTCCTCCATTGCTAAACTTACACAGTGAAGCACCTGGGAAGAAGGACTTGAGGAGTTGGGTCTACATGCTGTCCTGACAGTTATCTGGCCAGGAAGAGGGAGCTCTTGCCCATTCCTGCAGCCAAGAGGTCTTTGCTCTCCATCACAGGCTTCATTTACTTGTCAGGGCGCTGGCTGCCAGCAGCTCCCACAGTGGTGTCTTTGTGAGACTCTCAGTTCCCAGTGGCCCCAGTATACATGTCTAGTTGTTACTGAAACACTGGACTTGTGCTTAATGCGCTCAAGAGGAGGGGTAGCCCAGAGTGTTTGAAGAACAGGCTAGTTCCACAGCTAAACACAGTCACACTAACCAGTTTTACAACTGCAAGCAGAGTCCTACCTCGGGTGGTTGGAGCTTACTCCACTACACATTCCCAGAACGGGGTTGAATCATGAATAATGGCTACTCCATAAGTCTGACATGGGCATGCTCCTGATGGTCAGTGTGAACACACCCCCTCTGCCAGAAACAAGACCCTCTGCACTTAACAACCACGTTACAACACACGACTTGGTGTGCCTGGGCAAAGCAGCAAAGGAGAAATGCAAAGCAAGTGCCATATTTTGCTCTAAAAAAAACCCAACCCCAAATCCAAGCCATGTGTTGGGGATCCACTCAAATCTAGGAGAATTCAGGGGTAAAGTTGTGTGCACAACCTCCCTATCTCTGGGCAGAGCAAGTCCTGAAGGCTGACAGCTCCCAGCCAGCCTTTACATCTAAGGCTGCTTTTGCAAATTCATCTGCAGGTGTGATTTAGTGTTTTGAAAAAAAAAAGTACCAGGAAATGAAAACAATTGGGCTGCAGTGTTACCAGAGAGGCTTGTTTCACGTTAAACTGGTGAAACTCCATCCAGTACTAAAGCAGGACCCTGAAGCTGCTCTGACATGGGCAACAGCTTGACTTCTATAGATATTTACCCCAACAGAATCCCAATGATGCTCCTTGCACAAATAAACTGCCCTATTTTAAGGTAGGTTGGGGATATTCTACATGATGCTGGCATGCTTAAACACCCAGACAGTTACTCCTTAGTCTCTTTCTCTGTAAACATTTTTACAAACCCACACCCAGGTATTTAAAGTGTGTTACTTCAATCCAGGCTGGGGTGAGCACGTCCAGAAGCCTTCCCAGTCACTGCAACTCACTGGCATGAAAGTGCTGTTTGAATTAGCTATCAGACCAATTAGAGCATTTGCCTTTTCATCTTAGTCACAGCAAAGTGAAGTTCAGGATACTCTGAAGCTGCTGCCAGGCTCAAAGCAGCTGTTCAATTATTAATGTTGGAAATAAAACGCAGAATGGGAAAGGCATGACACCAATGTCAGGATAACTCCTGGAAGTTCCTCCAGGAAGGAAGATCTATCACTGAATTTGGAGCTGAACTGGAGAGCAGGACCTGCTCACACACACACATGTGTGCAAGGCAGGATAAGCTGGAGTGGAACAAACGCTGTTGTAAGGGTTTGAAACCAGAAAGTGCTTTCTATAGAAGTAGACTCATGTCTCAAAGTGCTTTAGTTTGTCAGTGATTAGAAAACATTCTCTACAAGTTTTTACACTTATCTTACAGTGACTTGCAGCAAGTTCACCTATGAGGAAAGGGACAGATCCCAGCTCTGGGAAGCTGGCTGTTCAAAGCTTTGGTTGGATAGCGTGAGACCATTGCTGGGTCTGCAGTACAAGCCCCCTCCCCCCCCCCCCTTAAGGCTACTCACCTCCCACCCTGCACAAAGCAGGGACATGTTCACACACACCCCCAGCACCCAGTCAAGCACGTGCGGAGCAGGTCCCTTGGGAACATCAGACTCCCCATGTGCTGGAATGGGGAATATTCTCCAAATCACACCAAAATCTAACTTTGACTAAAGCCAAGTCTCAGTGTGACAGATTTTAAGGACTCTGTGGCTTAGCTTTTAGGGGCAGAGGTGTAAGTGGGTCTCAAGTATCAAGGCAGCCCGGAAGAAAGCCCCCCAGCACAGCACCTTGGGGAGCCACTGGCATCCAGTGGCTGCCACAGGAAAAGGAGGATTGCTCCACATCTTAAGTCTCCACAGTGCTTTACAACCATCCATCCAGGCCTCCCAGCCTTCTTCCACAAGGAATAATTGCCAACAGAAACATTTACAGCAACCAAAAGGAGCAGGGAAGCAAGGGTCTGCACTCCCACAGCCGCTGCCCCCCAGCCCAGTCACTCCCTGGGGAAGAGGGCTCAGACCTTCACAGTGGAGCTCGGCAGGGCAGGCACTGAGAGCCCAGAGCAGGCTTTAAGGCTTCAGTATAATTGGTTTGCTCAAGAGGGGACAGAAGAGGTTTGCCTCTTGACATCCTAAACTCTATTTCTATCCCACTGGCCTCACATCCTTGCTTTAATTCCCCCACATCTCCCTATACACCAGCTTGCTTCCTTCCCGCGCATCTCCCAGGTAGTTAGTCTCTCTCCCTGTTCCCAAGCATGTTGGATTTAAACCAAGATAAACCAAAACCAATCTCTCTAGTGGTGATGCTCTTTTCAAGATGCATTCTGTCTTTCTCAGAAGACCTATCAGGCTGCAATTCTAAAAATAGCATAGTGGGAAAGAGAGGGAAAGCTGTGTTTGCTCACGTAACAAGACAGCAGCCGGTCCTCTGTAGTAACTACTCTCCATGACAGTCTTTTGAGAAGAGTCCAAGTCCCAGGTTTGCTCCCCGCCTTCTCCATCAGTGGTTTCATGCAGGTTCAGCACCATCCCTGGTGCCCACGGAGAAGGACACAACCAGCTCAGGTGCCTCCCTCATCCCCTCCCAGCTGGATGAAGGTGGTGGAGCAGCCCCATGGACATGACTATCGGTGGCCGCTCTGGTAGACATAGGAGATGGGCTGCCGTGCCCCAGGCCTGACCGTGAAGGTGTTGGTGGGTCCACCATACTGCGAGCTTCCATGGGCAGGTCTGGAGGGAAAACAGAGAGGAAAGTCACTGAAAGCTGAGGAAACTCTTCGGTTCATTTGATATTATGGTTATTTATATATTTTTTTCTCTGTAGTGGAGCATGGCCCAGCACTCCTCTTCAAACCCAAGGGACAGAGGAGTTTAGGGAAGGGGGTGCTCAGGAGCACACATACCTGCTGGCTGCCACCGCGCCGGCGGGTGAGAAATCCCCGTTCTGCCCCTTGTACTTGGTGTCAGCTCCAGCGCTGCTGTGCGGCACGGCTTTCCCAGCAGCATCGATGGACGTCCGCCTGCCCTGCGCGCTCGTGGGGCCGTTCCTGTGGGCAGAGCTGAGGCGACGGGCACCGTCCCCAGCCGGGGAGCTGTAACCCCCAGAGCTGTAGGAAGAAAGGACTCCCGTGCCCCGGGGAGCTGCAGCAGCCCGGGGGTAGGAGCTGTCTGGCTCTGAGACGTACAGGCGCTTCTTAATCAGCGGGCGAGGGTTCGGGCAGCGGCTGGGGTAACCAGCTGAGCTGCTGTAATCTGGGTACTGGGGTGTGAAGTCGCCATTCCTCCTGCTCTTCTCCGAGGGCAGCGGGGCCGGCAGGTCACGGCTACCCCCATAGCCACGGCCATAGCCGGGCCACCTGAAGTACCGCGGTGCCTCCAAGCCCCGGGTGCTGTCAGGGCAGCTGGGGTATTTGCAGTTCTCCTGACTTGGGAGAGGTCCTTCAGCCTCCCCCGCCTCATCATTGCTGAATTCGGGGGTGGAGGGATAATGGCATAGTCCAGCACCGTATCCCCATTCTCCTCCTCTTCCTCCTCCTCCCTGGATGCTCCATGGCAGGATGGCCCAGGCTGGTTCAGCTGCCCAGACTCGAGGAGGCCCCGCAGCAGGCTGGAGGCAGCAGCACGCCGGGGTGCAGGGAGGCTTTGTGGCTGCACCTCGCCTACCCCTCGCACATCCCGGCCCTGCTCTGAGGAGCTGGAGAAAGACTGAGGTTTGCTCTGTCCTGACCCTGCCATGTCCACCCCAGGAGGCCGGGGCACGACAGTGAAGGAGTAGGGCTTGGACTCATGGCGGTAGAAGCTGGTGGAGGTGGTGTCTGATGAGGCACTGCCAAATTTCAGGGGCGGCTTTGCCCGCGGTACGGCTCCCACCTCACTGCCCTGCCTGCCCCGCTGGGCACGCTGCCGGGCTGCCAGCAGCAGTGCCATGGGGAGCCCCGCTCCACCCGCTCACCTGTCACAGGGTGGATCAGCACCTCCTCTTGCCCTGCTCCTGGGGGGCCCAGTGGGCTCCTGACTAAGCTTGGGGGACAGGGTGGCTCAGCCGAGCTCAAGGCGCAGGGTGGGTCAGCTGAGCTGGCCCCAGCCCGGTGCACTTTGTACTGGAAGACGGCTGCACTGGGCTGTGGCACTGGGCTCTGCGCAGGAGAAATGGAGGGCAAGGGGGAGATGGGAGCAGGGGACTTCTCCACTGGTCTCTGAGATGGGTCTGGGGGGCTCAAGCTGCTCTTTAGGGACCCCAGAGCAGGTGTCAAGCTCTCTGTGGCCTTGCTGGCAATGGGAGCAGGATGGTCCTTGTGCTCCATATCACCCTTCTCCACCACAGGCACTGCTACTGGGAGCAGGCTTGGGGCTGGCTTCAGCAGCACCGATTCACCAGCGACAGGGGGGCTCTTCCTCACCTCAGGGGGCTCTTCCTCGCCTCAGGGGGGCTCTTACCATTCTCAGTGCCCTGCTTCTGGTTGCCAAGCCCCAGGGCAGGTTTCCCTTCCTTCTTCAGGGACAGCACAGCCTCCAGCTCATTCCTGATTTTCATCACACTGGGGCTCTGCGTGGCAGGGGTGTTCTCTGAAGCAGGGAGTGCTGTGCTGGGAGAGCCCCCTTGGCACTGGGGCTGCTGCTGGACGCCTCTTTCTTCTCACTCTCCCCTCCTGTGGGTAACCGCACATCAGTCCTGGCAGGTCTGGCAAGCTGGGGCTCACGGCTGCCGGAACAGTCAGCACGGCTGCCGGAACAGTCAGCACGGCTGCTGACGGGCTGGGGGGCAACTGGCTTCTCTGGTGGTTTCTCCTCCCTCCGAGGGGAGCGCAGGAGGGCCGAGAGCTCATGCCGCAGCCTGTTCAGGTTGCTGGGGTCCCTCCAGTCATCCTCACAGGTCGGGTAGTCGGGAGGAGGGAGGTCCAGGTCGTTTGCAGAGAGAGATTCAGATTTCAGAGGAGAGTTTCCCTCGGCTGTTTTTGGCTGGGGAACGTTTTCCATCTCGGAGCCTGGCAGCAGGGACTGGCGACCGGCAGGATTTGCCACTGGACCCGGTTTGGGGCTCAGAGGTGGGGGTGTTGGCACAGCCAGCTTCGTGATGGCCTGTCTCAGTGGGGAACCACTTTGCTCAATGTCTCCTCCAGCATGAGCCTTGGCCGCAGGCCTGATGGTGAAGCAGGGTGGGAGGGGAGGCCGGGCATGAGGCTGCCTGGGGAAGGGCTCCTGCCTGGTGGGCTGGCTCTCCTGCACCGGGATGGAGGAGGACCGGGCTGGGGCCGGGGGTGGCACCTTGAAGGACCTAGGGAAGGTGAGGTGGGGCTCAGGACAGTGCTTGGGCTGCGGACTCTCTTTTGGGGTAGCTGGCATCCCAGGCTCGGCAGGGCAGAGTGGCCCCTCGGCATCCGCCTGCCTCGTGTTCAGCACCGTCTCAGACTTCCACTTGGAGATGCCGGGGGTGAAGGGTGCCGGGGCCCGGCTGAGCGGAAAGGCACCCGGTGGGGCCGGCGGGATGAAGTCTGGAGGAGCCGGTGTGCTGGGGGAGGACAGGGCAGAGGCTGGAGGTGGCGGAGGTGCCATGGGAGGGGGTGGCGGCACCATCTCAGGTGGCGGGGGCGGCGGTGGTGGTGGCAGTATTTCGGGTGGTGGCGGAACCGGCGAGGCTGGAGGTGGCGGTGCTGGTGCTGGAGGGGGTGGTGGGGGTACCGATGGTGGTGGGGGGATGTCTTCCTCCTGGTCATCCCCCTCAAGAGCCTGCGGGCGCAGGTCCCCCACCGAGCTGTACAGCCGGTAGTTCCCATTGACCTGGGAGCCAGAGCCTGCAAGGAAGAGTGAGAGCGCAGCAGCGTGAGCACCCCTGGCCAGCACCACGATGGCTCCATCGCCTCCAGCCAGGCTGTTTCACTCAGCAGCTCTCTACAGCTTGCTGAACAGCAACAGCCACCTAATGCCTCACCCCTGGAAATTAATTAATTTTCAATGACTTAAAATAATTAATAATACTCTGTTTTAGCAAGAAAGTCTCACGATCAGACTGTCTGCTCCAGAGCTCGGTACACGCACACTTCCTTCCCCAAGGCATGGTACTGCTGAGTCCTTAGCACCATCCAGGACTCCAGAGAAGTTCCCTTACCAAGAGTTGCCTTTTCCTCAAAGTCTTCTGGCACTGACGGTGTCGGCACAGCCACCCCGTGGGATTCCTGGGCGTTCTGCAGCAGTTGAGAAAGCATAGCTGTTAGCTTCACGCCAGGCTGTCATCCCAAGCAGGCCTGCTTATAGCCTGTAGGGACAGTAATTTGTCTCCACAAACAGGAGCCAAAGGGTCCAGGGCCATTTGAGACACGGAGATCCCTGTGGTGGCTGCTGTTGATGGGGTTTAAGGGGATGAATGAAGCATGATCGAGGCTGCACAAGCCACAGACATTTCCCCAAGCCAGGCTGGTGCATGGGGCTGGAGAGGAGCACGGCTGTTTCAAGCCCAAGCCATGGGCTCCCCAGCCCACAGCATCAGCTTCTCATCACTCACATACCACGCAGGTTTAATAGCTCCCATGGGTCTGGCAGGTGTTGCTCTCCTGCTCTTGCTGCAGTCACATACACACTGCAGACAGACTCCAGCTTCTTCTGACACTGGCACCAGCATATCCAAACACACCGGGGAAAACAGCTGCTTGTGTGGTTTGTGCTTCACCCTCAATTACACTGAACACTCAGCAGTGCCTTTAGCCAGCACAGGACCGTGCAGTTCAGCAGCCCACACGTTTGGAGGATGCTTACAGCTAAGGAGCTCTGGATAATTACAGACACCCACCACAAGATGCTCACAGCACACTGACTCAGCCGCAGCGCTGACCAGGGCTCCTGCCTCTCATTCCCCAGTGACTCACTGCCCGGATTGCTCTGCAGAGGGACCGTGGCTGCTCAGGAAACATACCCTAACACACCTGCATCCGAAACACAGGGATGCTGAATCAGGCTGTCAGCACAGGCGTGAGCGAGGTTTTCCACATACCAGCTCTGGGAGAGACCCAGAGCAAGGAAATAACACTTCATGAGCAGCAGGAGCTCAGAGACCCCGTGGGGGTCCCAGTCTGGGACACACCACCCCATCCCCAGGGTCCATCTCCCCTGCTGCCCTTCTGCCTGACCCAAGGAGCTGTGTGCCTTGGCTGCCACCAGCCCCGTGTGTGAAGGACGTGTTGCCCTGCCATCAGCCTGGGTACAGCAGCCCAGATAAGGGCTGAGCCCTGCCCTTTGCCTTCCCCTGGCATTATCGCTATTTTTATGAGATTGCTGTAGGACTCCAAAGTTTCCCTGATCAAAGGTCAAGCTGGGTTCATCGAGCCAGCCCCATCCAGCACACTAACATGCTGCCCTGAGTGGAGGGAGTTCAGGAACACCAGAGCTGCTGGGGCAGAGCTGACTAACAGGAGCTGCTTGGGCTCCTTTGGAAGAGCCCTGGAACCCCCCAGCTTTTACCAAAATAACAAGAAGATGCACATGCTTTGCTTGCCAAGCCCTCCACAGATCCTCCACAGCCATAAAGGAATGAGCCAGGAGGGAGTGAGTGGGAATTCCGTCCCAGGATTGTGCTGATGGAGAAGCCAAGGTCTGCTAAGGCATCCAGAGAGATCTGTTAGCAGCAAAGCATCAGGCTAGGTCAGCCTCACAGCATCATCTCAGACCCCTTCACCAGTCCTAAAGATATAGCACAAGGCAGGGGAAGATCCTCAACATGAGCAGAAAGCCAGAGGGAAATCCAGTGGCTCACAAGAGGCACTCCAAGAACCAATAGTGATATTGTCCAGTGCAATGAGATCCCCAAAACCACTAAGAAAAAAAATAGAACCCAGCAATTCTCATTTGCTATGGAAATTCATGGCTGCAGGTCCCCAGAGCACACCAGGGATACCTGCTCAGCAAAAAGTCTGGGCACTGAATTAAAAGCAACACAAGCATCACTTGTTTGGATAGGAGTAGGAAGGGAGCAGCAGCTGGAAGAGCCGTATGCAAAGCTGGAGGAAACAGTTCACATTTCACCAAGGAGCAGTAATTCTGGACATGTCATTTCAACAGGTCCTAAGGACTGGGCAAGCCTGTTGCACACCAGAAAAGCCTTCGTTGCAGTTGCAAATGCTCAGCATCTCTCCAAACCCACCCATCCCCACATCATGAGCTGGTTTCTGAAATGGAAAGCATCTCTAGAACGCTGCCAGCCTCCAGAGATGACTGGGGAGATTGTCTCCCTTGGCTGTGTTTGCTCGGGGTGTGACGGCCCAGCCAACCTCCCGCTGATTCAGAGCTGGCTGCTGCTTGGGGTGCTGTGCCAGGAACCTGCCTTTCCAGTTTGTGGTCCTGCACCAGGATCCCACTGGGGGAACTTTCACTGTAACCACCAGGAATGGCTTTCCAGCGCTGGAGCAGTCAGACATCCCCTGGCCCCAGCAAAGGGCAGCCCTCCTGCCTCACACTCCCCAGCCATCAAACCAGCCAGGTTCAAAGCTACCTCATCCCAGAGAGGCACCAAAATACAACCTTGGGATCTCAGACAGACCAAGAATTCCTCTAAAAATGAGGCACTGCCCCCAAACACCACGTTTCAAAGCAGGGCTAGGGAAGTTTGACTGTGTACAGGGATTTATTGCCTGGCTGGCTGCAAAGCTCTGTCTGCACCTGGGAGGCTGGGCAGGAGGACTCGGTGGTATCCAGGAGGTGGGCAGCCAAGCCCCCCTCCTGCAACCCCTGCTGCAACTCAGCTCCAACAGCCAAGGGCTGGGGGTTTGTGGGGGGAAGGAAGCTGCTGGGTGCAGGGAATGCTGCCAGGCACATGGGCAGGCTGCCGGGCAGGGTGTGTGCATCCTCCTGACTCACTGCTGTGCAGGCAGCTGCTTCTCAGCCTCCCCCTGCACAGGGGAGCAGGTGGGTGGATACAAAGGGTTAAGGCCGGAGGTGCAGAACAGCCCAGTGCAAATATGCATGAGGCAGCAGGAGTGCCTGGGCCAAATCAAATCATAATCAAACCTCATCAGAGCAACACAAATCGCCAGCACAGACCCATCCCTGAAATCTTTGCTTATTGCCCCTGATTTCTTCAGTCAAACCTGTTACTCTTGGAAGGGAGACAGAGAGAGGGACCCTCACAGGGGAGATTGAGGGGGAAAAGCCCTGGGACTGGCTGCACATCTGGGGGCAGCAGGAAAGCACCACTGCCAAGGTGACAGCCCATGGAGTTCATCCTGGGGACACTTGTGTGTGGAAGAGGAATACACAGCACACTCCTAAACATTCAGAAGCTCAAACACTCTGCAAAAGGCCAGATACGCTCTAAAAACTTCATAATGTGGGGGTGAGCTGTGGCCATGCTACCAGAGAGCACGTTCTCAGGCATCAGCCCCACAGTTACTCAGCCAGGAGCCTGGGTGAAATTTTTCACCTGCTGTGATCTTTTGGAAGGCATTGACCCTGTATAACCCCATAGCTTCCTAATTACACTCCCAAAGAAACTCCCTCCCACCCTAGTTGTCCTCCAAGTGACACCTGCACAGCCCCAACAACTCCCAACAGCACCCTGAGGACAGCAGACCTGCCCCTTCTCTGCTCTCAATGGCTGTTCTAAGGACAAGGATGGATGAGGAAAGACATCCCTTGCTCACAGAGAGGATTTCCTTGTCAAGGCCAAAGGCTTTTAAGCATTTGACTGTTTTCACTGACCTTCAGCGACCCACACATATCACTTGAGCTCTAGCTACAGCCGTCTCCAAATTCTCCCTGAGCAATCACACACTCCACTGATCTCTTTAGGGGATGGGACCTTCAGAAAGGTGCGTTACATGGGGTGAAAAGCTGGCTTAGCACCCACAGCAGCACTGCATTGAAGCCAGCCCAACCACGCGTGCCTTCTGGAGTCCCAGCTGGGTTAAGCCACGTCCAGACCCTCTGGGTCCAGCAGTGATGGCACGTGGTGCTTCAGCCCCTGCATCTGGCTGCTGCTGCAGTGCCAGCAGCTTGGGGGGGATGACATTCCCCTCCTACAGAAGCTGGGAACCCAGCATCCACACAGTCGCCTGCTGCATCGCCTGCTCTGCGGGGAACAAGACATGGTTTTGCTATCGCTCTCTCCAGCAACACGCCTGATGCGGAGAGATACCGCCAGCAGCGGGGAGATAAAGCACAGCACAAGTCAGATCTACCATCTACATGCTCAGCAATCTTTTTCTTTTTAATTGAAAAGTGAAGCCTGCTGATGCTGACATCTCCTGCCTGAGCATCTCGCCCATGTCCGACACAAGCCTTGAACTCACATCACCTCCTAATCCCTCGTATCCAGCCTTATTAAGTTTTGCTTTGCTTTTATTTTCTTCCCTCAGGTAGAGGATGAGAGCAGCAGCCAGCCCAACTGGTTCCCAGTCCCAGTTACACATGGTGCCCTAACACATCCCAGCAGCGAGCTGGATACTCACAAGGGGCAGGAAAGTCAGCAGCGGCCGGACTCGGGGACGAGGTTTGAGCGTTGCTGTGCCGGAGTCGGTCACCGTCCCAAAGCGATTGTCACCATAGTACACCTCAATCACATCACCTGTGGGAAGGGAAGACAGTTAGCAGCTGCGCTTGTGTTTGAGGCAATGGGAAAACCCACCAGCAGACACAACCTCATTTTAAAAAGTTACTTGAAGGATTTGCTGTGTCAGCTCCTGGGAATGGGGCAAACACGTCAGGTTCTGAGGAGCACCCAGGTGTTTTGAAGCTGAGTTGGTTTGGGGAGGGTGGAGAAAGGTCCCAGGCCAGCAGGACCCCCAGGTAGGTACTGGCACATGCCTGAAAGGCACAGGTCATCTTTACAGAGCTCCAGACACCACTGTTTAATGAGCACAGATGTCTTTATTCTGGAAGGCTTATTTCTAATGGCAGGTAGCTTACATTTACCTCAGGAGGGCCAAGAGTTGGTACAAACACTCAACTTACTCCCCACCTGGATTATGTTTGGGGAGGGAAAAGGCTTTGGGAGCAAGTGGAGTGTCTCTACAGTACCATGAGGCTCCGAGCCCGGGAGGCAGGGGTGGGCCCAGGGCAGGTGCTCAGAGGCGACACAAACTGGCTGTAAGCACAGGCAGGATCCAATCTCAGCAGCCAGAGCCGAGGGGGAGGCAGCAGCAGAGCCAGACCACCAGCCACACCAGCTGCACCCCCAGCTCATGCCCCTCCTCACCAGCCGTGGGTGCAGTGGAGTGCAGAGTTAGCAACAGGTTCTTCACCCAACCCATCACCACAACAGCTCCCCCCGTCACAGGGTGCAGAGGGGCATCAGCAGCACCCCCACTCCTCGCTGCCCTCTGGCTCGTGCCAGGCAGGGCCAGGGCGAGTGGAGGGACAGGTGATGGAATGGGGCACGCAGGGGGCTCCCAGGGAGGCTTCTCCTCCTCCACATATTGCTGCCAGCAGCGGAGGGCAGTGAGAAGGAGATGCCTGCTGTTGACACGCACCGCCAGCGCCCTCAGCACTCTTCTGCTTGCTGCAGAGCTCTGAGCCCTGATGCAGTCAGCACAGGGGGACAAATGGTGCTTGCCACAACACTCTCATCCTTCAGCCAGCCCCACTGAGAAACGCTCTGGGTACTTCCCCATGAAATACAACCATGGATGGAGACGCTACGGCAGAAAGGAGTCAGAGCCCAGGCGCTGCGAGCAGGAGGAGCCATCAGGCATTCCTGGTTCCCAGCCCTGTGCTTTTACCTTGAACCACACCTTTTGGGCAGGTTTATTTCTGACAGTGAATAAAGCTCATAAAATTAGTTTAATTACGTTCTTTGTGTCTGATTAACAGCATGAATTAACAAGCAGAAGCACTAAAGCATGTAAACCCCACCTTGGCTGGGAGGATACACACAAATAATTCGTAGCCAAGGAGACCAACATTAAAGAAAGTAGGAAGGCTTGAGGAAGGAGGGGAAAGCAGCAGAGTGGCTGTGATGAGAGAGGGAACTCCACAGGAGTGTTCCCACCTAACAGAGTCTGATAGCGTCCAGGAGCAGGAAGATGTGAGCAAGCTCCCCCTCTATCCTGAAACACAAACAGTAAAGAGTTTGGGGCTCAACCCTGAGCCCATGCTGAAGTGTGAAGCACAGACACAGTTTGTCAGGTATCACACAGCAATTAAAAGCTAAAGAGCAGAGAGGTGAAGGTTGTGCAAGCTCTGCACATGAAGGGGCTGGGCTGCTTTTCTAAGCCACCGAAACCCCATCCCCGCTCCCTTCCGTGTGTCCTTGCTCCCTCACAGCCCTGAAACATGCCAGCAAGTCCAGCAAGAATGTAAGCTTCTCCTTCCTCCCACCCACTACACCACAAGCTGCCCTGGGATACACCCCGGAGTACCCATCATGCTATCGCTGTCCTGATGGGCGATCAGGACTCCCTCTCCCTTATCCCCAACTTTTCCCACTACAAGGAATTCTTTACAAAAAGGACACTTCCTGCAGCTTTCCAAACACCAATCAGCCTGCACATCAGTTAGTCTGACACTTCCCTGGCTGAGGGGCCCAAGCACAAAGGAGGAGCTGCTGGAGGCCCAAGGATGGCAAAGATGCCACCAAATTACCACTACTGGTGTATAACCCCCTGAGTGACCAAGCAGAAAGGATTAAGGCCAAGGCAAGGAAAGAGCTGGGGTTCAGACAGCTTTGTGGGGCAGCGATAGTAGCTCAGGGACTTGAAACGACAAGAGAGTTTTATATTAAACAAGTCACTGGGTAAACTCAATGAGAAACTGGATTAAAGATCACAAGGTCTTTGATCCTAGATTACTAAGCATCTCCAACCTGAATGCATTTAATTAAAGTAAATTGAAATGCTTGTAGTGGTGTTTTCTTTGCTAGATAAACAGGACTTGCCTGCTAAGAGCCTGTCACTGGTAAGACCTGTGCTCTGACAGCTCCGTTTCCTGGAAGGAGGGATCAGGAAGCAGGGCTCCAGAGGCTGTCGGAAGCAGCTGGCCCCAAATATGCGTTGGCCACTTTCTGCCACTCAGCCCATCCTGGAGACGCTTGTGTCCTCTCAAGTCATGGGAAATAAAGTAAGCAAAGTGCAGTGCACGTAATGGAACTTCCTCCTACTTGGGGGTTGCATCACCTGGAGTAGGCGTAGCAGGTTTGGTGCCGGGGGTATCCACAGCTCGCAGCGAGGAGGCGGCATCAGTCACTATGTTCAGGAATCTCTGAGTCAGTGACACGCAAACCTACACCCATTCCACATTGCTTAACTCGTGTTTACTTTGTGTGAAGAACCAAGGTGGGGATTAGCAGCCACAGTGGGCTCCTGGCAGCAGCGATGCAGCAAGGGCTCACACAGGGCCAGGGATGAGGCTTTCCCAGGCAGAACCTGCCATCCCTCACCACGAGCCCACCCCTCACCACACAGTTACCCAGAACACGGGCACTGCACTCCTGGGTGTCACACCACCCTATGCAAATTAAACTAATGATATAAATGCCAAGAGGATGCTAAGGAGTGATTCAACAGCTTTTATTTGTGCTCAGGTTTCAAGGACTGACTCCTGGCTTTTACTGTAGGAGCTGATGGCGCAGCAGCTCCCCGCACCTGAAAGGAATGCCTTTGTCCTGCAATTGCAGCCACGGAAGTCAGGCTTGTAATAAGCAGACACGGTGGCTTTTATTTTCCAGCCCCTTTAAACCCAAACCACATCAGAGAGGCCCGAGTCCTCCCCAGATTTACAACAGTTAGAACCCAGCAGCTTTCCTCTGGCGTTCAGGAGTTGCACAAAACTCTGTCGTGTTTTATCTTGAGTTTCACCAGCTCGGCCTTGAGGGTGTCACCACCCTGCCGTGGCTTTAAGGGACAATGTCACAACTCCACGAGCAACGCAGCCGTTTCCTAAAGCTTGGATGCATTTGCTAGAACCTCACAGCCACCAAACCCCATCCCCAAACCCCTATCCTTTATCTACCCACCCTATCCCCAAACCCCTATCCTTTATCTACCCACCCTATCCCCAAACCCCTATCCTTTATCTACCCGGCTCCACGGCTGTTCATTCGGCTCCCTCCTACACCAGCCCCCGGGGCACGGCACCGCAATTAATACCACGGAGAAATACAATTAAATCCCCGGGAATACAAAACCCTCAACCCCTCACCTCCACTCTCGCAGCCCTTCAAGGAGCAGGTTTACAAGCCAACGACTGAAACCCGGGACGGGGCGGACAAGCGGGGCACGGGAGGAGCCACCGGAGCGGCGGCAGCCGTTTCCCTGCCGTTTCCCAGCCGCTCGGCCCGGAGTAACGTCCCGGGACGCGGAGGCGGCCCCGGCGGAGCAGCGAGCTCCGTCCCGCAGCCGCCTGGCTCGGGGCTCGCTCCCCACACTGCACCCCCGCAGCCCCCCCGAGCGCCTCCCGGAGCGTCCCAAACAAGCGGGGAAGGAGCCGCCGCCGCCGCCGCTCCCCGGCCCCGTCCTGCCCCTCCGCCCGCCGGCCCCGTCCCGTTCCCGGAGCCCCACCGCACGCAGAGCTCCTCAGCGAGCCCCGGGACAGACCGGAGGAGGAGGAGGAAGAGGAGGACGAGGGGTACTGACCGGTGCCGCCCGCGCTGTCCGATGTCACCTCCTGCGCGAAGATCCAGGGCGGGTTGGTGGCGAAAAGGGACGCGGCGGCGGCGGGGCTGGCGTGGCGCTTCCCGAAGAGGCGGCTGAAGGTGCCCTGCACCGAATGATGCTTCTTCATCCTGGCCGAGCCTGGCGCTGCCCGCCGCGCTCCCACCGGGCATCCCCGCCGCGGCAGCCGGGCGGGCGCGGGGCCGGGGCCGCTGCCTCAGCGGCTGCGGAGCGGGGGCGGGGCGGACCGGGCCGGGCCCCACCTTCGGTCCCTCCTTCCGCCCAGGTGCCTCCCGCCAGCCCCGGGGCCGCGCAGCCGCTCCCGCCCGCCGGAGGATGCCCCTGCGGCCCCCGCGGGGTTTTATGGGCAGGGCCGGCGCGGGGGCGGGGGGGGGGTTCTGCCCGGAGCCCGGCTCCGGTCCCAGCGCCCGACCGGAGCTGTCGCCCCCGCGGCGCGGGGGAGGGACGGGTATCCCCGAGGGGAGTGCCACTGGCCCAGGAAAGCCGACACACCGCCATCGGCCGGGCTTTGCAGGCTGCTCGTGTACCGAACACGCGGGTTTGAGAGTTTCGGTCTCTCTCCCGGTGTTTCCCCGTGTGTTCGCCTGCCGCCGCATCCCTCGCCCCGGGGTGGGCTCCCCAGGACCTCCCGAGTAGTTGGAACATGAAGCCCCCGAGATCTGCAAGTGTCTTTGTGATGCAGGGAGATGCCAGCTGGACCCAGGGGCAGCTGCATGGCCTCCTCCCCGCTGCTGTGGGAGGCAAATGAGCGCCCAGGCTTGAAGAAGCTCCTTACGAAGCACTAAACTCCCCAGCCTCCCTGGGTACGAGCCCCCCCGGAGACCCCTGCTGCCTTCGGTGGGGCTGTGCACCGCCCGAAACATCTCCCTCCCCAGCGTGACCCACGTGTTACTGGGGCTTGGAGGTTTTTGGATTTAAAACCTTCCAGCCAGTGGGACTCATCCCTTGTTTCAGGTGCAAAGGGAAGTGCCTCGTGTTGCCAACAGTTTTCTGTGTCATGCCAGTAGTAATTGAGAGTTAATAGGTAACACTGGTTATTAATAAATGCTGGGATTTCTGGAGAACTTTAAACCCAAAATAGCTGCCAAAACATTAACTCTGAAACACAGTGCAGGGTAAGGTCATCCTGTCTGATGCTCACTTCTATTTCCACTGCGTTTTGAGAGTCAAAATGAGGTAAGGTTAGTTTTTCAGTGATAAACATCCCTTTATCAATCCCTTTGAATGTATTCATTGGTGCTTCTCACCACCTTTTCCTGCCACTGAGCACAAATTAGGGCGACACAACAAACCCCCTGAGGAAGAAGGGGTGCTGTTGCTGTATTTCTGAAGGGAAATCTATCCATGGCACGAATTGTCAGGCAGCACTTAAATAAACAGAATTAACATGAATGGCAACCAGGGACAAGAGAGGTCAATGTTGTACCCCGTGGGCTGGACCCTGGGGTTGCAGCGTGGTGATTTAGGATGGTATTCCAGGACTCCATCCCTCTCCGCAGCCGTGCAGCTCCATCCTGCTGGTCAGATGCCTCTTCCCGCTCCAGCTGCTGCTCCCAGGATCCGCTGTGGGAGCAGCAGGTGATGCCGAAGGGACAGGCACAAGGCCTGCAATTAGTGGGGCTCGAGCCCTTCCCTTCCCGACAGTTATCTTAACTGCTGATTGTGTGAGGCAGGAAGCAGCCCTGCAGATCCCGCAAGCAGCGGCACACGGGCGGGAGTCCCAGTGCTTGGAGCCGGCTGCACAGGGAGCATCCCATGGGGGAGGGGGGACGGACCTGTGGGGGCATTTCAGCCGAGATCGCAGGACAAGGGATAGTCCTGCCTGCAGAGACAAGTGGCAATAGGATGGAAGCTGGGAAACAGCATTCCTCCTGGGAGAGCGGGGCCGCAGCCAGCTCTTCACAGCAACGCCTCTGGCTGAGCCCCAGACACTTCAAAACAATAAAACACTGGCACCCTTGGAAAGCAGAAGCCAGATGAAATGAGGGACCTGCTCCCTGGCAGGGTGGTTTAATTCCACCTGCTGCAGGGAAGATCAGGAGGGTGCATGTCACGAGCACAGGACACGGTATCTTTGCAAGACTGGCAAGGTACATGTGCTGCTGGTACTCAGCCTGTGCACAGACTGAGCAGGATAAACAGAGACAAAGTCATGGGAAAGGGGAAGGAGAAGAGGAACCAAGAGAAGCCAATAAACCCCCGTGCAGTGACAAAGCCTGGGCTCCTGCACGGAGATGTGCCACAAAGAGCCGTGACACCGCAGAGACTCGGAAGGTGCTGCGGGGCTGCAGCGATGCTCAGCGGGGATGGGAAAGTGTGACTTGGCTCCCTGACAATTGCTCCCGAGGTGTTGCCCTGCCCTGGGGGTAGGAGGTACCCCCCAGCAGCACCCCTGAGCTCTGGGGTGGTGAACTGTACCCATGCCACCCCACCAACGATGGTTCTGCCTCACCCTGGGTGCTGAGCGTAGGGAAAGGTATTGCTGACAACACGAAGGGATGTGTGTTTGGGGGGGAATTTATTACCCCAGGGAACATCGAGCTGCTGAACAAGTGTGCAAGAGCTCGTGTGCACACGGCGTTCCTCCCAGGAGAAAACTCCGTGTTCTCCACCTTCCACCCCCTGGCAAAGCAGGGACCTGCCCCCACAGAGCAGAAGCAGCTCAGGGCTGGGAAGAAGAGTGCTCGGTGTGTGCCAGGCAGGCTGGCTCCTGCCAAGCACAAGCTCAGGAGCCGCGGAGCAGCTGCCCGGTGTGGGGGCACGGCTCTGTGTGTGTGTGTGTGTGTGTGTGTTCAGGGGAGGACGGCTCCTGCTCGCCGCGATCTCCTGAGTGATAGAGGCCACACAGCGAAAGGGACGGGTGGGCTGGGCATGGGAAAGCACTTGGAAGATGGCCAGTGGATTTTATGGCACAGAAATAGCCATGTGAGCACTGCTCTGATGTAACAGGCCGCCGTGCAGGGCTGCCTTTGATCCTCACGCAGGTAAACACTCCAGAACAATCTGCCTTTCCATCAGATGAAGGAGCTGCACCCTGCAGATGCAGATCCTTCCCTGCTGTGCTTGCAGGTGTTTTGTGGGGGGCAGACACGGGAGATGGAACCCTCAGAAAGAGAAACCACTCCGATCTGTGGGAAGAGCAGGTTTGTGCTGCCAAGGCCACGTTTCAGTGGGGGTGGCAGGGCCAGCAGACCAGCCCGGATTGCTCCAGCTGACAGGCAGCAGTTGTGGTTCCCGTCAGGGTGTGACCCTCCCCCTTCCATCAGCCTGGGAGAAACAGCATCCTCCTAATTTCCATGGCTGACCCCCTGTGCTCCTGCCCAAGGAGCTCTGTTCAGCCTGGGCACCTGGTGACAGCCACCACTTGGTGACATCCCGGTTGTCACAATGGCCCTGGTGTCGCTGTGGCTGGCACTGCCCCCCAGCAGCACTGCCTGCAGCTCCCACCCAGCCAGCCCCACGTGCCTGGGCCCCGCCAGGAAGGCGACCTTACAGGTAGGAGCCCCAGGCTCACGGTTTGGCAGGAGGGACTCCTGCTCATTGTGTCCCCTCCCATGGGCATGGGGCTGGAAGGCCCTGCCCAGGACAGAAGGGTCGTGGTGCTGTGGGTGTGATGCCCCCATCCCTCCCCCATGCACAAACCCACCTGGCTGCACCGCCATCAGCCCGCTTCAGCCCCTTGGGTGCCAAGGGCTCAGAGGGAAGGATGAGGCTCTGCGGGGATGGGTGAGGAGCTGGAGGAGTGGGGACTCCCCGCTGCAGGGTGAGGGGGTGGCAGGGGCACAGGGCCAGGACGGGCAGCACTGGCAGCTGCCCAGGGGAACGCTCCATCCGGGGCGAGCAGCTGAACCCTTCGTGCTTTCTGGATTACTGCCTTCTCCCCATGACCCCACCTGTGAGGATCTTCTTTGAGAGGAGATTTGGGAGGGATTAGGGATCTCTAAACGTGTGACTGGATGCAGCAGGATTATGTGGGACTCCTAGTTCAGGCGTGGAGCTCTGGCAGGGCCATAAATAGTGCTGTGGACACTGAGCTGGTGCTTCCCCTCAAAGGCAGCGGTCACGTAAGCAGGTCTGCTCACCCAGGCACGAAGGGTGTTTCTGCCAAGCTGGAGATATCCCAGAGGATGAGCAGGAACCCCCAGGGTGGACAAACCCCACGGCAAGAGCGAAGCCCAAAGCTCAGCACTCCCTGGCACAGTACCCTGCCCATCACCATGATGACTGCCAGCCCTGTATCTCCGAGTGCATGCAAGGCTTGCACATCTCCAAAGCACCTACATGACTTAGCAGTCAGGTTTTCAGCCTCCCCTCCACACCCCACCTGCAGAGCCCTGATGACACTGATGCCTCCCTGCTGCAGTGTGGTCCTGTCTGTCTGTCTGTCTGTCTGTCTGTCTCCCAAGGGCAGAAAGGCCACGAGCACATCTGTGAATGTAACAAATTCTGAACAAACTGAAGTGTGTTCAGAGCAGGGATTCACAAACCAGGGTGAAATGACTGTCAAATCAGGAATTAAAAATTCCTCTATTTCACCCCCCGTGGAAGAAACGGACCAGTGGGTCCTTGTGAGCAACTGCTGAAATGCTCCTTGTCCTGAGCTCCATCAACAGAGCTTCTCAAGCATCTGGCACATGGTGACAGCCACAACCCAGGGATACCCGGGTTGTCACCACAGCCCGAGCGACCCCGATGTCCCTGTGGGAAAGGAGCAACTAAAAGAGGCTGTGAACCTGTGAGGATCTGGTCTTTTCCCTCAAAGGCTTAGGGAGATTTCCAAACAATTTGTGGGTATCCCCCTCCTAATAGGCTTAGGAGCCGCCATTGAGAGGCAGCTACAGGGAACAGAAATAGAGCACAAAGTAAGCCAGGGCGTCACGGAAACTGGGAAACCTCTTTACAAGGTTAAAAATAAAGCCAGACAGCAAAGCGTTTATTTAGGACGCCCAGGAGTAAATCGGATAATTGCTGGGGAAGAGCCAGTTTCCATTAGCACAAAGGTGCCATCAATGCAAACAAGATAACTGAGTCATGGTTAAATAACAGCAGCAGAAATACTTCTCCAGTCAAGCGCAGCCTCGGAGCAGCCACGGGTGACAAGTCAGCCCTGTGCATGTCTGGGGGACACATCCACACCACCTCCTCTGCCAAGGGTCCCTCCAGATGCACCGGCAAAGCGGGCTGTTTCTGGAGCCCTTAGTCCCCTGTGCTGTGTGTACAGGTGATGACGCCAACTTTGCTCCAGGACTTCAGGGATGTGACACAGCTGAGCTGAGAGCCAACATCCCTGGTTTGTTC
This sequence comes from Hypotaenidia okinawae, assembly GCA_027925045.1. Lineage (NCBI taxonomy): Eukaryota > Metazoa > Chordata > Aves > Gruiformes > Rallidae > Hypotaenidia > Hypotaenidia okinawae. The sequence goes on along the minus strand of BSDF01000023.1, from coordinate 2,960,591 downwards.
TTTGTGTTTCTGGGAGGACAAACCCACTTAGAATTTGGCCAAGGGCAATTAGCACGGCGGCACATGGCACAGGGCTGTGTTGGGTCCCTGCACCAGGAGCCTGTCGAGCTGACGCCCCAGGCATCCCTGGCAAAGGATGCTGCTAGGTGTCTCTCATCACTGGTACGCCCTGCTGCCTCTTGTATTTCAGACTGGGCTGAACCATTTTCATGGCTGGTTGGCTGCAGCTGTGCTTTGCTGCAAACTTGGCAAAGGAGAATGTACAGGTTCTATAATGAGGGTTCTGATCTGGGACCAGGGTGCCGCTGGGCCAGGCACAGAAGGGAAATGTCATATCCCCCAAAAGCGATGAAGGGTTGACGACCCAGGTCAGACTGACAGTGAGAACATCAGCAGCTGGGTAGCACTTTATATTCACTTTGCACCTGCACAAACAACAAGCTGAGATGCAAGTCAAGACAGCACCGAGTCCCTTGAGCCTTGCTGTGTGAACTCCCTCAGGACACTGTGTTTTGCACTGTCGCTCCCACAGTCCCACTGCATCTTTTGATTTTAAACTCTCTCTTGAAGTAGCATCACCTTAGATTTTTAGCTAAAGAAATCTGATTACCTGACTTCTCACCGTTCATAGTGTGTACTGACTGGTCCCTGTGGTCAGTGGGGGCACTCCCTGAGCGCTTCCAGTTTAACGTGCTGCTTCTTCAGCCGCCAATACACAGCTCCTGCACTGGGGCTTTAAGCACTGATGAGGATGGCGAAGTGTGGGCACAATCACGATGCATTTGCCTGGCTCTCTCTGCTCCACAGATGACTAAAACGCCTGCAGCCCTGGGCACAGACCGTGAGAGACCAAAGGGGATGGAGAAGCCCAAAGTGGAGCAGGAGGCCTCTCGCACGCCGCCCATCCCGAGGGGCCAGCAGCCTCCAGCACGCTGCCAGCCATTGGCCACTCACTTTGTCCCTTTTGTTGCCCATTTCGGGGGCCGTCAGCCCGACTCCTTCAAGTTTCTCTTCTACAAACCCAGTTACTCCAACTCGTACAGCCCCTTCTACACAGCGCAGAAGCCCACCTGCGGGTACCGCTACCACCGTGACACCGATCACACCAGGAAGGTGATGGACGTCCAGAGCGCAAACATTGTGAAATGGAGACCCACCCGGAGCACAAAGCCCCAGTTCAGACCAATAAAGCCCAAGCAATGAAACCAGCGACCAGTGGGACTTCATCTTCCCATCAGGTGTCTGAGCTGTGACCAGCAGTGAGCCCGTGAGCCGAGGAAGGGGTGGTGAGGCTGCATCACCGCTCCCAGAAAAGCACACAGTGTGGATTTTGCTCTAAAAACCCGGTCTGACTTGTCCTGTCATTTATTGCCAGCTGCTTACACAGAGAGGCTGGGCGTCAGCGCTGCAGGAATGGGCACCCAGCAAGGCTCACCTGCACCAGCTGCACCACCCAGGAGGGTTTCACTGGCTTCCTTGGCTGAGCCAAAATCCTGTTCCTCCTTTGGAAGGACACCTGCTTTCACTGGGCTTTACTGGGCATGGGCAAAGGGTTGTTTTTAGTGGATGGAAAAGCAGTTTCATTTGTGGCACTGGGAAGTGAGATGGGAACTGGACCTGAAATTCATCCAATCTATCCCTGCCGCTCATCTCCGGAGGGCAGCACACACCAGCCCCACTGCTCCATTGCCCGTTCCAGGGGACTGGGTGCACTGTTAGTAAATCCTTCTCAAAACCATTAGTGAGCCTGTGTCCACCCCTGGCACACAACCCTTCTGCTACCGAATGCCTCGATATCACAACCCCGCTCCATGCTTCAGGAGGGGTACCCCAGCCAGCTCCCCTTTCGGGTGGGTCAGAGCTGGGGGCGCCCACTCAGGGCTCACCCTGCTCACTGGAGACCTGGGCCTGCTGCTGCTGGCTGGTGCAGGATTAGCACATCCAATTAGCATTCCTCAATCTAATTCTGTTTTCATCATGCTTGTGTAATGCCCCCACGTTAGCAGAGCTCAGTGCAGAGGCAATGTCAGGCTCTGCAACACATAAAAATCAGTTTTTTTGCCTTAAAGCTGTCAGATATAATAAAAGTATGATAGGGCAGGTTCTCTGGGGGTAGAGACCTACTACTCACACCAGTTTCATTACCAGGGGAGGGTCTCAGCCGTGCTGCTTTCTGAGGATACACATTTTGATCTCCCAGCTCTCCTCTGAGCACTGTGCACCAGATTAAAACCAGCACTGGGCTTGGTCGTGTTTACACAGAGAATTTCTCATGGTAATTCATCATGAAGGAAAACTGAAGCTGCCTTCACCTCCCCTGGCTTCACAGAGCTCTGGGAGTGCAGCAGCCAGGACAGGCTCCTGGGATGAGGAGCAGGTTTCTGGGAGAAACACTCAGCTGGCAGGACCAGAGTCCCAACACTGGGATCCAGAAGCTGGGAGCTCCCCCGGGAGGAGATCATCAGAGCATCTGGCGTCTGCATTTAAAGCATTTAAAGCTTTACCGTTCAAAGCAATTATGTTCCTAAATTTGGCTCCACACACCAAATCTCCCCTGATGCACCACCTCTTGCAGGGCCCAACGTGGTGCTTCCCTCAGTCCGAAACTCAGGCTCAGAGTGACAGCCCTGCCTGGATATGCCCCAGCCATGGCAAGAGGAAGGGCGGCCAGAAGGACAGGACCAGCACAGGGACCTGCCAGAGGGTTTCTCTCTTTCCTCTGACCCTGATTTTGGTGCAAAAGTTTTGCTTGTGTTTCCCCACACAAAATCATAAGCGAAGTGGATTAGGAGATTACACCATCACAGAGAAAATTCCACCCTCATAATCTCCTGCCGGGCCTGTAATCTGCAAGACTTTCCCATTTTACCTCCTTTCTATTTTAACCCTGAACTCCTAATGCCTGTCAGGAGCCATCACAACCCCCTCCTCTTCCCCGAGCCTCATTGGCCAGGAAGGGATTTGCTGGGTACTTAAATGTCACCCCCTTGCCCGGGGAGGGTTTTGTGCTTTTGAATCTCCCTGAGGAGAGGAGCCTTTTGCATCCAGCACCAGCACCACGGAATCGGAACCCCCTGTCTGTCCCCCCACGCTGTGACCTCTGCGGTGCTGGGGACACCTGGACTTTGAAGTCAAGAAGCAGAATTTCAAAGCAAGCCCTTGAATTTCAGATAAAAACCCTTATTCTTGGCTGCAGAAGCGACCAGAGCTTGGTGTGGAGATGGGGAACATGGACGGGAAAGCCGTGGAGGAGTTGAGCACGACTGAGTGCCACCAGTGGTATAAGAAGTTCATGACAGAGTGTCCTTCTGGCCAGCTCACCCTCTACGAGTTCAAACAGTTTTTTGGCTTGAAAAACCTGAGTCCATCAGCGAACAAATACGTTGAGCAAATGTTTGAGACGTTTGACTTTAATAAGGTAAATATTATCCTTCCTGATCAGCCTGTGCCGGGCCCGGCTGGGCTCTGCCCCTGCGCAGGGACTGGGGTGGCGTGGGGGGGGTGGATGCTGATGCAGATGTGTACCAAAGTTCCTATGGTCTGTGGCCTCATAAATTGTTAAAATCAGTTATGTAAGGGGGAAAATGCCAGCAAGAACCTCTCACCTGCTGACCGTCCTGGGGGAAAACAGACTGGACTTCTCCCAGAACCGATATCCCCCCTTGTCATTTTAAATTAGTAAAGTAGTGGGGCTTTATCTGCCAGTCTGGGATGCCTTTTAAAATGAAGCACCCTTTAACCCTCCCATATCGACCGCTGTGACAGTGAGGGACCGGGGAGCAGCATGAGAGCATCCACACAGGGACAGTGTGTTCCTGAGCGGCACCGCACGAGTTATGGGTACCCAACAGTGAGGGAGCAGACAGCATTTGGCTCGCTGGGGGGTTAAATAATCATCAGCTTGCAGTTTCATTGCTTTTATTACAAGTGTGATGTGATAAGGAGCTTGGGCCCTCTGTTCCCTGCTTTGTGCCACAGGCTGTCGCTGTGCTGGACCCTGGTACGGGGCAGAGCCGGAGCTCCTGCACGTGTCCGGGAGCGCGGTCATCCCAGTGCAGGGGCAGTGCCAGGGATGCAGATGGATGCTGTGTTGGAGAGGAAATAACACCTCATGTGGGATGAGGGATATGTTTTATGGCACCTGAAGGGTTCAGTGGGCTTAATCCCAGTGGAATAATACAGTGTAGGCCATAAATCCTTCAGGTGCTGTTGTCTGTGCCTCAGCCTTTCCCTTGCTTCCTGCCCCGTGTTTGAATGCGTGCCTGGGAAGGGAATTGATGCCCCGGAAATCCTGCTGGGAATAAGGCTCAGTAGCTATTTATACCTAATCTGGCTCCTGCAGCAGTGGGATCAAGCAGATGATCCCTATTGAACCACGGTGGCTTTGCTCATTGACAAAACCCCAGTTTATTCCCTCCCAAAGACTGTGTTCCTAGCACGTACCTTTTATCTCCAGAGTGCTTGTACCTCAATTGCAGATGCCAGCAGGATGCTCTAGGGGGGCACTGGGGATTTTAGCAAGCCTCCCCCAAGCTGTGACTGTGGAGGGCAGGGTCTGGAAGCAGGCTGGCAGCACAGGGGCTCAGCTGAGCTTTGCCCTGGTACCACCCCCTTGGCTGGAGAGCTGTGTGTGGGCGCAGAGACCTTCTCCAGCGCCGTGGTGCGAGCTGGTGCCAGGCAAACAGCTGGGAGGAAAGTCAAAGATCAATCTGGGTGGGCTTCTGATGGGGGCAACTGTGAAGCAGACATGGAGATGGGATGGGGACAGACTGGTGCCTTCCTGGGCAGGACACCAGTGAAGTGCTGGGTCTCTCCTGGGCTCACTGCTCTCCTGGAGGTTTGCACAGAGCCGTAGGTGTGCGCAGGCAGGATAAGGGTAGGTAACCCTTTGGGGCTCATCTGCATGAGCCTGCTCCTCTTTGACCTCTGAATTACTGCTGCTCTGCATGAAGCTGTTCCTTTAGCACGGGCTAGCTTTCCAGACTTCGTTAGTCCCCGAGCCAGGTGCATGCACTGAGTTTGTTCGTTATCAACACATATCAATGGCTCAGCACAGACCAACGCAGAGCCTGCACTGTACGGGGCACCGGCTTTAACTGGTGGGTGTGCAGGGGACCAGTTACCGTGCACTCAGTGCCTCCACGGTGCAGCCCCAGACCCTGCTCTCAAGGTGGTGGTCACTTCACATGCTGAAGTCTCCCAGGGGGGTGACACTTCCAAAAGGGCCCAGGAAGATCCCTTGCTGCCTGTCTCTTTGCTTTGAATCTCACCCACCTTCTAACTCTCTGCTTTTAGGATGGCTATATAGATTTTATGGAGTACGTGGCAGCTCTGAGCCTGGTCCTGAAAGGGAAGGTGGATCAGAAGCTGCGATGGTATTTCAAGCTCTATGACGTGGATGGGAACGGCTGCATTGACCGGGGGGAGCTGCTGAACATCATCAAGGTGAGTGGGCTGAGCTCCTCCTGTTTCTTTCGCAGACGATGGTTGGTAAATGGGGTAGAAGGAAAGGTCGCACCAGGAATATTCCAACCTGAAGGACAACTCCCTGGTAAATTAGCTGGCGCTGGCCCAACCTGCTGCTTGTCCTCTGCCAGCCCTCCCAGCAGGCTGGCCTCCCTGGCTGGACCTGTCTCCAACACCCCACACCCCCCACAGCCCCCGCACACCCTGACACGCAGCAACCTCTTGTCTCACTGTGCAGTGTTTGACCACGTCCACTGAAACCTGGGCTGAGATAAGAACTTGAATTTAATCTCAGGATTTCCAGAGGTGAACAGCTCCCGGCTTATCCCAGTATGCCCACTTAATCTTCTAATGCACTGATTGCCTTTCTCAGTGCTTTAAATCCCTGGTTTTTGGAAAGGACGTAGTCCTTTTGGAACACAACTGCCTGCAAAAGAGTTTGGCCTCCTCTGTCCAGTCACCGGCTGCTTGCACTGATGGTCACACCATCCTGCACAGCGCTCAGTCATCCTCCTGTGTGTCCTTCTCTCCCCCAGGCTATTCGAGCTATCAACCGGTGCAACGAGACGATGACGGCTGAGGAATTCACAGACATGGTGTTTGACAAAATCGATATCAACGGCGATGGTGAGCAAGCTTTGCAATGCTGAGCGCTGCTCCTACCGTCCCCCTTACCCACAGTCCAGTCTGCAGGAGCAATTCCAGGTGTTGGGTCTCCCAAAACACACGGGGAGTGCTGGTAGAGAGAGGCTCTCTGGAAAGGTTTAGCTCCCTGTCCCCTCTGTGGGTGGCAACCAGCCTGAAGAGACTCTCCAAACTGCTTGGGGGGGGAGGGTTAGCTGCGTGGGGTTTAGTTGTGGTGGGGTTTGGGGTGTGTGACCGCAGGCAGTGCCCCCTTTTACAGCCTGTGCAGCTCCAGGGAGGAGAAAGGCTGGGCCATAACCAACCCTCTCTGGCTGTGCTCTCACAGGTGAGCTCTCCCTGGAAGAGTTCATGGAGGGCGTGCAAAAGGATGAAGTGCTGCTCGACATCCTCACCCGCAGCCTGGACCTGACACACATTGTCAAGCTGATCCAGAATGATGGGAAGAACCCGCACGAGTCGGAGCAGGCGGCAGAGGCTGCCCCATAGGCTGTGGGATGCGTTTCCCTCCCACACCTCTGCTTTTCCCCTGCTGCATTATTAAAACAAATGGACTGTGGGAGCTGGTGAGCTGTCCCAGCGCTGGTGTGACAAGTGATAGACTATCCTGCTAGCGCAGGGACCAGGATTTGCTCCGAAGACATCGCTCCCCTGGAAGATGGTTTGGGGGAGGCCAGAGCTCACCAGGCATGGCCCTGGCCCTGCCCACCGCAGCGAGAGGAGAGGCTGCGGTGAAGAGGGGGTGCTGGAAGCACACAGCCACCCCTCCCCAGACTGCCAACGGGGCCACAGGGCCTTTTGCTGTGCGGATACCTCTGGATATTTCTGCTGAGCAGAGAGCAGGCAGTCTCGTCCCCCCGGGAAGGGGGAGCAGCCCCACTCAATGCGGTTAGATGATGCACCAAGAGCACCTCAAAATCCACCCTGAGGCCATGGCCAAGGCCAGTGTCTGCGGGGTTGGGGCAGGGGGTGAACCCCAGGGCTGCATGGCACTTGGCCCCGGAGAGAAGGGGTCTCCCAGGACACATGTATGATGCCTAGAAAGCAGACTGAACCTTCTCATTTCCAGAGCACGAGATGAGCCCTTTGGGTCACTCAATCTTTTATTCATTGTTGTTACCTTAGTGATCCGTAGGGATAAGGTAGGATAAAGCATCTGGGAGCTAGAGGAGGGCAGTGCTGGAGCAGTGGGTACAGTGGCTTTCCTTTGTTCTAGAGCATTAAAAACAGAATGGTGCCTTTTTAAAACATCTCTCTGGACTTCAAGGGTGTGCTTCTCCTTGAAGTCACTGGGAGGGCTGCAATGGCAGTGACCTGAGAGGGGGAAGTTCTGAATGTCTGTAAGAATATCCCTGCATGTCTTACTACCTGACAATAAACTTACACTCTCCTGTAAGTTACACTCTGTGCCACCCTCCAGCACCGTGTGGTTTCAACCACAGTGGCAGGGAACTAGCTGGGGGTGCAGTCTGGAGGGGTGTGCTGCTCCAGGTGGGATAGATGCCATGTCTGCATCATGAGCACCCATGAGTACCTGAGTATTCCCAAGCTGGCAGTGGGTACCATCACCTCCACAACTGGCTCAAGGACTGTCCCCTGTGGAACAAAGCCCAGTCGCCCCTGTTACAGCTTGCTGGGCACAGCATCCTCATCTGCCTGTGCTAATTACTGGTGCCACGAGCAGGGGCTGCGCCAGGACTGGCACGGGCAGCAGCCTTGGCCCTGCACTGCATCTCTCCCCGTGCTGAGCTGGGGCTGCACCTCGGCTGCTCCCAGGGAGGAGTTTCCTCATCTGCTGGGACTGGGGAATCGGGGCCAGATGTGGGGTGGCAGCGCAGGGCACCAGGAAGCATCTCTTGCCTCGCTGAAAGACTTGTTGCTTCACACTGGATGCTTGCGACTCATCAACAACTTCCTGACCATTGTTCCTGTGCATCTTTTTCATCTCATAGCATTTCACCTGGAACCTTTTGTACGTCCAAACTTACAGTGAACTAATAAAGATATTTTGCAAGATTATTTCAGTTTGGGCTTTTTCTCCCTTACAGTGACTCCTTCTCTTCCCAGCAGGAAGGGTTGGCTGTCATCCCCCCAACCCCTGGCAGATGCCCACAGCTCCTGGCTGCCCCTCGACAGCCGGGTTCATGCTCTGGAGCTATGGATGGGCACAAGAACCAGAGGTCCCAGAGAGGAACCCTCTGGCTGATGAGCTTGCCCAGCCACCTCCTTTCACCTCAGCCAGAACGAGCAGGCTGCAAGCATCACCTTAGAGCTGGGCTGAGCTGCTTACTCAGCGTGTAACACACTTCTTCACAGCCCCACAAACCACTGGCACAACACTTGCCACACTTCATCTTTCCCCCAGCGAGGAGGAGGGAGTGGAGTTTGGCGTGGGGCTTTCCGGGCACACTCCCTGTGTGGAGACACAGTCAGTCCCACCCGGGCGTCCTGCCGCCTCTCTGCGTGCCCAGGGAGCCACAAGAATGGCCCCAACAAGCCCAAACTTCTGTTTATAAGGACCAGGTTATTTTCAAAGGGCTGTCTCAGAGCTGCTGGCTGGCCAGAGGCACCTTTCAAGCCTCAGTGTCACTCTCCAAAGGATGTTTTTTCAGCCTCTAAGAAAGCAAATTAAAGTAATTAAAAACTCATGTTGTGACTCTCTTTGCCCTAGCTCTGCATAGTTAGTTCATTTCTAAGTAGTGGCTGCTGTCCAGGTGCCAGCCATGTTCACACAGCTCAATATGACTGGTGAATGAGAGGGGGGGGGGGTGTTGGTTTTGGGAGGTCCCATCAGAGGGGTGACAGGTCCACGGGGCTGCACAGCTGAGCTAGAGGCCTGAGGTCAGGTCCTGGCTCTGTCTCCCCTTCACCGGCTGAGACTCTCGAGCCAGGTTTGTTACAGAGTCACAGCTGCACAAAAGCCACCCCATGAGTGAGTCTGGGCAGCACCCTGAGGGGTTTTGGTGCAGAACTCGGGGATCCATCGACCGTTGGAGGTTGGGAAGGACCTTGGGTGGGTGCTGTGCCCACATCCTGCTGTGCCAACCTGGAGGCAGGGTTGCTCAGGGCCTTTCCCAGCCCAGCAAAGCAGCACTTCATAGAGTCACCAAACCCCAGACTGGTTTGGGTGGGGAGGGACCTCAGCCTCCCCAGTGCCCCCTGTCATGGGCAGAGACACCCCCACCGCCCAGGGTGCCCCAAGCGCCTTCCAACCTGGCCTTGAACCCTGCCAGGGATCCCGGGGCAGCTCCAGCTTCTCTGGGCACCCTGTGCCAGGGCCTCCCCCTCCCTGGGAAGGATTTCTGCCTCCCAGCCCCTCTCCAGCTCTCCTGGAGCCCCCCGAGGGCTGGGAAAGGGCTCAGAGCTCTCCCCAGAAGCAGCCTTCTCTTCTCTGGGCTGAGCCAGCCCAGCTCGCCCAGTCTGGCTCAGAGCAGAGGGGCTCCAGCCCTCGGACCATCTCCGTGCCCCTTTCACCCCCCGAAGGCTCCGGGAGCGCAGCCGGGGCTGGGCCATGGCGCTGCGGAGCCCCGGCCCGGCAGTGCCCTCTGCCTGCCAGCGCGGGGCGGGCAGCGGCGGAGCCCCGCGGGACAGACGGGCGGACAGACAGACCGCCCGACCTCCCTCCCTGGGCTGCGGCGCTGGGAATTGAGGCGGGGGGCTCTCGGCAAAGCCCAGCGGGATGGGAGGGGAGCCCAGGAGCGGGCGAAGGGCAAAACCTCCGGGGAGCAAAGCGGGTCCCGTCCCGCATCCCGGGGGCACCGCCCGCATCAGGGACCCCAGATACACGGGCGCTGAGGGTGACCTGTTTGAGGTACTTCCTACACTTCTGAAGTGCTCTTTCCTTTAGAGAGGAGGAGGAAAGAGGGGAAAACCCACCCTCCCATCGTGCCAGAGCAGAGCAGGGCACTGGGAGAAAGGGCTGGAGCACAGAGAAGCCCCTACAGCTACAGCACAGGGCTGGGAGCCCTGGCATAGCCACTCTCCATCCCAACACGGCAGCACCGGGGGAAGCTGCACAGGGTGCTGAGGGGACAGCCTGGACACCAGCCCTTGCTCTGCGCAGCCACTAGCCCCATCTGATCCTCCTTGCTCAGAGCATCAGGTGCACAGACAGACAAAGCCCATGGCTACACAGAGCTAGATGTAATTTTTCCTCTCCTCTTCCAAGCCTTATTTGCCCTGCTCAGTGCTCTCCCTGGGAACACACCCTGCAGTGTTTTAGGATGCTATTCCTCCCCAGCTCCTGCTCCCTTCTGCCTTTCCCCATCAGCCACCTCCAGCAACTGCCTCACCCTCAAGCTTTCTAACCTGATTATCACCTTCAATCCTGCCCAACTTTGGAGGCATCAAACATCAGAGCAGATGGTAGCAGCTCAGAACAGTCACATGGCACTTGCCTTTTCCAAGCCATCCTGTTTCCCAGTTTAGCCTGAGCAGCAATCCGATCAGCCCAATCCAATTCAAGCTGGGCTGTAACTCTGGAAAAATGGATTATGCAAAATATCTGACATCAACAGCTTGATGCGAATGTTGAGTTGAGTTTGGGAGGAGATCAAAGGGTTGATACCTATGGATTCAAAAATAGGACTAAGACTAAAGCACCTTGCTGCTTCTTGACAAAAAGATTACCCGATTGAGAAGAACCATTTTCCACAGGGCTGTGCCAGCACCACACAAGCCTTACCTGCCACGTGCACTGCTACCACCATACATCTGCCCTGGCTGGAGGAGGGGGACAGGTCCTGCTGCCGAGTCCAACACTTTGTGGAAGCCCTAAATTCTTCAAGGCTCCTGTTTCAGTCTTGGCATGGTGCAGAGGGTCATCTCATTGCAGCACTGTCAGCTCACTTTATTGTGAGCAACTCTTCCAAACTCCATTCAGATATTATCCTACACTGTCATCTCATACAAGCTCAAGAAGATACTCCTTTCCTCATCCACACCTGCAACAGCATCACCATCAGCCTTGTATTTGCCTTACCTAGGTGAGGTGTCAAACACATCCCTTAAATTCATCATCCCAGTCTCAAACACTACAATTTTGGTCAGACACTCACGTCCTCACACAGGCTTCTGCCTCCATTCCAAGTGGAAAATAAATACTACAACACAAAGAGAATGTTAATAAATAATTCTTTATTCAATTCACATGTTACAGAATTTCTGCCAACAGCTGTACCAGTGCTCAGTGTGAGGATCCCCCCCATGCCAGGGGACACCAAAACAGCTCCTTCCGTGCCTGATCTGGCCAGGAGAACAGAATTAGGAACTTTAAAGCATTTAGGTAAACCTGTAGTGTGTAACTATAGCAAAGCAAAGTGTATTTGTTGGTTGAGATGTTGAAATTCCAGGAATTAGATTTGTGTCCTGTCCTGAAAACATCTGTCCCCAAGTTGGGGAAGAAAAAGTAAATCAGTAAAAAAAAAAGCCAGAAGTAAGATTTTTTTTGAAATCTTTGGCTGGTAAGGTATTGACTTGAATGAGCTTTAATCAGCTGCTTCATAGCAGCATAAACTAGAAGTCTAATCTGCTCTGATAAGTGAACACACCACAAACTCCTGTGTATTTACAGAGAACTCCTAGAAAGGCTCTTTACAAGTGGAAATGTATATGGGTTGCAACTCAAGCACTGGCCCTGTTTTATCCCAAATTCCTCCTCACCTTCCTGAACCTGAACATCACATTGATGAGACTGCAAACCAGCAAACTAAGCAACTAGTGAAAGACATCACAGTCATTGTTAAAGGCCACAAAAAAAGGGATTTCAAATCCTTCCATGGATGTGACTCTGCCCACTGATCCCATGGGAAATGTAAATTCAAAGACAAAAGCCCACATTATCTTCCTGGGGAAATTATTCTTGCAAATTAACCAATAAACCAAACTAATGGTGCAATCCAAGTTCCCCTTCCACACACGTATGTAAGAATATGGGTTAGAGAGCAGGGCCCAGCCTACAACCTGTGCAAGTATCTATTATCTGTGGCTAAATTAAGTCCAGTGTAAAACCACTGTACTCCTTCAGCACCTCAGATCTCCTGTCACTTGTCCCACTCTGTGGTTCTGCTGGTAAAGCAGCACTAAGCCCCTCACTGCAGAGATGCTGCTGAGGGAAAAACTCCCCTCTCACCTCACCTCCTCCTTCCACACAAAACTTCTCCCAGTGCAGCCCAAGTCCTGGAGCTCCCTGAGCTCAGTCAGTCCTCACAAGGCAGGAAGAGCTGCACCTGAGTGATGACTGGGTAAGAAAAAGGGGCTCAGCAGGAGCAGAATCACACTTGTGTGGATCTGCCCTACACTGGGCTGTCAAGCTGTGGCACAACTCCTATGGCTTGGGAGCAGGATTTTTCCCTGGCCCCCCAGGGAGGGGCTCCCCAGAGGAGGGATGGAAAGGTTACTGCCCCACCTGCCCAGCCACACATTATGTTCTCCTCAACTCCATGCACTGTCCTGGCTATCACTTACAATCCAGTTCTCTCCCAACAGCGAGATGTTAGCGTGCAATCATTTTACAACAGCAAGAGTAGAGTCTCCTGAACACCCCCAGAGCCATCCAGAGCCTGTCAGAGCGCTGTGTCGCTTTGCTTTGGTGCATCTGTATCTCTGCAGGCATGAGTGATGCAAACACTGGGCTGCATTGGAGACAGGACCACGGCAGGGGGATTTCTCACTTCCCAAAGCTGTCATGGGGCTCAAACCCTGCCAGAGATCCACTGCAGGAAGCCATGAAAAGTTTGTTCCTTGGGGTGTAACCAAAAACCAGAGCTGGCAAACATGGTATTGTGTACACTGACTTATTCATGGGCCAAAAATAGTCTCTGGGTACCAGTAGTACACAGCACATGGGTTTCAGATTGAGATACGGCTTCTTAAACTGCTGAAGTTTTCATCTGGATGCTGAGAGTGTATTAAGAAGGAAAGGTATTACCACTCCAGAGGGAGAGTCACAGTTGTAGCCAGCATCACGTTTTCAGCCATATCAAAACAAAGCACTCTTTCTCCTCTGCTCTGTGATCCATCCTCCAGGGTTTACATCCATTTGCAGCATCTTCATCACCCACTTGTCTTTCCTGGCCCCATCAATGAACTCATCAAGAGACAACTGCCCTGTGTAGGAGATGAGTGGGGGACAAAATGTGAGGGAGGAGGCAAGAGCCACCTTTGCCCCAAAAAGCCTGCTAGTCAGGCAAAAGCTAGGCTTCATTTCAGCTGTGACCCACAGCACTCACACCCACCCCATCCCATGGCTAACAGGGGATGTTGCATTAGCCTACACAGGCTCCTCCAGCAGCACTGCAAGTCTGATCCTGCAAGCTCCAGTTTGACTGGAACCACTGTCTTTACCCAGGCTGTTTGTGCTGGGACTGGGACCTGCGCTCTGGCTACTGGAGTCTTTCAGAGGCTGAGATCCATTTGGCATCAAGATCTGGGCAGAATAGTGACCCCTCTGTACTCTACATTAAAATAGTCATGGAAATTATTTCCTCCTGCTGCATGAAGTTACTCTGGATTCCCATCAACAGACCAGAACCAAACCCAAAGAGTCTGATATGAATAACATAATAGTCCAAGTGATTTCTTGATAGACAGAATTGCATCTGGCCTGCCCAGCACAGCTTCTCATTACACACAAGCACAATCTGAGCCATGGATCACTTACCATCCCCATTTTCATCCACTAACTGAAATATCCTGTCCACAACCTCCTCAGGCGTGAGCAGCGGAGTCCTCTCCTCCACCTCTGAGCGACACACTTTCTTCAGCTTGTAGATAGACTGAAAAGGAGTTCACAGGTTAGGAGCACTGCCCTGCACTTTCCAGTCAACTCCAGTATCTTCCCAACAGTGCAAAGGTCTCTTACAAAGGCTGTGGTTTTAACCTTTCTTGAAAGATCTGCTGCTCGACAGCCTCAAAGCTTTAATGACACCGCCGACCTCGTGCTCACACACGCTGTGGTTACTTCATTTGCTCTTTAAATCCCCTGTCCTCCTATTTTCCCTACACATACTGGCCAGACCCCAGGGTTCCTTTGCAAAGAACAAGGTGAGAGTTTCACAGATGGGAAGGTCATCCGACTTTGGAGTATGATTTCTCTAACTTCTGAGGCTGGGTACAGCCCTCTCTCCCAGGAAACCTGTGCCCAAGCGAATACAGGCTTGATCCTGCAGCACATATTTTGACCCACAGTTTCTGCTCCACTTTGTCACTGGAAAGGGGCAGATTTTATCTATTCCTCCCATGACAACCTGTTCATTATTAACTTCACTCCCTAGGCTTCCCAGAGAGGGATTAGCAAGGCCTAACACAGCTCTGGCCAATTCCTGGTTGACCTCAAAACTATAATTGAGCCTGCCCCAGACATTCCCCAGATGCTCCCACACCTCCTGCTGCAGGTAACAAGCTGGCCACGCTCACAGCCAGAGGGACCAGCTTCCTGGTGCTTCCTTGGTGTTGCCTTTCTCCCAGGATGCCCAAGTGTTTGCTAAGCATTAGGCCCCACAAGCACTGCTGTGAAGGGTCACAGCCCTGCTGGCGTGGAGGCGACCAGTGTTACCAGCGAGGTACCAGCCTGAAGTCCCCAGGTACCCTGTGCCTGGATGCTAAGCCCCACACCTCCTCTCACAGCTCTGCACAGCCACTAATTAAAACAGTGCAGAACATAAATGAGTAGTTATAAAAAGGGGTTTCATTACTAATTTGTGTGTCTCAGTGTACTGCCATCAGCTACACCAGTGGGAAACTTGGCTCCTGTAAAGGGCACAGGGCAAAACCCTCTCCCACTGGTCAGTGCCATAAGTCTTGGTGTCAGAGTAGAGCAGAGACATGGGAACTCCGCAGAAGCACCCAGATGCTGCATTTCTGGCCAGCTTCAGCAGGGCCAGGCTGCCCACAGTGGGTTCAGCTGATCCCTCAGCCATCCCATCGGGCTCCAAACTGCCCAGTAAGTAACCCTTTCACCAAGGTCAGGCATCCTCACCTCATCACTGCCCACAGCTGCCTTGAAACCCAATTATCACAAAACCCATGTACATCACTGCATTGCCAAAGAACTGTGATTGCTTCAAGAGGTGATGAGGCAATGCCAACTTACCTCAACAATTTCCAGCAGCTCAGGTTTATCTATGCAGCCATTCCCATCCTTGTCATACACTTTGAATGTCCACCTCAGCTTGTGCTCCAGTTTTCCCCGTAAAACAAGATTCAAGGCAGCTACATATTCCAGAAAGTCGATGGTGTTATCCTGGAGATACAGAAAAGCAGCTGGAAGTCACCTAACTGGGTATAGTTGATAGAATAAGGCTTATGAAACCTAGATAAAAGCCACCAAGATACTCCAGAGGACAGCTCTTTGTTTTCCACTTTATAGGAGACACAAGGCAGTCTGAGGCCATTGGTAAGAACAGCCATACCCCTCTGACCATGGAAGGGTTTCCCAGGAGAGACAGTGGAGACCAAAGCAGTCTTCCCACAGAGCAATAAGAGGGACACCTGCCCCCCTCCAGAAGGGAGCTTTTGAATACCCTAGGACAACACACAGAGAACAGGGATTAGTGCAGGAGGTGCTGCCTTTTGGGATGGGATTGCCAGTCTCAATCTCAGCTGCTTCACCAATGAGACCAACATCCAACCATCACCCCTTGCTCCCACCCTTCCCCCTCATTTGATCTTGGTCTGTATGAGGAAGGCAATGAAAACATCACCATTCAGGAGGCAGCAGCAAGGACACCCCCAGTGATTAGCATCATGTGCCCATCCTCCTAAAAACTCCAGATGGGGAAGGGATGTGGGGCTCGGGCAGAGTCCTCATGCAGATCAACACCCACCCTATGTCCAACCTAAAGCCCCATGTCACCTTACAGCCCCCCCACCCAGGCAACACCGCTTGTCCTGCGCGCTCAGCTGTGGGCACAGAGATGCTCTGCAGATTGTGAACTGCAACCACCAGCCCTCAGAGGCCACTGAGCATAAAAAGGCAGCTGAGGAGTTGGCTTTATCCTCTCACCTTAGGCTGTTAGGTCCTGTACAGCCAATTACATTCTGCAGGCATATTTAACCAAATACACAAGCCTAGGCCTGATTTAGTGCTTGCAGAACCCCTTAAACACAGATTTTCAGTCCTCTTAGGAGAACTCCTATGAAGCTGGGGTGGGACTTGGCCTTATACACATGCCATTTGCTCCACAACCCTTCCTGCACAGCTCACAGAGCAGAGTTTGCTCCTGGACCTTTGTGTTTTCACAGAATTTGGGTTTCACCAGCTTCATGTTCTGAGAGAAGCCTGACCCACCCACTTCTGTAGGCTTTTTTGTTCTCTCTCACAAGCTGACTTTTGTTGGCACCTCCATAGGATTTTACTGCTGCTTTCAAAGGAGCTTAAAGGAAACTGGTATATGTGTGTGTGTGTATATATATATAGGAGAGGCACCAGACTTGTCTCCCCTTCTCCTACACCAACATACAGCAACAAACACCCCCACAACTTTGAATACCATCAGGAGCCGCAGCAAATAAAAGCCTGAGCCATTTGGTAAGCGCTGCTCAGCCCTTTCAGGATGGGAAAGGCACCTGTGTTCCATCTCCACCTAAAACACGGGCTGGCCTCACGCTCCCTTTGAGCCAACACGCGGGTCTGTGCGAGCTGCCACGAAACCAGCAAGCCGGCTTTTCCAGGTGTCTGATGACAAACACAGCAACTGGGAATCAAAACCAGAATATCTGAATTGCTCAACATTCCTGAGCTTTTCAGCAGATAAAAATCAATATTTTGTTACATGCCACCTGTTCACACACTCCCTCCAGTGCTCAGCGAGCAGGGCTCTCCTGTAATTCCCTGTCTATCACAGCCAGTTTTATTCCCCCCTTCATGTATCAGCCTTGGTTATTTGACGATCTCTCAGCAATACTGTCTCAAAAGGCAACTGCCTAAATATCAACCTTTTTAATCCATCTTTAGTCCCTTAAGGGGACACTCTGTCCTTAATTTGTACAGATTTATGAGAGGATAAATCCATAGCAGCCCAGCCGGAGAGCGCTGCTCCTCCTCCTGCCCCTGAAGATCCATTGCCCTTGCCTTAGTCTCACCAAGCACAGTAACCAGGGCAGGAACAGCATCAAAACACCTTCAAGTTACTCTGCCCCAGCCAAATCCAGCATAAGAAGGGGTGAAAAACATCAAACAGCTGTAAAAATTCCTCACCACTTACCCCATTCTTATCAAAAGCTCTGAACATGTTCTCAATGTACTCTGCCGCTTCATGGTTATCCTGGACCCCAAAGAACCGCTTGAACTCGTGCATGAAGAGGGTCCCACTGGGACATTCCACCACAAATTTCTTATACCACTCCTGCAGCTCAGCAACATCGATCTCTGCTTGCTCCCCTTCAGCATTGGTGAACTGCTGTCCCATTTCAGGCTGAGATTAAAAAAAAGAAAGGGAACAAGGGGAAAACCCAGCCAAAGCCTTCAGCTTGTGTTGTCTTTTTACCACCTTCAGTTGCTTATCCTTCTTTCTTTTTCTTGTCACTGCCTCGTGCCTTATGTGAATAGGGTGCCTTGCTTTTGGGTTTTAGCTTCTTCTTCTTCCTTCTCCCCTGGAGCTTTCACTGCCACAGTTGTGTGCTTGCTGGGTGATGGCAGAGCTGCTTCTCTGTGTTAGGGCAGCATAACATGTGGTATGAGGCACATATAAAAATAGTTAAGATCATTAGGAGATTCCCACCCATGAGTCACAGAGACCTTCAGATGCTCTAAGCTGTGTCCTATTTAGGGCCAGGCTCCAGGGGCTCAGGGTCCTTCTGCACATAAATACCCTTACATCAAAGAATTCAGGAGCTGAGGTTCCCCCCGCACATGACACACAGCCCCACTCACAACTCCACAGGGTGCCTGAGGAAGAGGGAGCTGTAAGCAACCTCCCCCAGCACTGGCTTTGCAGACCCAATACTACATGCACACTCCTTGCTCATGGGGGACACAGAGTGGTTCAGGGAAGTGGGACATGTTACAAAACAGCACCTACAGAGAGCAAATCCTGACACAATTAGCACACAAGCACAAAACCTGCCAATTCATAAAGCTAACCAAGCACCTTCCATAGGCTACACTCCATACAAAACAGTTGCAAGAGCTAGTAAGTGCACATAGCTACAGATACACTCAGCTTATTTTCATAATTAACTCCTAAAATTCTCAGTTAAAAATAACAGGAACACATTAACATCTTACTGCCTAATTTTTAAGAGCCCCACATTCTCCTTATTACCTTCCCACACACTTTTTCTCCCCACTGAAAGATGCCCCCCACATACCCCCTCTCACTACAGCTGCAACACACAGCTCTGTCTCTGGCCTCTTCCCATTCTGCAGATGCTCACCACATACTAGCAGCAGGCAGCTCACAGCCAGAGATCAACCTCTCCCCCACAAACAACCCCCTGGGCTTCTCCTTTCCTCCCGGGGCCACCAGCTTTATCCACATCACACCAGGTGCTCTGAATCTAACCCATGTCAGCTGGAAAGAAATGACCCGTAGCTATAAATGTGTCTGAGCTGGCCTGACATCCAGGTAGGATTCTTCTTTTAAGAGGATTGGAGCAGTATTAATAAGAAACAATATTCTTATTGTCTAATTCTCAGGCCCAGAAGGATTTAAGGGGTTCAATTTTTTTTTCCCATTAATTTGGAAAGAAGGGCTCCTCAGGTAGGAAACAGCAGTCATGATTCAGCCTGAAAGGTGACACCGCAGAGCAGTAGTTGGTGCTCCCCTGTAAGAACAGGGCTTGCTCTGGACCCATTCAGACTGGCTGGTACCCATTGGTTGTGAGTAACCCATTGGTCATGCTGTATGTACAAGCGTACATGGACCAGTCTGCAGGGGCACAGTGTGACTTTGTGTGTGTGAGGGTGTCTGGGCCATGCGTGGTGTTACTGAAGAGTATGAAGTAAGAAGGCAGGACAGGAGTATGGGCACAGCAGGGAAGGATCAGGGGGTTGGAAGTGCTCCCTTCAATGGAAGGTGTATTTTCAGTAATACAGACTCACAGAATGCTTTGGGTTGGAAGGGACCTTAAGGATCATTAAGTTCCACCCCCTGCCGTGGGCAGGGACACCTCTCACAAGACTAGACTGCTCAAGGTGTTGCCTTGAACACCTTCAGGGAGAGGACCTCCATCACCTCCCTGGGCACCCTGTGCTAGGGCCTCACCACCCTCAGAGTGAGGAATTTCTTCCCAATATCCAATCCAAATCTCCCCCCTTCCAATTTAAACCCATTCCCCCTTATCCTATCACTCCATGCCCTTCTAAACAGTCCCTCCCCAACACAGAGCAGTCCCATTTTTCTACCCCTGTATGTGGGCAAAGACAGTAGGCTCAACTGTGGCAGTTCTTCCTGCAGCAGAGCCAGGGAGCTTTGCATGTGCTGGTGCAAGGCCTTCCACCATTTTGTGCAGCTCCCCTGCGCCAAGGCCACAGGCAGGAATGTGAGTGCTGAGAGCAGAGACAAGACTCCACACGCCTGGGACTGTGTCTTGCCCCGTTGCATAACTCTGTTTTGCCTTATGGGAACTCAGTGCTCTGTTCCCAGGAGAGAAAATGGTTCCTCTTTGTTTTGATGACTGCAATCTTTTCCAGCTGGGAACAAAGGGCTGCGAGAGACCTGTGTGACAAAGTCTAGCTGGTGCTATTGCAGGTATCATGACACACAATCGTGTTGATAAAAGTACTGATGTTAATTTGGCACTGAAAGAAGTTAAATCCTATAGCTCCTGGTATGGAAATTCCTCAGCGTGCAAGGTGTGTGCTTGGCAGGCTGCACGGACACAGTGGCCCTCTCAGCCAGCAGAATGCCAGCCTGGGAAGCAGAGTTTGTCAGCCAAAGGATTTCTCTGATTTGGAAAAAGATGCAGGTAGAGGTAAATATAAGCAGAGAGAGTAGAAAATAAAAAGAACAGGGGTTTTTTTTAGGAAGGTTGGTGCTGTTTTGGCAGCCTGAAGGGCAAGGCTCAGTGCTTTATACATTATGTCAATGAACCCTTTGGATGATTAGCTGCAAACAGGTAACATCTGATTACAGTCCTGCCTAATGAGCTGTCCCCCGATTATCACCTGTACAGCTCAAAAGCTGCAGTTTCCCAGCCAGGAGCATGGAAAAAGGCAACTTGCTTCCTGTCAGTTCAGTAACACAGCATGCTGCCACATGCTCCAGCACAGCCTGGTAGAAACTGGAGAAAAAAAACAAACCCCAAACCCTGCGGAGAGCTGGGGAGACTCCTTTTTTGGCATCTGCGGCACTGTGGGGCGAAGGCAGCAGCGGCTCTGACAGAGGTGGTGGGGTGCTGGCAGGCAGAGCTGCCTGGCTGGAGAAGAACCAGCTTAATGAAACTGGAGGCAAGATGAGATCCTTGGCCCATGCCTAGCTATTTGACACATGGTCACGGTATTTGGAGCTCTGGTGTCCTTACAGGGGGCCTAGAAAAAGCCATACTCTGCCTAGGGCTGCTCCCAGCCCTCTGGCAACCAGCCCACGATGTGCATGTCAGTCCAAAGCTCCCTGAGCATCAGACCACAAAGGAGAGACAACCTGAAGCATCCTTTAATTCACCGGTCGGCAGGACTGACACGTGGGCGGGAGGAGTGCAGGGAGGATGAAGGCTTGTGCTGGCCCATTCAAGGAGAGAACAAAGAACCCAACATCCCTGTGCACCTCTTCCCAAGCTGCTCACCAAATGGTGCATGTTTTTACACAGCAGTACAGCAGGGTGGATGGCATCACAGAGCAGCTGCCCCTTGTTTTGTATATAAAAATGGCCAGGTGTAACAAACCAAACCCCTTAAAAACCCACTGACCCTTGAGCATCACCTGTTGTCTTTGTTGATGATCAGAAAGATTTTATGATGTGCTGACAAACTGCTTGTTACCTCTGAGCACTTCAGGTGTGAAGGAAGCCTCGAGTATTTACCTACAGCTCAAGCTGCCTGAGAACACCACTGAATTGCTTCTACTCTGTGTGAAGATACCTGACATCTTGTGTAGTTCCAAAGCCTTGGCACAGGACTGGGTGTAAGCCAGTAGGCGCTTTGGGTGTAGACACTGAGTGTAAATCAGCCTTTCCCAAGTCAGGATTCAGCATTATCCATGGTGTTGGTGATGGGAAGGAGGAGGGAAATTCCCACTGGTGGTTGGGTTTTTTGCTGGTTCACTGAAACTGAATAGTAAGGCACTGTGTGGTGACTTGAAACCAAGATTCACCACTGAGTCACAGTCCTCCACCTACGAGGAAAAGAAATGAAACGCGAGGTCGGTGCAGCCCGCAGTGGAAGGCTGCAGCCGGGACGGGGGGAGATGCTGCGGAGCCCCCCACAGCCCAAAGTAGGTGGTGTGCGAGCGGGGCCGGGGCATTTCCACGCTGCTCAGAGGGAGCTGCGTGCCCGTGGCTCCGCGGTAACCGCGCCTGATTTTACCTTTGCTCCGCGGGCCGCGGAACCCCGGAACTTTGTACCCCTCGCTAAACGCCGCTTTCAAAAGAGAAGGGGGTGGGGGGTAAAGCGCCGGGGTGCGGATACTCCGCTTGCCTCGAGACCTCCGGGGAGGGGAGGGGAGAGGAGGAGGGGGGCGCGGAACCGAGCCCACCCCGCGGCCGTGGGCGGAGCGGGCGGCGGCGCGGCTGCGCCCGCCGCACCTGGGCAGGTGAGGGCGGAGCGGGCGGTGAGTGTGCGCCGCGGCCGCGCTCCCCTCGCCCCGCTCCCCGGCGCCGCCCCGCCGCTGCGCCCACGCGTGGGCCCCGCGGGGCGGCCGAGAGCCCCCGCGGGCGCGGAGCCGGTCCCTGCCCGCCGGAGGGGTAAGTTGCGTGGGGCGGGGGTCGTGGTACCCGGTGGGACCGGCTCGGCCTGACCCCCTCCGCGCCCCGCGGATCCGCTCGGTCTCCCGGGACGGCGTGGGGCCCCTCCGCGGCGGGCGGGCCGGGGTCCGGGGCGGCGGGATGGGGGGTCGGTCTGGACCAGAAAACTCGCGGGGCTCTGTGCGGGACACGCGTGGGCGGGGGAAGGGTGGGATCTGGGGGGGGGGGAGGGGGTGTGGGGTGCCTGAAGCGGGTAACGCCCGCTGCGGACGTCTGGTTATCGCTCCCTTCCCCATCCGCGCCCGCGGGTTGTGCTGCGCTAGCCCCAGGCTACGCCTTTCCAGTGGGTGTAAAGGCCTGGAGTTAGGGCAGGGGTAGCGTTTGCCCCCCGCCCCGTTCTGTGGGGACCGGCTGTTACCGCGCCCAGAGCCCAAATTATCCGTGGTAACTCATGCGGCAATAGAGCCGGCTGAGGCTGCCAGGCTGGGGCACGGGCACCCTGAGTTGTAGGAGTTCGTTGTGTGTGAGGTACGTTGCTCACCCTGTGCAGGTGAGCATGGGTGGCTGGGGGAGAAGTGATGTACTGGGGAGCTGTGGGGTCCTGGCGTAAGGAGGTGACTGTGTTGGATGTTTGGGTGGAAACTCAGCCTGTTTCTCTGTAGGGATGCTGATTTAGTGATGCCTTTGAAAAAAACAATAAATTAATACAAACTGATTACATCAATGTAATCAAATGAACGTAATGAGCAAAGAATGAGGTCTGTGGTATCACAGCAGTAAGCCCAGGGAAGACCCCTTCCCTCTCTTAGAGGCTTGGTGAACTGGGTGGAGTGGGAGCTCTGAATGCGCCTGGGCATGCAGAGTGTGAAAGCAGCTGTGCAGCAAGGCTGGGACAGGCTTCGGTCTCCTTTTCCTGGTGCGCTGTGTGTTGTTATGCTGCCTGTCACGGTGTCGCAGCCCTGAGAGTCATCACAGCTGACTGGGGCTGTCCCTGACCTTGGGCACTAGGCTGAGGCTGTCGGGGGAGGCTGCAGGATGTCTGCTTGTTCTGGAGTTTGCTTGAGTTGTTCCTGTTGGGATAGAAGGTGTCTCCTCCAAGGAAAAATGTATGACTTAGTTAATAACAGTTGGGGTACAGGGAATAATTGCATTGCTGTCTAGTGATGCATTAGTGGTGCAGGGATGTGCTAATTACATCCCCTACACCAGCCAGCGTGAGTGGGAATAAAGCAAACTGGAGGATTCCTGGGTGTGTGCACTGAGGACTCCTGAGAGAGGGCCAAGCCTCCCTTGGCAAATCCCATTAACGGTGCCAAGACGTTCCCCGAGCTCACCCCTGCAGCTCTCACTCGGGAGCAGCCGCTGGCATTAGTGGACCCCTCAGGATGGAAGTTGAAGGTTGTCAGGCTGACTCACTGTCTGAGCTGAGCAATGGGATCCAAGTCAATTTGCTGTCAGTTATTGTGTCAACAAGTCATTGGTGATAAAAGGTCATAAAGCATTGTAGTGTCAGGTATTGACAGATGCTGTCTGTGATCGGAGGGACGTTTCGAGCCTCGTATGGCAGCGCCATGTGACCGAGCTTATGTTGTTGGAGAGAGGTATGCATTCTTCTCCCTCCTGTGTGGGTTTGAGTTTGCTCTTGGTCTTGCAAATGTGTGTGTACACAGTGTGTGTTACTAGAAGCAGAGGGGACTGCTTGGGAAGTTACATGTAAAGGAGATCCTGGAAACAAGCTTTAGTTAGGATTTCTTTGTTACCACGAGCAGTCCCGTTTTTCCTGTGCAAGGGAAATCGATACCCAGTTTTGGTCTGAACTTGAAGTCCAGGATTAACCTGGACTTTGTGTCTTTGCAAACATGCTACTCAAAGTTTAATTTTGATAGGGTTTTTTGTCATGGATAACTAAGAGAGCAGAGTTTCAGAAGCACAAAAATAATTGTTGGGAAGGCTTTTTGGGGGGATGCTTGGGGGAAAGATTCTGCCAACATTCACAGGTCCCTGATGAAGAACTCTCTCAAGCTATTATTTAAAGCTGATTTGTAATTGAATCTGAGCATTCTCTTTGCTTAATGGGTAAAATAAGTTGAGTTTGGATTAATTTTGTGTGAGCACTTGCATCTGAATGGGATCTGCAGGTATTTGAACAAATAAAGCCTGTTCTTAGACTAGTTCCTGGAGAGGATTTTTTTAATCTCCTCTATCTCTGCTACATTTTGCAACTCCTGCACCAGTATTCAGAGCTTGTGGCAAAGGCTTTACTTACCCTGCAACTGCTTTACTAAGGGAAATATGTCAGTTCTCATGTCTATTTCAAGATGTACAAATGACTGTGGGGATCCACCTTCTAAACACACGTGCTACATAGAAGTCCCCTCCCAGAAATCTAAAGATACCACTGCTGCCTCTTCCTGCACAGGGACAGTCACTGCTTCTGTTTGCTTGGCTTTATATCTGTTCTGTGCCAGAAAAACATTGTCGGCTGGTTGCAAGGGTAGCAGCAGCGCAGGGCTGGTTAAACAACAGAGTTCACCCGCAGCTAACTGAGCACTGCTGCTTAAAAACAAAATTAATCTAAACATTAAGACAAGGTCACTTGACTTTTAGGACGCGTGTAGGCAGACTTGGACTTGCAGTTCGTGTCCTTCTGGACAAACATCCTGGTTATTATAGGTCAGCGATGTTTGCCAATGATTATACTGCATTCAGAGTGCTAGTGAGAGAGCAGTGAGATGACTTTCAGAGGAACTTCTGTCTCTGATAAAACATTCCCCTCTGATTCAGCCTCCAGCTTCCACCTCAGCTGGGGCAAAAGCCTCTGATTCAGCACAATGGTGGTTGTCCTCCTGGATGTGAGTCTGACACAACTAGATCAGCTTGGCCCCTTTGCTGAGGCATACGTGGAGGCTTTTGAAATGCAGCTGCCTGTTCTTGCCGTGGCTTGTTGGTGGCTTTATCTCCCGCGCGGCGTTTCCAGCTCGGTGTGATTGGGGCTCGCCCTCCCTGCGCTCACCTAACACAAACAATGTGCCCCTCTGCTTGCTGGGGTTGTAAGAAGCTGTTCTGGTAACAGTCATGGTCTCTGCGTTGTGATGCGCCTGCACCTCCCAGCAGAAGTCACCTTCCTGAGTCTGGATTAGTGGCTTTGCTGTGTGGTCACATAACAAATGGTAACAGTCACGCTGTGTAGGGTCCTTTTTCATCAAATTAACCGTTTTTGCAAAGCATACAAGTCTCAACTAACCTCTAGCAGTCGGTCTACTATTTATCCCTGTCTTTTGTAGACAATGGCGTTGCACCCGCGGAGAGTTCGTTTGAAGCCGTGGCTGGTGGCCCAGGTAGATAGCGGTATGTATCCTGGCCTTATCTGGCTCAACCGAGAGGCAAAGCGGTTTCAGATCCCCTGGAAGCACGCAACGCGGCACAGCCCGCAGCACGAGGAGGAGAACACCATCTTCAAGGTGAGGGAGGGGAAGCTTGGTTCTACCACGGCTCTTAAACAGAGACAAAGGGTTGAATTGTTGGCCCAGGAGCTGGATAGGCATCTCTGTAGCTGTTTCCAGGCACATTTTGACCTCAGAAAAGCCACTTTGTGCACCTGGATGCCAAGCCTGGCACTGCCTGAAATGGTGTTGAGTTCTTTAACCCCTTCCAACCTCCAAAGACCTGGTGATGACTAATTGCATGGACTCTGGAACATGGCTGCTTTTTGCTTCATCTGCTCAGTTTAGGATGTGATAGCTGGCTTGTTCTTAGCAGTAAACCGTTAAATGCTCTTACATAAACCTTAAGAGGTCCAACAGTCATCACTGTTATCCCTAATATTCTTATCCCAAGGGATTCATTATAACTCCTACACTCTGACTGCTGCCTTGGAGGGATCTTGGGCCGATAGCCTGATCTGGGGTGAGAGAGGACCAGCTGGGTGTCTGTGCCTGCCCTTCCACTCCATTTTAAGAGTCCACTCCTCCTACGCAGTATGGCTCACTGTCAAAAATGACATGGTATTGAACCTGAGACACCTAGAAAAGCTCAGTGCAGAGCCATGGATGATTTATACTTTAACTCCTGTGAAGATACATGCTCAGAATTGCTAATGGTTTGGTAAACTTGGATTCAAGTCCTTTACCCCTCTCCCCCTTTTCTTTTAATGGGAAGGGCTATCAAAGTGGGAATTTCTGTTATGAGAAGAGCTCTAGTTTAGACTTCTGCAAGAGAAGGATTTTTACAGTGAATTTCTTTGGACGTTTGATTTGTGATAAAAGCTGCTTTGCTGAGAGGGCTGGACTGAGCGTGGTGTACTTTGTCCCCAGGCTTGGGCTGTGGAAACGGGAAAGTACCAGGAAGGAGTCGATGAACCAGACCCTGCGAAGTGGAAAGCCCAGCTCCGATGTGCTCTTAACAAAAGCCGGGAGTTTAACTTGATGTACGATGGCACCAAGGAGGTGCCCATGAATCCTGTTAAAATTTATGAAGTGTGTGATATCCCACAGTCCCAGGGATCAATCATTAATCCAGGTGAGGGCCTTGCTGATACAGGGCTGGTGACTGAGCAGGCACTGGGCCAATGCCTGTTCAGTTCCCTCCGCAGCATTAACCCTCAAGCTGCCTTTGTGTGTGGTAGGAAGCAGCTGCCCTGTGTAAGCCCAGCTGTGCTTAAACTGAAGAGCACGCTGAGCCACAGCATGCCTGCACACAGTTGCATGTCTTCTGCTAAGAAACAGTGGCAGTAGTTTCTCTGCTTCCTTAGCTTTCTAGAATTATGTATTCAGCTGTAAATAGTATGTAGCATGGATCAGATTTTTGCTTTTAAAATTATATACAGAAAACACACAAACAAAAATCCAATACTGTGCAAAGCCAATGTGAAGATGACATTTTTTTCAAGAAAAAAGCAGTGCAGTGCTTCACACCGATCGGCTTCCCACAAGAATGTGCTTGTTTGCAGGTTCCACGGGCTCAGCTCCATGGGATGAGAAGGATAATGATCTTGATGAGGAAGAGGAGGAAGAACTGAATCAGTCCCAGCATGTCCCTATTCAAGAGACATTTCCATATCTTAATATCAATGGTTGGTGGCATAGACTAATGCACTAGCTAAGGTATTTCCTTGTAAATTGGCATGTGCTTGAAATAAAGTCTCGGTGCATTAAAGAACTGTTTCCTTGTAGATTCTCCAATGGCTCCAGCCAGTGCAGAAAACTGCAGCCCTGAAGCTGTGTGGCCGAAGAATGAACCTCTAGATATGGAAATGCCCCCAACCGCACTGCAGCACGACTTCTTCAGCAGCCCTGAGCTCTGGATCAGCTCTCTGCCAAGTACGTACATGGATTTGTAGTGCTTCTGTCATTGTATTTTAAAAATATATATATATAGTGTTGACTTTTTTCCTGTGGCTGTTTGCTTGTTAGCACAGAGAGCTGGGTATAGTGAAACATCCCTGTGACTGTAGTGTGGATTGTGTGGTGTGTCACTACTGCTGACACGGTACATGCAAAGCCCAGGAAAAGCCAAACTGACTGTTTCTCTCTCAGTGACAGACCTAGAAATCAAGTTTGAATATAGAGGAAAGGAGACTGGACCAACGACGACTGTAAGCAACCCGCAGGGATGCAGACTCTTCTACGGAGAGCTGGGTCCTATGCCAGACCAGGAAGAGCTCTTTGGGCCTATTAGTTTGGAGCAAGTCAAGTTCCCAGGAACGGAGCAAATCACCAATGAAAGGCAGAAGATCTTCACAAGTCGGCTGTTGGATGTTATGGACAGGGGACTGATCCTGGAGGTCAGTGGCCATGCCATCTATGCTGTCCGGCTCTGCCAGTGCAAGGTGTACTGGTCTGGTCCCTGTGCGCCTTCCTCCACCACACCAAATCTGATTGAGAGGCAAAAGAAAGTCAAGCTCTTCTGTCTGGAAACATTCCTAAGTGGTAGGTAGCTTCTGCTTCTGGAAAATAGCTTTGGATACTGGTCTGGGCACTTGGTGGTACTGCTGGAAAGTGTGGTCAGCCTGGAAGCACTGATTAGTTTGTGTGCGGAGCCTGTATAGGGGCCACTGCTTCTCTGGCTGCAGTGGCCTGTGGAGTAGGTGTGCATCAGAAGAATCATTTAGTGATCTGGGAAACACTGGTGAGCCATGCTTTAAGGAAAGGTCATCTTGGTGCAAGAAATAAGCTGTGATTGTGTAGGAGTGGCTCTGGGAAAGGTCAGCAAGATCCTAGACAGTATAATGATGTGGGATGTGGGGAGCATTCCTAACTGAAAGAGGGCAACTCCACAGCATTCTGCTTTTCTTCCCAGAGCTGATTGCCCATCAGAAAGGACAGATTGAGAAACAGCCACCATATGAGATCTACTTCTGTTTTGGAGAAGAATGGCCTGACGGAAAACCCAGGGAGAGGAAGCTGATTGTGGTTCAGGTAGGAGCTGAGGCTCTGAAGTGACAGGGGCCAGCTGAGCTGGGGCTGGTGTGTTGGCTCTGGATTAATGCCCACAGATACCAGAGACCTCCTCTTCCCTGGTTAGTGATACCAGGAAACCTCAGCAGAGCTGCTGGGTTTTGTCATGGCAAATACGTGTGCCTAATGGCATCAGTCTGTGAGTGCAGGTTATTGTAGAAAACATCCCGTGCATCCAGGGGAGGGGAATCCTGCCCAGATAACAGGACTGTACGGTGTGGCCATTAAGCTAAAACAACCAAATTCTTCTTAAACAGGTCATTCCAGTTGTGGCTCGGATGATCTATGAAATGTTTTCTGGTGACTTCACACGCTCCTTCGATAGCGGCAGTGTGCGGCTCCAGATCTCGACACCCGACATCAAGGACAACATTGTGGCTCACCTGAAGCAGCTGTACCGCCTGCTGCAGAACCACCAGGAAGGGTGGCCCATGCAGGGCCCCCCCATGCACATGGCACAGCCGCTCCCCGCCCAGTGACACCCGCTTTGCTTTTCCCCTGCGGTTTTTAACATTGTATATACAAAAGAGTTATTTCTTAACAAGTGCCTTGCCTAAACCTGAATAAAATCTGTAAATCTGGTCATCTGATTCAGCTGCCTATGGTACTACTGTTGTAGCCGTGTTTAAAACGAGGTGGTTACAGGGTACCTCTAGCTTACTTTATTCTTTTCAGCCGTTTGCTTAAACAACCCCTATGTATAAATAAAATTTCAATTCTGTAATATTTTTAATCTGCTACTGGCATATTGTATATAAATACTTGATCTTGGGGGGAGGGAGAAGGGAATAATCTGTGCTCTATTAAACCTCCCTGGACAGTATCACCTTGCCTTGTTTTCTCTCTTTAACTGGGTTAGAGCTGCACCTTGGGCAGGTGATGCTTCTTCTGGGTGGGGTTGGGTTCTCATATGTGTACACACACGATTATATGAACATGTATTTCAAATAATCAGCCCTGCCCCTCCAAGCAGCCCCGTGACAGGGGTTGGGAACGGACCTCAAGAGACCATCGAGTCCAACTCCCTTCTCTGACAGCCAGAGGCTCGGCGCTGTGCTCGCCCCGCTCTAGCTCAGGGCCGTGGGCGCGCCTGTGAAATGAGGCCTGGCGCTGGGCGGCGCGGCCTGCCCGGGCAGAACCAGGCCTAGAGCGGGGCGGAGCGGGCTTCACCAGCGGCCCCGCCCCGGGCCCACGCCAGCGCCGAGGCCGACCCGGAAGCGGTAGGCCAGGCCCTGGCTTCCTTTCAACGCGCCGCGGCTATGGGCCCGGCAGCCGAGGTGGAGCTCTCGGCGGGTAGAGCCCTGTCGGCACCGCGGCTGGTGGCGGCGGCGCGGGAGGAGCTGGGGACCGGGCGGCGGCGGCGGTTGCCGGCGGGCCGTGCCCTGCAGCTGGCTGGGGAGGTGCTGGCGGTGGCGGCGGGGCTGAAGCCGGCTCTGCTCTACGACTGCGGCGCGGCGGGTCCCGCCGAGCTGCGGCGGTACTTGGCGCGGTTGCGGGAGGCCGGGCTGGCCCCGCACCGCTTGCACTTGCTGGATGCGGGGGGCTCGGCTCTTCTGCTGCACCCGGGACTCGCCCGGCAGAGGCTGGCGGCCGTGCTGCGCTCCCACCCCGCGCCCTTGGTGGATGTCTCGGCGGGCCGGCGGTGCCCTGCTCTCTGTGGGCCCATGGAGGCCGAGGCCACCAGGGGCCACCTCGCCGCCCTCCTCGCCCATCTGGGGGCTGCCGAGGCCACCGCCACTGGCCCCGTGTCCTCCAGCGAGGTTGTCCCCACGGGCTGGAACCTCTGCACCGTTGTGGGGGTGCTGCTGGGCTACCCAGTGGTGTATACCTTCTCCATGGAGGAAGGGGACGAGAACTGTCTGGCGCTGACACCGCTAAGGGTGTTCACGGCCCAGGCCTCCTGCCCTAGGATAAAGGATGGACTTGTGGTCCAAATATACTCCTTCAGCATCCCGGAGAGCCTCTGTGTGGAGCTGAAGGAGCCACTGGATGCCTGGTGTAATGAACTGGAGGAGGCTTTCAATGCACAGAGTGACTTTGTAGACCTCTGTATTTCGAGCGAGGTGGTGAGTCTTCCAGCAGTTGCCTTGTAAAACACAAACTCAGACTTTTATGGCCTTTTTCTCAGGGACCAAGGCAAGAGCTGCGGTTCCCGTGTGTGGGGCCTGCTGAGGCGCTCAGGAGTCCCCAGAGCACCGGCAACTGAATGATGATCTCGGGCCCCAGACTTCATAGGGTGGTTGGAGATCAAATACACCTGTACTCTCCACAAGATGAGCATGTGGTTGTCTGTGCTCATGGCTGCCCTGCAGCCTGTACTGACTGCAGAGCATACCCTGTAAACTCAGGGTGTGTTTATTAGCTGCAAGCAGCTGAGAATTCAATAAATTTGCACACCACAGTGTTTTGAATTTGCAAAGTTTATTGTAGGCTCTTGTATCATGTTTACTACTGGTGTGAAATAGTGTCACGCACTGTCTCCTAGCTGAGCTGGTGCTGAAATGAGGGGTAGATGCTACTGTAAAACCCGTGAGTGCAGTGTTGGAAGGGGCTTGAAACCCCTGCGTGGCTTTAATGTGGTGCTGGCAGTGAAGGGGAAGCGCATGTGGCTGTGGGGATGCTTGGCTGTCAGTCAGGCTCACTGGGGGTTGAACTGGGCCCAGTGGGCAGGAGGTGGGAAGATTGTTCAGGATCGTGCGTGGGGGGAGCGTGAGGGGGCTGTGCTCAAAGCTGGCTTTATTCCTCAGGTACCAGGAGAGATGGTCCAGGGTCACACACCTCCCATTTTAGGGAGGAAATAAAAGAATTTTGTGGCTTTCTCAGCTGCAGGGTGTGAAAACTGGGGAGGCTGTATGCAGGGGGAACAGCCTGCCTCGTCCCGCCCGGCATGAACCCCGGCAGCGCTGGCTGGAGTGGCTGTGTCCCTCAGTGCCACAGGAACTGGGCAGCACAACCTTCAGCTGATGTGGAACAGCCAAAGCAGTGTCAGGAAGGAGTGATCTCCCAGAGTTTGAGATTCTGGCGTGACACCCGCACAGGTTATGAACCAAACAGGTAAGTACAAAACGGCTGATGTGCGCTGTGGCACACGGTGGTGAAGCAGAAGTCAGTTCCTGCAGTGAGATGAGTGGTCAAGAAGGGCCTTCATGGTCTGTAACTTGTGAGGAAGGCGGCTGTGGCCACTGCTACCAGTGCCACCAGGAGAGGGATCCAGTGACTGCGCTGTCTCTGCAAGGAGAAGCAAGGAAATTGGTGGGGAGAAGAACATATGTCTCATCTCCTCCCTAGCAAACACTCATCTCTCTGGAATGCACAAATAAATGGGGGAGCTTTTCCCAGACTGATCTGCAGCCTGGGTGGGAAAACACTGGGAGCTGGGGTGAGGAACGCCTCCCACCTTTGCCTGCTTGCCCTGGAAGTGGTTGAGCTCATCCCGGCACTGGCGCAGCCTGGTCAGGCAGGAGCGGTACTCCTCGCTCAGGGCCTCCAGCTCCGAGCGCAGCTCCAAGCACTGCAAGCAGAGCGAGGGGCCGTTAGCGGGAGGGATCCCCTCCTTCCTGCACGCACCCAGAGCGACTGGGCCCCTGCAGTGGCTGCAGCGCTTCGCCGGGACACTGCGGTGATGGGGGGGTTCGGCTCTGCTCCCTCTACGCCCACTTGTACCTATAAGGAACAGAGCAGATCCCAGTGTTATGGGGGATGTGGTGATAGAGGCAACGCCTGGTCTGTGATCACCCCGTGACCTGCTTGGCCCTGCTGCTGTGGAGAAAGAAGCAGGGGTTATTTATATGACCGAGAAGAAGACGCAGCAGGATGGAGCAGAACTCGTGGCAGGGTTTGCTTCTTGTTCTGAGATCACCTGCATGTATGTCACTGACTGCCAGAGCAAGTGCAGAGCCCTCTGCACCTTCTGAGACACGGAGCACTTGTGTCAGACATGGTTAAACAGCCTGACTGTGCTGTTTAACCCCAAAACCTGGGAGCATCCCAGCAGCCCTGGTGCCTTCCCAGTGGTGTGCTGGGGAAGGGGCAGCCTGTGCCCGGTGCTGCCAGAGCCAGGCAGGGGGTGGGAAGCCAGGCTATCCCCAGCTGTTCCCTTTTGCTGTGATTGTGCTGTACAACACCTTTCCCCAGGTGGTGCTGGGGGAGTGTTTGGGGTTGGTGTGTGTTTGTCAGTAGGACAAGCTCTCCTCCTGCTTGGCTCTGAGCTCTGCTACAGTAAGTTACAGATCCTTTTTTACAAATTCTTGTGATGTGAGTACTGCTGTAAGGTCTGTGGGGAGGTTGGTTGGCAGAGGGCACGGTTTGGGCTGGCAGTACTGTGTCCTGAGGCACTATTTTGGAAGGGAAAGTGCAACTAAGAGGCCAGAAGGCTTTGAAGTTTTTTGCAGCCCAGTTGTGAGGGCGTTGCTTTTCAGGCCCTACCTGTTATTTGTAAGCCTTTTTCTCCTTCCTTTTATGCTCAGGAATTCAGCTTTTAAAGTGTGGCTTTGGCTTTACCTTGTCAGTTGAGACTCTCCTGTCTGCAGGAGCAGGAATGGGTTTGTATGGAGAGGGCCCTGCTCCTGCACCCTGCCCTTGTGTGTGGAGACTGGGGTTTGGCTGAGGCTGGTATCAGATAAAAATTCAGCAGAGATCATCCTTAGAGGAGAAACCACGCTCTGGTTATTGCCAGGGTGTTGTGTCCTGCTGCTGCTGCAGCACCCACAGCTCGTTCCCCAGCCGGGACCTCTGTCCCATCATGATTTGGTGATGTCCTCACCTCTTTCTCCTTTGCTGTAAGCTGGGATGTCCTTTTCTGTATCTCATCCTTCAGATTTTCTTCTCCCTCCTCCTCCTCCTCCTCCTCCTCAGGGTGCTCTAACAGAGTGTTTTGTTTCTCCTTGGCAGGAGTGAGAGGTGGTGGGG
Organism: Hypotaenidia okinawae; assembly: GCA_027925045.1. Lineage (NCBI taxonomy): Eukaryota > Metazoa > Chordata > Aves > Gruiformes > Rallidae > Hypotaenidia > Hypotaenidia okinawae. Next base: position 2,927,280 of record BSDF01000023.1, on the reverse strand, counting down.
TCTGCGTGGTGAAAACCTGGTCTAGAAAACAGTCAGGCTTCTGATGAGAAACAGGTCCTGGCTCTCAGTTTGCTTTAGATCTTGTTTGCTCAGCACAGTTTAAAGATAATATTTGTGTGCAACCCTACAGCAGAGGACACAGGAGCTGAGTTATAATCAAGAGCCTGCCTCTGCTGTAGCTACAAGTTAATCATCGTTAGAGGAATATTTAGAGTAAGTTGCCAGAAATGGAAGGGAGGGAGGGGTAAAATGCTTTTTATTACTGGTTTGGTTTTTTTTTTCTCCAAGTGCAGCTGTAGTTGCAATTACAAACTGGAATGGTTTTGCTTGGGGGAAAGAAATGGCATAGCCACCACTGTAGAGTTAGCAATGAAATCCATTTATTTTAATGTGTTTGCCAACATAAATACACTTATATTTAATGTTAACTAGCAAAAATATGATAACTCACTTTGTGCAGCTTAAAAATAATCCTTTGTTCTAAACCAATGCAGACTTCTAGAGCCAGGTCTAACGCTCCTGTATCCAGGGAGAGGGGTGCTAGGTGGGAGTTACAAAGTTTGCTGACCTTTCCTCTGCACCATCACGTCCTGGGTCTTCTGTGTGTTGGTCTGGTTCTGGATCAGGTCTGTGAAGGTGGAAAGCCTCAGTTACCCTTCACAGCACAAACTCAGAGCTCTGGCTTCGTGCTTCTCTGTGTCACTTACTGTGCAGATAGCTGATTTGTGCCTCCAGTGTCACCTTCTGGGTTTGTTCTCTTTGCAGTTTATCTGCAACAATGGCAAGAAGAAAACCAAGGCTGGTGTCAATCTCTGTGTCTTTATGTAAGGATGGCAACTTTCCCTTTCCCCACATTTAATGGGGAGGGGGTGTTGTTGGCTGCACTGAATTTTCTTCTCTGAAGGGACATGAGTTTTAGCTGGTAATTGCTCCATTTCATCAGCTTTCCCTAGCGTACCCTGTGTTTTATTAATTTCTGTGTGAGATCTGTTATGAAAATAAACTGCTGGCCCTGTTCTCTTCCTGGGTTGTGTTTTAAAGTAGCAGTGTGAAGTCTGGGGGGGGTTGCCTGAATTGGTATCTTTAGATGCTATTAGGTCACATTTAATACACCAGTGACACCCTCCACCACGCAGCAGCACCTCAGACAGTAGCGGGCGATGCCCTGCCACTGAGCAGGCTTGTGTTGCAGCATCTGACGGGTCTGACAGGGGTGCAGAAGCCCTTATCAAAGCTGAGGACTCATCTCTGGTTTATCTTTTTTCTGGGTCAGGTTTTTATTCCATGCTTTCTTCTAGAAAAGTTACTGCACTCCTCTGGAGTCCTTTAATCCAGTTGGAAATGACTTCAGGAGCCCTCTGGAAACCACTAGCTCAGCAAGCCAAGATGCGTGGCACATCTTGCACACGTGTGCTTGGCTTTAAGGACTGTGATTTTAAGGCTATTTTCCTTATCTTCCTTTCATCTGGAGGATGGATGTGCCCCCCACCACTGTCCCCTTGCCCACCATACCTTCCATGGTGCTGATGCGCTCTGCCTTCAGGTGGTTGTCCTCCCGCAAGGCGCTGGCTTGCTGGTGGAGCAGGGTGTGCTCGTTCTGCAGGCTGCCCAGGGCTTGCTGGAGCTGCTCATTCTGCGTGTCTGCTCGCTGGGGGTGAGAAGAGCCCTGGCATCATCAGCCCAGCCCCAGCACCATGCCGTGGGCAGCCTGTGAGCACGTGGCTTTGGCCAGTGAAAGGCAGCCCCAAGCTGAGGGCTGGGTTGTGGCCTCTGCCCATCATCCAGCGGGATGCTCTGCTTAGGGATCTCACCCTGGGGGCTGCGCTGCTTTCGAACTGGGAGATGCAAGCTCCCATGGGTGCTGCTCTGTTGGGGGTGTCACGTACCTGCAGCTTGCTCTGCAAGACCTGGGAGCAGCTCTCAAGCTCAGCGTGCGCTGCGCTCAGCTTGGTCAGTTCAGCTTTGAGCGTGGTGTAGTGCTCTTTCCAGAAGGCAAGGTCCTCCCTCGTGGCTGCCAGGCTTCTCTGTGGGGAATACAAGGGCCCAGGGAATGGGCTGTGACCGGGGACTTTCCCCAGACTGATGGGCACCGCGTGGAGCTGGGGCAGTGTGCCTGCCTGCTGTGCCAGGGCCATAACATCCTGCGTGGGGCTGATGCCATCTGATGGACGGCATGCAGAGGGCTCGCTCTGCTGCCGGGAGGATTCTGAAGCCTGGCAGTAGCTGGGATGAGTTACCTGTTTTTCTGAAAATACCACTTATCTTGTAGGTCAGAGCAAAGTGTTGCCTCTTGGGGGGGTGGGTGGGGAGGGGGGAATCCCTTTTTATATAAAGAGCAACTGCAGAAAATAGTGTCCCTGGATGTCTGTGTGTCTGTGTGGGGCTGCTTTCTCTGAGTGCAGGATGGGGAAGAAGGGTTGATGGAGGAGAAGGGAGGATGTTTAGAGCTGCCAAGCAGCGGTGTGTTTCCCCCAGCTGCTAAGCTGCTTTGGACTTTGCTTAAAAAAAAGAAAAAGAGATATTTTTGCATCTTTGCTCCTAATGGTCAGCTAGTTGCTGCCCTTCCCTGAGGTGTGGGGGCTCTTTGCTGCTGTTGGACTGGATTAAAGCCAAGCCAGGGTGAAATGTGCTGCTTACTTGAGAATTTTGCAGCTGCTGCTCTGTTTGGAGCTTGTCCTCCAGCATCTTCTGAAGAGCCTCTTTTGCTTTCTGCTCGTAGGTCTGTTTCTGGTCCTCCATCTCTACCAGGATCTTCTTCACACACTCCTTTGAGTAACTCTTTAAAGGAAGAATTAAAGTGCTTGGAGGATCTTATCTGATGTATTCCTGATCTCGCCTGTGACAATGCTACTGCTAACTTGCTGTGAAGCATTGCCTCAGCAAGGAGGAAAAGTCCTTTTCAGATCTGTATCTAACCAGATTGCTCAGAAACAGAGCCCTGACCTGGTTGGGTATTCTGTCAGGTCTCTGTTTCTGTGCTTCTCAGGGGTCAGGTGTTACCTGGGTGCAGGTCTGCAGCTGATTTTCAAGTGCCCTTAGTTTACACTTCAGTTTATCTTCATTCAGCTGACCCTAGGGGGAAAAAACAGTTGAACCCATGTGTGGAATGTTGAGCTGTACAGTATACCCCCAGAGTTTTGCTTGTTTCACTTTCTTCCTTGTCATCTATAATATTGTGGCTAAACTTGCTCAGACTCATTTCAGTGCTCAGATAACCCCTCGTGATCTCAGCATAAACAAGATACAGGGGAAGCAAACCTTTTATGCACTGAAAAACTCTCCTGGGGCAGTTCCATGGGGTGCAGGTACTTGCTGTGAGCTGGGAAGTACAGAGCAAGGGGATTTCAGGTTAGTCTGGCTGGCATAGCTGCTGGTCCTCATGCACAGCCCTGTTCCCTGGCCTCCAGGAGCCAGGGATGGATGCTCCTTGCCTAAAGCTCTGGCTGCTGCTAAGGTCTTGTCTTGCTGGTTCCCTTAGGAACTAGGTTGGGTCTGCATTACAACATCTAGCAGCTGGGCAGGGGGATAGAGGGCAACAGCAAAGATTGATTTTCCTGATAACCTCCTCTCAGTGTTACTCAGGCTTCTGAAGTTCTGTGAAACCAGACTGCATGCAAATGCAGATAAAACCTCTAGCAAGGCCTTCACGTAGGCTGTTTTTCCACCACCGATACTGGTATCCTCCTCTTTTTGAAGTCAAGCCTCTGAAAAGCAGCTCCTTGATGTTACAGGAATAGCTGCTAGACCCAAGCAAAACCAGATTCTCTGGTGTCTTAGCACTGTTTAAATTTGCACAGAAATAAGTTTGCAGTCCAGGAGACTAAATCTTCCCAGTTCAGTTGTTGATACGAAGACCTGAAGGCTCTATTGTCTTGGAAAGTGGGTGGAATCTTGAAAAGCATCTTTGTAAGTGAAACACTATGCCCAGCTTTCCTCTGCAGTTTGTTTTATTTGCTGTCTGCAAAGGTTCCTGTTGGAGGGTGGTGGTGTCACAGCCATTGGGCACAGATGTAAATGACTGTGCAAAGTACGAGGTGGCAGAGCACCAGGCCCCTCCTACGCTTCAGAGATGTGCTGGCAAGCTCCTTTTGTGGAGAGGCAGCCTATACATTGGCAAAGGAACATAAAGGTTTCCCTAAACAAGTAGAGGTGGCTGTTCAGGCTGGTACCAGACCAGCATGGCAGCAACAGGGGAGCAATGTACATGGGAGGGTGTAGGACAGGATGCCTCTCACCAGCGAGGTCACAGGAGCCAATCTTGGTCGAGGCCTCGTGCTGAGGGTTATCAACATGAAAGGGGATGCTTTAAAAACCCCAAACCAAACCCCTGGCACTATACAAAACACCAACACCCCAGGGCCACCATCACCCATCTCGGGGTGGTGGCTTTTCCTCTCGCAACCGTGTCCCTGCTGCAGTTACAAACGCTGCCTGGGGGTCCCTGCACGGCTCCTGGCTAGAGACAAAGGACACCCATGCTCCCAAGTACCAGGTTTGAATTTTCCATAGCCCTCTTCTCCAGGATTACCTGAATGGGGAGCTCCAAAACCTCTCTCAAAGCCTTCTGCAGGTCTCTCTTGCTGTGGTTTAAGTGCCATCTCAGGATTTTAAGCTGGTTTTGGCTGACAGCTATAGCATTCTGGTTGTACTGTTCACTTGGTGCCTTATCTGATACTCCTTCCCTTAATCATTTTAAATAGCTACTCCAAAGCAATAGTAATAAATTCTGTTTCTGGAAGGCTTCCAGTTTGCCCAAATGTGATGCTTGTGCTAGGAAACAAAGTCCATGTAGTAGCAGTAATGCACTGGAAAAGACAGAGCTTAAACTTGGCAGCCCTGTGAGGTGCTTCCCAAAGTCAGGCTCCCTTCAGAGGTCAGGGTGGGAAGAGAATGTATTAAAGTAGCAATTCTCTTCTTTAAGAGATTCTAAGAGATTAAGAAGAATTCTCTTCTTAGAGAAGAACGATTATCAATATGGTGAGAAGTGCTTTGTGTGTGTGTATATATATATATAAAAAACCAATTCTCTTAAAGAAGAGAATTCTCTTAATAATAATGAGACTGACTTGGCTTCCTTCATCTGGCAGCATCTCTGAATCAGCTAAGCTAATTTTACAACAGACGGGGGGATTTAAGCACAGACCTGTGGTAGGAAGATCTCTAACCCCAAAGTAAAATCACAGGAGGGGGAAGGAACCAAATGCTTTATCCCTTCAGTTCCAGGACACCTCCATCCTGCAGAGTATTTGCTTGCTCCCTCAAGGCAGGAGCCCCCCATGGATACAAGCAGCACTTGTAACCAGCTCTTTTTATTGTATTGTAACTTGTAACTCAAAACCAGCTCTGTGGCTGTCTCAAGGCTTACTGTCCTAGTGTTCATGTGGATGCAATGGCATTTCTTTGAGACCTGAAAAGATTAGAAACCTGGTACCTCAGCCAGACCTGGAAAGGGGTGACCAGCCATCAGTTCCCACGGCACAGCGGTACAGTACGGGACCTCTCCTTCCCTCCTGGAGAAGCCCCCAGCTCCAGCCTCCCTCTGCCTGTGTTCCCCTCCACCCAGCCAGCATCCACCTAGTTTGCCCCATCGTCCCAGCTGCCAGCAGCAGGTTAATTTTTACTCTGCTGGCAGCCTGAAAGGCAGAGGCAGTGGCAGAGCCTCTCCACTGCAGCAGAGAGAGCCAGAAGCAAAGTGCACCCACCTGCTTTTAACCCGAGGTTTCATGGCTGCTTCCTGCGGAGTGTGGCAGGGTGTTTTTTCCTGCTCATGTTATATTTGAGGCAGCAAGCACAGGCGGAAGCTTCTAACCACAGCACCAGGGGCTTAGAGCATCGTGCCCAATCGCTCGCTCTCCTGCTCCAAACCAGCTTTCAAGCTGCTTTTTTTGTTGTTGTTGTTGTTGTTTTTAATGGCCAAGTGAAGTGTAAATTGATGCTTGATTGCATCACCCTGCATAAAATGCATCGTCTTAATTTTACCCCCTCACAGCAAAACAGGAAAGGGTCCTGTATCAGTGCTGCCCTGAGTGGTTGGGTGTTGTGGGGCAATAGCTGGGTGCTGGGCTGTGATTCAGCAGTGCGCAGGAGGTGCCAAGGTATCATGGTCTTGGCTCCTCTGACCTGTGTTTGGGGCCAGAATAAACCTCCCCCCCATACTCCCCCCGAAAAGAACCAGGGAAGTGGTGTGTGCAGGATGTCCCCATGGGAGGGGCTGTCAGCCTTTGTTTTCCCAGATAAAGACATCATCTGATTGCTCCCCCACCCGATGAGTATTTGCCAGGGCCTGGGGGCACCAGATCATCAGCTTGATGCATCTAAAAAACATATTTTTGGGGTGAGATGTGGGAGGGAAAGCTTCAAAATATTTTAAAGCTCTTTTGGCCAGGAAGGAAACCTCAGTGGAAGGTGCCTGTGGGGTAGATTGCAATTTTTTTCCCCACTTACAGGCTTCTATTTGCTTTTCATTTAAGAAAAAGTGGGAAAGGGGCAAGTACAAAACCCAACCAAGGCCTCACAGAAGGGGAATGGTTTGCACTTCTTGTTGTTCTAAAAGCAAAGTACCTTTTGTAGCAATCTTTTAGGGGACAAAAGGGGGAAAACTTCAGGCAAAGTTTCCCCCTGACCTCTGAGTGTGTGTCCAGCCCTCCCTGCAAAAACAGCTGACAGCAAGGAAGGATGCAGGGCATGCAGGCACTGTGGGAGAGTGGTTTTGCCCCATGTCTTGCTGGCTGGGTGTTGGGCTTCACACCTGTAGCATCCCCACACCTGCAGAGCCCCAGAGCTGTGCAGAGCAAGAGCTTAGCTCCAAGAAGGAAAGACAGACAGACCTAGGCTCTTCTTGCTTCACACAAGCCTGGTCCTAGGCACAACCTCTCCCTCCCAGCCCTCCCCCGCCCCGCCAAATCACTACATGAGGTTCTGGTACCTGCCAGGATTTTTCTGATGCTTGCAGCAGGGTGGAGAAAAGCTCCTGCAGAATGACCATCTTCTGCTTAAGCAGCAGCTCACGGTGCAGGGCCTCCTGAAGGAAGGGGAGACTGGGTCAGTGGGACCCCCAGATCTGCCGGGGACCCCCCTAGTCTGGCAAGCATCCCTCCATCAGGGCTTCTGCTGTGCCAGGGGGCTCAGACAGGTCTTTGAGTTCAGTGGCTTATCTGGAGCTTTCCTGCCCAGTTTCCTTGAACTTGGGCACTGTGGTGATGCTAACTGGGCATTTAATAATTTTAACAGCATTGATCTGCTTGCTGAGGGGGTACTTAGCAGGTTTGGGTACCTACCTTCAGGTAGTTGGACAGCTGCACCATCTCCTGAAAGGGGAAGGGCAAGTGGTTAATCCCATGGGATTCTTTGTAAATGTTGTGAGAACTTGCTACAAAATCCAAATATTTTGGCCAAAGGGGGAAGTTCCCAGCTGGTGTTTGGGTAGAGGAGGAGACCCTGCTGGGGTTTGTTTGCTTGTTTTTTCAGGGAAGTGAAAACATCTTCTCCTGCAACTTACAGCATTGGAGCTGTGGCATCTTTGCCATGGGGTCTATTGAAAGGGGCAGCTGCAGAGCCCTGGGGTAGAGTCCCCTCCCTCTTCCACAGCAGCTGATTCATCATTTTTGAAGCTCTAGAAACTGAGCCTCAGTCGGTGCCCCAGCCAGACACTTTAGAAACCGATTTAATTTGCAGGAGTTCCAGGCTGGTTATTGTCTGCACTTTGCTTACCTTGTTCAAAACTGCTATTCCACAGCTAAAATAAAAAGAGAAAGGGTGTTACTGAGGTGGGCACGCCGTGGGGGTCTGCAGCTGCCTGTGCCACCAGACCCCAGCACACTGGGGATGTCTGTACAGGGATGACTCGTGCTGAGGTGCAACGTGTCTGGGCTCAGGCATCACTGCTGCCCTGTGGTACCCAAATTTGTGCCCCGTGGAGGGAGGGGAGGACAGGACTGGCTTACTCTGTCTGCTGGCTCGAGTGTTTCACTCCTGCATGTGGATGTGCAAGGGTCTGGGTTCCTGGGAAAGGAAAGCAAAGCAAAAGGGTGTGAGTGATCCCCTGCGCGAGGGGCTGTGATGAAGCCCTTCTCTTTGGGTGCCCATCTCTGCTCTGAGGGCATCGCCTCTGGCACACAGAGTGGCTGTTGAAGCAGTGGCTGGGAATGTGGCTCTAGGCACAAGAGGCCAGGGAGAGTCCTGCTCAGATGGACAGAGATGTAGAAGCTGAGCAGTCCTGCAAACCAATGCCAGTTCCCAGGCCACTGGATAATTTGGGGCGCTTATGGGGAAGCCATAAGGGCAAAGCAGGAATGCTCTTTTCCACAGGGCAAAGAAGGAATGTTCTTAACATTGCCCTGTTCTTGTAGGGGAAGCTCAGCCTGGGATAGTGCAACTTGGCACAGGCATGGGGCTGCTGGCAGGGGAGCTCGGGATGGAGGGGAGCGACTGGCTCGCATCCCAAACCGCTCCGTGGAGACTTGGAGGCAGGAGGGAAGTGCCGTGGCTGCTGCTGTGCTGGGAAACGCCAGCACTCCTCACCTACCTTGGGTGTTCACAGAGGCACCTTGCCTGGGGACAGCTTCTGCCGAAATGCTGAGAGGGGGTGTGCAAGGGAGAGCGGGGGGCAGCTCCACGGGTGCTGGAACAAGAGGGTGGCACGAGTCAGCATCTCTCCAAGGTGGCTTGTAGGGAGTGGAGGGGAAGGGGCTGTGGCCAGGTCAGGCTCTGTCCCTGCAGTGACTGAGTGAAGAGCCTCAGGGAGATGCCTAGAAACCATGGCAAATCCATGAGGATCTGCTGCTTTGGCTACAGCAGCTCCAGAGCTCTGTGGGGGAAACCTGCTGGCTTTGGGGGTAACATGACACACCAGAACAGGACGAGGCCCCCCAAAGTGCCTAGAGATTTTTGGTGGGGGAGAAATGAGGATTTGGGAGGCAGGGAGCTGGGTTCTGGGTTGGCTGCCACGGAGCAGGTACTTGCTCTGTGCTGGCTTCCCTGGGGCTGTGTTACCCCTCTGCCCCTCGTTACCTCTGCACATGCAATCAGGGGAGTGTGCTGTGCAGGGGGTGTATGTGTACGTGCTTGTTCTAGATTCCTGCTGTCTAGCAGGTGATTGAAGCCAGGGAACCAAATGGCAGCAGGAGGTGGGTAACTGCTCTGTGAAGGGGTCCTGTGGGGAAGTCCCTGGTGTTTGACTACCTCTGCCCATGGAGGCTTGTGCAGCCCCTGGGGTGAGCTCACTTTGCATGGGCTGTGAGTTTAGGAAGAAATGGGTTTGGTGCTCAGATTGGGGGGTTTCACATTTCACCCTCCTGCAGATGTTGTTCCAGGCAGTGACTCCTCTGGGCTGTGGTTAGCTGTGCAGCACCAGGCAGGCCACGAGTGCCAGGGAGTCTCCAAATTCCTGCACCCTTCCTGATGGTGCAGGTGATGGAGGGAAGCCAAGTGCTTAGAGCTGAGTTTTCCAGGGTAAAAAGGACCTGTGTAAGTGCATAGTTGGAACCTGGCACTGAGGATGTGGGGTCCCACTTGGAGGAGCAGGAGGGGAGCGTGCTGGGGGGAGGGGACAGCGTCTACCTGTGCCAAATTCTGCAGTTCCTGAGGAAATGCATGTTTTGTCTGTGCATTCCCACTTTTGGGCTGTACTTTAATGTCGGTCTCCATGCTGCTGTGGTCGGTGGACAGGCTGTGACCACTTTAGTGGGTGCTCTCTGGAGAGGGCAGAGCATTGCGCTGCGCTCAGTGGTGGGGGCTGGACGTTACCTGGAGCAAGGCGAGTGATCTCAGCTCCAGCCATGAGGAGGGGTCCAGGGGGGTGCGTGCTTTGGGCTCCTTTGGACTCCCAGCATCATCGCAAACCAGGTTCCTCCTTCTCAGGAACTCCCTTTGCCGGGGGCTCTGCGCGGGCCCCTCCGCTCTCCTGCCTGGGGAGCGGCAGGTGGTCGCGTTGTGCCGCCGCCGCCGGTTCTCCCGTGTCTCGTGCCGCCGCTCACACTTCTCATCGTAGCTCTCGGCCGGTCTGCGCTGCGGCCGGGCCTTCTCGGGCTGGCTGATCATGTCGGGCACAGCTCTGCTGCTCCTGGCGTCCTCTGTCCCTGTGAAACTAAGGGAACAGGCATGATTTGAGGGAGAACTCATTGTTTGTAAGGTTATGTGAGCGTGAGGTATCGGATGCTGGGGGAACTGGGCTGGGTCAGCCTGGAGAAGAGAAGGCTGTGGGGGGACCTCATTGCAGCCTGCCAGTCCCTGAAGGGAGCAGAGGAACAGGAGGGGAATCAGCTTGTTCAAGGGCAGAGACTGGCAGGACAAGGGGGATGGAGTGAAGCTGGAGGAGGGAAGGGGGAGAGGAGAGATTGGGGGGAAGTTCTTTGCAGAGAGAGTGGTGAGGGGCTGGAACAAGCTGCCCAGAGAGGGGGTGGGTGCCCCATCCCTGGGGGTGTTCAAGGCCAGGTTGGCTGGGGCCCTGGGCAACCTTGTGTAGCTCCAGGCCTGGAGGTTGGTGTCCCTGCCTGTGGCAGGGGGTTGGAGCTCTGTGATCCTTGGGGTCCCTTCCAATCCATGCCATTCTATGATTCTGTGATATGCTGGGTCTGGGGATCGTTGTGCAATGGGTACAAGTGGTGTTCCCAGAGATACTTGCTCTGTGTGTGGGAGTGTAAGACGCTCTGTGCTGTTCCTGCTCCTCTAGCAGGTGGTGCTGACAGGGGGATGCTTGGAGCAGAATTTCGAACAATTAACGCAGCCTTGTGAGCTTGGCCTCAGAACCAAGCACTCATGCTCCCATCATCATCAATGATGATCCCCCTCCTGGTAAAATAAAATCCCTCTGTGCTTCAAACTGACTCTTTGTGCACCCTGTTACAGCTCTTCAGCCAACATAAAGCACACAGTGAAAGCACAGGAAGAGTAGTAACTGCTGTTCCTGCAGTGAACTTCTCTTAAGTGTGCACTTCTTTTGCTGTTGCCTTTTTTCATAGCTCCAAATATCGTGGTGCTGTGGTGTGACTTTCTTCCCAAGCAGCTGCACTGTGTTTCTTAGCGGTGGCTGCCTGTTCTGTGTGCACAGAGAGGTCTGGAGCACTGAAAACTTTGCAGTGTTGTGAGGGTTTGGGGATTTTTAATTTTTTTTTAATGGAGCTTCTGATAAGGTCCCCCCATACCCACTCCCTGAAGAATAGAGCTACAGAGTGCTGCTTTCTTACCCCCTGGCTGCTCTCTGCATCCCCAGCTCATGGGTTGGATGCTGTTTAACAGCATACAACAACATGCTGCCTTGAAGCCTGAAGCTGGATATGACTCTGTAGCTTGGGACAATGTGTGCATCTACAGCTAAACCCACTCTCAACCCTTCAGGACAATCTAAAAGCATATTTCAGCTGGTTTTTTTCTTAATTTTAGAAATAACCCAATTGCATGTTGAATACGGGCCTCGGATGTCATGCTCAGTCCCCACTCATCCAGCTCTTCCCAGCAGGTCCCTCTCCTGCCTGGGCTGCTTCTGGGTTGCCCAGCCTGGCACCGTACACCCCAACAACAGCTCTTGATATCCTCTGTTAACCAAAAATGCACTTTAAAGCAAGGTAAAGCTTAAAGAAATACATGGTCTACTACTCACCCCGCACTGAGCAAACTGCTGAGGCCTCCTTGACAAGCTAATACTCCATTTCCTCCTTCTGTTACCCTGAATTACCCTCTCTAATTAGCACACACATCCTTTATCTTTGCCTTCCAAGCTGTTGGGCTTCTTGCTTCAAGGGAAACAAGATTAAAAAATAAAAGTGCTGCTTGCTGGTTCATGTTCCAGCCTCTCAGTGTCAATGGTGGAGGCTGAGAACAGGGCAGAACCAAATGAGGAAAGAAGGTGCACACCCCTGCTTTTGGCATGGCGGCTCCACTCCCCTCCATCCCTCACCGGCCCCAGTGCTGCGGGCACTTACCTGGCCCAGGGCGGGGGTCCCGTCCTACCCCTGAACCGCCCCAGAGGAGCAGGAGGCTATCAGGCACGAACACGCTCCATCTGCCATCTTCGTGCCAACCGCCCCATTCTGCTGCTCTCGCTCTGGGAAACAGGAAATGTTGCAGCCACAGCCGAGCCCCGGTTCCTGTCCCTGCTCGCAGCCTGGCTACGGGCACCCGGCTCACGGCGGGGTTTGGGTTACCTTGGGACCCCAAAGCCTCCAGCATCTCTAAGCAGAGCTAGAGAATATCTTTTGGGTCATCTCCCCTTATCGGTCTCTGACTCGTGGAAGTTGAGTGCTGGTTCCTGGAGCTGCCTGTGGCACTTGAGGACCGAGCGTCCCCAAGCTGCTCCGCGGCAGAGAGATCCTGACCTAGTACAGTAATGCTACTTATTTTAAGGCTTCTTGCAGATTGGAAAGGGGAAAATGCGTATCAGCAGCTGAGGGCAGGTCAGGAATGGCAGAAAGGCGTTAGGGTCTTTAGAGAAGTGAAAGCTGTGTTAATGCAAATCGTGCTGGGAGGTCGGTTTAACCAGCCGGGCGCTGATAAGGGCTCTGCGCCTGTGCACGTAGGGAAGGAACATCAGCCACAGCACACACATCTTGTAAAGCAATGTAGGGTTTATTGTTATGGAGACCTGCCTGAAAGGAATACACAACAACACTTCCAGGTTCAGAGATCCTCTTGTGGCTTTGGGTGGCTCGTGCGTGCTGCTTGGCCCAACCCCTCCCCGGGCCAGAACAGTTTCTGCAGCGGGATGCTGGCAGCAATCCTGCTGCTTGGAGCTTCCCTGAAGAGCCTCTTGGTTGGAAAAAGCCAGTCACAAGAGTTCATTGCTGGAAAGGATGTTTTCATGCTGTGTCTTGTCTTGGGCGCATCGCCGCGGGGCTGTGCCGGTGGCTTGGAAAAGGGCACCCAGCTTAACCCCCGAATCCCTGGGGACTGGCCCAAGGTGTCCCAGCACGCTCGCCTCCACGGGGGCTACGTCCTTTGGATGTTTTCCACCTTGTAGCCGTTCCTGAGGACGGAGTCGAGGAAGTCGGGGGCGATGCCCCGGAGGAAGAGCAGGCTGCCCACCGTGCCGTAGGGGTAGTGCAGCTCCCGCTGGCGCAGCGCCCCGCTCTTGATGATCTCCAGAGCACACTCCTCCTTGGGTGCCGGCGTGTCCCGGATGGCGTGAGAGACTGCTCGCACGGCGCTCTCTGGAGGGAGAGGTCAGTGTCAGATAAGGGGGCTGCTTCAGGTACCACCGGCTCGCTCGGGGTGGGGTCTGTGGCTTCCTCTAATGAACCTACAAAGTCTGGGGGTTGGACCTACTTAGCAAGGCTTAGAGTAGTTAAAATAAGTAGAAGTGTAGTGGTGTCCTTCCCTTCCCACCTTGCAAGCGGCCGTAGGACTGGACTCCCACCTCCCCTGGTTTTACTGCAAGGATCAGAGAGTCAAACCTCTCAGGCCACGCTTGGCAAAGCTCCCACAGTCCCGCAGCTGCTGAGGGTCCAGTGGCAGGGGTGAATCAGCGTGCTGAGCAGCCTGGGGACAGGGTGGGGGGCAGAGGGGTGGGCTCGTTTCTGCTGGGCTCTATCTGGAGTCATGGGGCCCCCATGATGCTGAGCTTACCTGTGTTGATGTAGCCCAGGACGCAGACTGTGATGGAGACGTTGACCTTGTCCACAATGAATTCCTGTCGCAAGGAGCTGAAAAATCCATCTAAGGCAAACTTTGTGGCAGAATAGGGGGCATTAAATGGGCCAGCAATTTTACCTGGAGCAGAGACACAAGGTCAGGATTCAGGTACTGGACAGTCACCAGGCTGCACTGCTCTCTTCTCCCTTCCCCTTGCCCTTTAAGGAGCTACAGTACTGTGATTTAGGTGATGGAGTGGTTTAGGTGGTGGAGTAAGCTGTTGTGAGTGCTTGAGAAACAGATAAATGCAGGGATGGTTTAAAGGTAACACGTGGTACTGCTCTCATACTCCTGCATGTACACCCATGTACAGCAAATGCTGTGTAGTATGTGGCTGTGCACACAGTAACCTGTGGTGTGCAGCACGTGAAGGTGACTGTGGGTGCCCAGACTAGCAGGACAGGGCACAGGTTATAAATCCCTTGGAGGAATTGAATTGTGTGCCCAGGATGTGAGCTGAGTGCTGATTCTGACTCCCAGCAGGATGGCTCTCTGCCTGATGGGCCCTATCCTGCCTTTTGGAGAAGATGCAGTGGGGAACCCTGGCAGGTGGAGGAAGGGTCGTGGGCAGGGAGAGCCTGGCCCCTCGTGTGCTCACCTGCCATGGATGACACAACAACGATGTTGCCCTCGCTCTCCTTCAGCATGGGCAGGGCAGATGTGGCCATGGCCACATAGCTGAGGAAGTTGGTCTCGAGGAGCTTTCGTACGTGCCCAACGTCCCCATCGAAGAACTTGAAGTAGCTGCGACCGATGTGATTCAGGATGAGCATGTCCAGGCCTCCTGCAAGCAAAGAGCTTTTGCTATTAGCAACCTGCACCTCAAAATAAATGAGCTGCTTGAGGGCTGGGATGGCCCCGAAATGTAGTGTAGGGTGTGTTGGGGAGAGGGTGGGGAGCTGCCCCTCCTACCTACCCCAGGTGTTCTCAGCCTCCTTCACCACCACCTCAGGGAACGTGGTGTCCTCCATAGAGCCACTCACGTAGCGGGCAGACGCAGCGCCCAGCTCGAGGCATCGCTTCACAACCTGTGGTGACAGTGAGAACCGTGTTGGCAATGGCCATCTTTCATGGACCCTCCCACCCCGTGTCCCACAAAGGCCTTTGTAGCATATCTCTGTGTCCTCTCCCTCACAGGAGGAGACCCATTGCCCAGGAGAGTTTCTGGCTGTGGAGTGAACAGAGGCACATCTGAGCCAGTACTTGATGTTTCTCAGCAGGGCAGGATTGTGTAACTCGGGGTCTTTGTATGTGGGGTGTGTGTATGTGTCAGAAGGGGCTTGTGTTAGGGAAGCGCTGGGTAGGTGGTAGGGTGCCTGGAATCCTGTGTGCCTCGCTGGGGTTGGTATCAGTGTTCTGCCCCTGATGGGTTCTGGCTCCCAAACGTGTCTTGTGCACCCTGCTTGCCATTTACTTTCTGCAGCTTGGCCTCTGTCCGTGCTGTGAGCAGTAGGTGGGCCTCCATGCGTGCCAGGTGATATGCCATCTGCTCCCCGATGCCGCTGCTGGCCCCGGTCACGATCACCCGCTTTCCCCGCAGCATCTCTGGAGAGGAGGGCACAGAGCTCAGAGCTGGCACAGCCTGTACCATTCCCCTGCCCGTGGGCTGTGTGGCTCCTCTCTGCCCCCGCCACCCCTCACCCTGGGGTGTGGAGGGCTGCAGCCAGCAGCACTGCCCCACTGCAGCTTGTGCTGCTTGTGTAGGCCCCCACAGGGGTCCACTGGCTAATCCCAGTTGGGGAGAGAGTGTGAGGCTTGAGCTCTGCACCCAGCCCGGCCTGGGAGTGGGTTTCTGGAAATGGGAATTACTGACTAATAAACAGATTAACTGCTTCAAGGGGAGAACTGCACGGTTCCTAAACAAATGACTTCCTGAGATCAGACCCTTGCCACGCATCCCAGCAGAGCCTGTGAGCTTTCCAGTGCACTCAGGGTGCTCTGACCCTCGTGCTGGGGGCTGCACTCCCCTCTGCACCCCCTCCACACCCTCAGCCCCCCATGCTGTGGCTATTGGGGCTGCTCTTTGGGCAAGCCCTTCCAAGAGCCTGTGTTTTTCCGCTCGGGCAGCAGCCTTGCCGACTATGGCTTTAAAGCAGTGACTTACCTTCACTGAAGTTCTCGCTTGCTGAATAAAAATAAAAGGCCATTGCCAGTCCCAGCAAGGGGACGAAAACCTTGAGGAGCAGACCCATGCCCCTGCGAAAGCGTGGGCAGGAGCGAGAGAACCTCCGGGGCTCTGGCTGTGGGGAGGTGGACGTGTGTCTCAGGGGCTGGGAGCGATGGCAGTTTGGAGCTGGTTCTTATCTTGCACGACTCCACTGGTATCTGTTAGACCTTTTCTTTGTGCTTCCGTGATTTAGCAAACATTAACTGGATGGGGAGCATTGCTGTGGACTTTAGGCTGTCCCTTTGCACCCTTGTCCTGCGTTTGAGGTGTGGTTTTTTGGGAGCATTGTGGGGACGCGCTGAAGGAGCAATGGGCATGTTGTTTGGGGTGCAGACCTCCTGGGGTGGGCACCCCTCTCTCTTTGTGCCTCCCTTCCTCACTAGCTGCTGCACGGATTTACTGACCAGCAGCCCCCCTGCGTATGGGAATATCTAGAGAGAGCAGGGCTGGCTTAGACCTTTGTCAGTGCTTTGGAGTTCTCCTACGTGGTACCGCCGCTGGTGTGATGCTGAGGGTTTGTTGGGTGGTTCCTACACCTACAAAACTATTCTCTCTCTGGAGGAATGTACTGACTGCAAGCAGCAGTAAAAGAGCCAAGGGGGTGAATAATAAAGATCTTCAGCTCTGACAAGTGTTGTGTGTCACGCTGCTCAGTGTCTGCCTGGGCATATGGCGAAGGGGCCTGTGAGTGATCTTCTGAAAGAGAAAGTTTAAAGGGCAAAACCCACTCTGTGTGTGCTGGTTTGTGTGGGCATTCTCAGGATGAGCAGCCCAGCAACAGCAGTTCCTGATTCCCTGTAGAAAGGGAGGAGCAAACGGATCCTGGGCAGTACTTTGGTGGGGGGGTTGGGGGGCTTTTGTGATGGTTTGTCTCAGGATGTTGGTGCTTGAATGGCCAGAACCATGTTGGATGTAAACACATCAGCTTGGGTGCTGCTGCAGGGGTTGGGGATGCATTGCAGAGCTTGCTGTGGGCTTGTGTTCAGTGTGTGATGCTCCTGGGCCCTGAGCTCCCAGCCTTGGGTGGTGATGCAGCAGCTCTTCGCATCTGGAAGGCGTCTGCCAGGTATACTCTGTGTGTAAGAAACTGCTGTGCTTGGAAAGCCTTACTTGGGGTAAAAACTGGTGTGTAGTTAAACTAACAAGTACCGGGCTAAGGAGATGGCCCTTCCTAAGGATAAATAATGAAGGATTGTTGCTTCAGCTTCCCTGTTGAAGGCAAGTCTGTGGTGTCGTGACACTTGCAGCAGCGTGTAGTGATGGGGAGAGGGGGATGAAGGACCCACAGCGCAGGCAGAGAGGGTGAGTTAGTAGTTTTATTGAATTACTGGCTTGTTACTGCTTGCCCCCAGTCTGGGGCAGGGGAGGGGTCTGCCTAGGAGCGATGCTGCAGGCATCCGCATCCCTCCCGCCTCGGACCGCGCTGCGCGGCCGGAGCCGGTTCTCTCGACCTCCTCCTGACGTCATTACCTCGTCCCAACGCGAGCGGGGCTCTGCCGGGCCGCCCGTGTCCCGTCCCCCCCATCCCCGTGCGAGGAGCGGCGGCGGGACCCGGCTGCACGTCCCGTCCCCGCCGGCAGAGGAGGGTGTTGGACCGGCGAACCCCACCCCACCCTCCCCCCGCTCGCGCCGCCGGGCCCGCTCAAGGCCGGGGGGCGGCGCGGGGCCCCGGCCCCTCTCCGCGCAGGGCGTCCAGCCGGTACCGGCTGCGCACCAGGTAGTCCAGCAGCTCGGCGGCCCAGTCCCGCAGCAGCAGCGGGATCCTGGTGGAGCCGTACCGGTAGTAGAGCTCCCGCCGGCGCAGCGCTCCGCCCTTGAGGATCTCCAGCGCGCACTCCTCCCGCGGCGCCGGCGACACCAGCAGCACGTCGGCGGCGGCCCGCACCGCGCTCTCTGCCCGGGGGCACACGGGGCTCAGCCCGGGGACCGAGGGGGCCGTCGCCCGGGGGAGGGTGCTGGGTGGGATGCGGCGGTGCGGGGCCGGAGCAGGGGGATGTTGGTCGATGAGCCGGAGGACCCCACCCCCGAGGGGCCCGAACTGTGCTCATGCATCCCAGCACGTGGACAGCGCCCCCCACCTCTCCGGCCCCGAGATGCCCTAACCATGCTTGTGCACCCCAACATGTGCGGAACCCCTTGAGATGCCCTAATAGTTCTCATGCACCCCAGCACGTGTGGAGCCCCCTGAGCTACCCAAACCCTGCTTGTGCACCCCTGTATCTCGTCCCATCCATAGATGGGAGTGTGATGGGAGGTGGGTGGCCAGCACATCCACGTGTGCTATGTGAATGTTGGGCTGTGCCAGCCCGTGCACGGTATCTGGTTTGATGTAACGGGGGGATTAGATTTGTTTCTTGGTAGAAGAGAGCCAGAGCATGTTTTGCATGCGCCTGTGTTACAGGCTGGAGGAAAAGCAGCAGCAGAGGTGAGAGGGGAGTTGAGATGCAGGCTAGGAAGCAGAGAAGGTGATGCTTGGGGTCCTGATCAGCCAGACCGAACAGCACAGATCTTACCAGTATCAATGAAGCCGAGGATGCAGAGCGTGATGGACACATTAATGTTCTGAATGCTGAATTCCTGCCTCAGGGAGCTGAAAAATCCGTCCAAGGCAAACTTAGTTGCAGAGTAGGGGACCGTAAAGGGAAACCCAACTTTACCTGCACACAGAGTGAAGTTCTGTTAGAGTACAGAAAGCCTCTGCCCAAACCTCTGGTTTGCCCATTGTTGGGTCAAGTTATTTTTACCCAAAGGGAGCTGTTAGTGAAATGCCATCCTGGCACCTCAACAGCAGCGTTACAGGTATTCCTGCCAGCTTTCAGCTCTTCTAAGGTCTTAAGGCCAACGCTGTGTCTCAGGGTATGCAGAACCTGCAGTAGCTAGGAAACCCTCAGAGGGGGGAGATGGAGCAGAGTTTGAACCCCTGCCTCTGGATACTGAGCTAAGCTGACTGCCGGAAGACCGTAACTCACATACCGGCTGTGAGCAGGGACATCTGTTTGTGATTTAGTTTCCTGACTTAACAGAAACTTAGTAGAACAGAGTCATGGTTTTGTGAATAGTCAGTCAGTAACTCCACAAATGTTAGCAGCAACTTAACCTACCAAAACAAGGTGAGCGATCAGAGACCCAGGGACACTGCCACGTTTCTGCTGTTGTCCATAAAGCTGGAGGTGTATGAACACTCAGCCTCCCCAGCAGCATGTGGGGTTGAGTTACAGGGCTGGCCATAAAGCAAGCTGGGGCGATTGGATTGCGTCAGAGAATAAATTCCATTGAGAAAATACAAAAATAATCTGGATTTAGGTGCGGTGGTTTTGTTTGGGGGGGGGGGGGTTCGGTGTGGTGTGTGTACGTGAGGCAGTTACGGCTCCTTTATGATGCCTGGTGACTCTGCAGGCTGCTGGCTTCTGAAAAATCTCCCCATGGAGATGGAATCCCGTGTCACCTGCCTCACTGCCCACTCACCTGCCATGGATGAAACCACTATGATGCTGCCCTCGCTCTCCTTCAGCATGGGCAGGGCAGATGTGGCCATGGCCACGTAGCTGAGGAAGTTGATCTCGAGGAGCTTTCGTACATGCCCAACGTCCCCGTTGAAATAACCAAAGTATGACGTGCCGATGTGGTTAAGAATGAGCATGTCTAGGCCTCCTGCAAGCAGAGGAGCGGGCGTTAGCACAGGGTGGGAGAGGGCTGCAGCCAGCAGGCTCAGCCTTTTCTGGGAGCAGAAAGCATGCCATCAAATGAAATCAGGTTTTTGGGTCAGAGCTGTGACCTGTCATCTCTGGAGCAGGGATGGGATCCAGAGGGTGGCTGCCAGTAAAAATTTTGTTTTGCTTTTTTTTTTTTTTTTTTCCCCCTGGTTCAAAATACAAATGCCCCATCCCCAGGGAGATCCCCAGTGAGCTGCCCACAGCCCAGGATGGGTGCAGGGAGCTGCAATGCTGCGTTTCCGCAGCCGTGACCCATAACCGCAATAGCACAGCTGCTGCGAGTCTGACGGGCGGTTTCAGACCACAGTAGCTGGGGGGTGATGAAATCCAGGATTATTACACTGGAACAGGATGTCATGAGGGCACAGGGCTGAAATTGAGAGCGCAGTTCAGTTCGAGCTGAAGCAATGAAGCCAGGCAGCAGAGCAGGACTGCAGAAGGCATAGTTAGGGGAAAACCTCTCCCACCCCACCCCGTCTCCATCTCTCCTGTTCTTTTCTTAGTAGCTATGTGGCATAAAAGCAGCATGGCCAAGGAGAGATGCAGTGTTGCGCTGTTGCTTGCAGAAAGCAGGTTGGAAACGTACCCAGTGAGGTCTGTGCCTCCTTCACCACGTGCTCTGCGAAGGCCATGTCCTCCATGGTGCCGCTGACGTACCGCGCGGAGGCTGCGCCCAGCTCCAGGCACCGCTCCACCACCTGCCGCACCAACACCATGCCTCAGAAACCCTCTTCCCTACTTGGGAAGCCTGGTGTGGCAGGGTAAGAGGGTGTCTGCTCCCTGTGATGCATCCCCACCTTAAAACAGCGGTTTTGGAGCTTTGGGTGTGTGTTTGGAGCCTTTAAAGCTTCAAAGGGAGCCTGGAAAATTGCTCCTTTGGTGAATGCATTTCCCAAGGCAGTCTGGCGCTTTATTGGCGCTAGGATTGCCTGTGTGCAGGGTGAGCAGGAGCCTGTATATCACTGCAGTGGAATGAGGGTGTGTGTGTGCTGAGGGAGCCCATGTGCACGGGGATACGCACACAGAACTAAGCACCTTCAAATACTGCAGCGTGTGTCTGTGGGAGAGGGGCTTCTGTGCATGCAGGAGCCCCACACAGCACAAGTATGTGTGCCTGTGAGAGAAAACTCTGCCCAGTCAGTGTTTGTGCCGTGGTGGTTACACCTGTGTGTATTTGTGTGTGTTCCTGTGATGTGAGATTGATCTCCTTGTGTTGGTGTGTGCACCACCGTGACCGTGCGAGTCCCCAGCTTGCCATTTACTTTCTGCAGCTTGGACTCTGTCCGTGCTGTGATCAGAATGTGGGATCCCATCCGTGCCAGGTGATAGGCCATCTGCTCTCCAATCCCAGTGCTTGCGCCGGTGATAATCACCCGCTTCCCTTTCAGCATCTCTGGGGACCGAGGCACAGGGAGTTAATTTATCCAAACCCTATTTAAAAACAAATAAAATAAATAACATTCCCCTAATGCCCTTCAGAGTAAGTAGTTAACTGGAAGCTGAGCGAGCCTGCGAGGGCAGGATGTCCGGCACCAGGATGTCTCCTCCAGCTGCTGGGAAAAGCTGTGCTGAGGAGCAGCTGCAGCTCCTCACCGAGCGCAGGGACGCGGCCACAGTGCTCGACTCTTTCAGCAGTTTTTTCCACAAGCCAGGACAGAGCTTAGAAACACCCCGAGTATTTTGTAACAGATCATCTGCTAAGTGCCTGTCTCAGAGCTGGAAGCCCCAACATTGAAAAGCCATGCTTATAAACTCTCTTTTCTCTCTGCACGCTGGAAAATGGAGGCTGGGAGCCCCTGCCTCACCTCGGGACGCCTTTCTGCACGCTGTTTGCCTGGTTTGATTTCAGTGCTTTGTTAAAGCAAGTTCCCAGCGCCAGCCACAGCACAAAAGCTGGGACAGGGTTTGGGCCAAGCTCTGTGCAGCCTCTACGCAAAACACTCAAATGTGGCTTTTAGTTCTTCTCCTTAAAGGCGGATTTGCTTTTAGCACTTACCCGGCTTGAAGTTCTCCCTCGCAGAATAAAACCAGAAGGCCAAAACCAATCCCAGAAAGGGGATGAGGATCTTCTGCAACCAACCCATCCCACTGTGGAGTCAGGAAACACAGCATGAAAAAGAAGGGGAAAAAAAAAAAACCAACACACCAACAACCCCAAACAAACCCAAACCCACCCTAAACCCAAAGCAGCCAGCTCTGCAGAGCAGCGCCAGTCCTTTAAAACCTGTTAGTGAAGGAACTACAACTTCCCAAGGGCTGGAAAATCCTGAGTGGATGGAGGAGTGAAGAGGAGCCTTCGGTGTGCTCCTGCTGGAGCTGGGGCTGCTCGGCCACACTGAGGGTGCTGGTTGGGATCTGCCCGGCTCTTTTCATATTTCCTGTCCTACGTTAAAATGCAGAATTTTGCACAACACCCTGGAAGAGGTGTGTCTTTGCTGAGCAGCATCAAGTTTCAGTCCCAGCACATCAGAGGCAGCCTAGTGCAGGTGGTTAAACAGTGATTTTTTTTTTTTTTTTTTTTTTAAATTATTATTCCTGCTGGCACTGTGTGTGAGGATGCCACCCACCTCCCATCACTTGCTCTAGGGAACCAGAGGCTGCTGCGCTGCGGGGGATGTTCAGCCAGACACACAGTGAGGGTCCCGTGCTCCCTGGGGCATTGCTGCTCTGTGCCCCGAGGCAGCTGGGATACTGGGATTGGGGGCCCAGATGTGTCTGTCCCCATCCTTTCCCTCCCCTCCCCATCCCCCCCCCAAAAAAAAAAAAGCTTCAAAAGCACTTTGCTGAGGCAGGGTTTATTATTTGAGCAGATGAGGGAGCAGGGGCTGAGCTGAATCCCTCACCGGGGGTGCAGCTGCCCCGGTGCCGAGGGGCTGCTCGGCGCAGGGAGGTTTGCAGTGAAATGCTGGATATTGTTTCCCACAGAGAAATAAGGCTCCTCGCTGCTGTGGTTCTGCTTTGGGCTTGGCAGGAGCTTTGTTCTTATTGTTTTAAAGTGAATAATCCAGGGAAAAACCACACAGCATCCGCTAGCTCCCAGCCCAGGCGCCAGCGCCATCAGCGCCGTTGATCTTGCGCAATAGGTACGAGCTGTGCTCCGGCTCTGGACTGGGATCTTCATCATGGGGTGCTGGTACCTGCTGGTGGCCCGTGGCATGGGGCTGTGCTGCAGGGGCTGTTGGTGCCCCTGGACCTGCCCTGCTGGAGCCTCTTCTTCCATTCCCCAGCTGGGAATGGAATGTGTTTGCTGGGACAAGGCAAGTACCTCACTGGCTGTGCAGGATTGGTTTTACCTGGCACATCTCCGTGGTGGTCCTGCTCAGACCCTTCCACCATAACCAGCCAGGAAGAATGATTTAAAGAAAAAAAATGTCCCCTATTATAGCTTTAAAATGAAGATAGATGAATTTAGTGGTTGGGTAGTGCAGCTCCCTGGCCTTGCTTCTGCCTTGCAGAGTGTTTGTCTCCGTTTTCTGCCTTTCTACTTCATTCTCAGCTCTCCCCCCTGATAAGAAGCGCCCAGCCCACACTGGGTCAGATAACACCTGTACTGGGGCTCTGCCTTTTCCTGCCCCGGCCTTGCTTTGAACTTGGGCCTTGCTCATAGGGCAAGCAGTTAATTTCTGGGCTTGGAGAAAAAACCCTGGAATTAATTAACCTTCCCTCAGCAGCGATGCTGCCAGTAGGCAGGGAGGCTCTGCTCGGATGCCACTGTTTATCGCTAGCGTGGGGATGCCACTGTGAAGTGATGACTGTCAACCTTTGCGTGGGTGTACAGGGAAGGTCGCATGCTCTTTGCTCCACGTTGGTATGGGGAGACATGGGGATGGAGGCAGCATGGTGGGTACAGAGCCAAACACCCCACTTGCCTTGCTGGTATGTCCTTTAATGGGAATTCTGGGCTGGTTTGGGCGGGTTCTGTGAAGCCAGGTAGCAGGTAATAAAGGACTGAAATATTTATTCTTTTTATCAACACTATTTCATTAACACTATTCCTTTTTCTAAAGGAAAAATCTGTGTTTGTGCCATTTTAAGCTGTCCTGTGTGGAAGCAAAGCGTTGGTGGATGCTGGTGTGGTCCCCAGGGCTCTGGGGGCTGCGGCAGCTGCTGGATCCGGGCGCTCTTTGCTGCCCACCTGGGTTCGGTCTTGGTGGTCGGTCACCTTTCAGGGTGCTGCTGCTCCTCACTCCCACTTGCAGCTTTTTCTGGGCTTGTTTTGCTGTATGCAACTTAAGAACTTGTTTTTAACCTTTTCCCGGAGGCGGGGAGCAAGGGAAGGGGCGGGGGTGGGGGGGGCAGGGGGCAGGAAGACGTGACTGCAGGGAAGCGTTTGCTGATCTCAGGCCACAAGGACGGTCCTGGCCAAATCTTGGTGCCTTGGCAGAGGGGAGCCGGCTGGCATGCCCAGCTCTGGGTGCACTGGGAGCACTGGGAGCACTGGGAGCAGTCTCTTGCTTCTGAAAGGCTTCACCTGATTATTTTTCTGGAGGCATCCCCCCCTATCCCCAGTGCCCATCGCTCCTGTACCGCTCCCTGTGTTTCGAGGGGTGATGCTCAGCGTTATGCTAAGTGCTTGTGTGCGGGGAAGGTTCTTCATTTACCACTGCTTGGAGCTCACTGGAAGGAGACGGGACACAGAACAAACCTCCTGGCAGAGTGCCGGAGCAGCAGAGGGGACCCCAGAGCCCCCACCATGCCAGCAGCCTTGTGCTGCCTGGAGTGAGCATGTTCCAGGGGCAGGGCTGGAGCTGGGGCAGGCTTGTGCATGTAGCCCAGGGACTCAAAAGCACTCAGCAGGAGTTGGGATACCACTTTTTCTTTTTTCCTTCTTTTGAGCCATATTTGGCCTTTTTTTCCAGCCCATTATCGAATCTTTGTTAAACACAGCAGAGTTTTCTCTCCCCACCCACCTTGCTTTCCTTCCTCACCTAGACATTGAGGCATTACCTCTCACACCTAGCTCTCCCACCGCTCTTTACCATGAACACAGATCTCAGCCCTTTCCTTACCCTTGTGGATGTGACCAGTACAACGTGCTGCCCTTGTTTTATACTCCCATCAGGCTGATGTGCACATCAGTGTGATGCTGTTGAGCCGTGACAGTGTGTGTGTGTGTGTGTGTGTGTCAGCACAGCCGCACGCTGCCTTGGCGAGGCTCCTGGACATGGTCCACATCCCACAAACACCATCGTGCTCATGGCTGCACTGCTCCCAAAAAACCCACTCTCAGGTCCCAGGGGAGACTGGAGATGATTGTGGGACTGGTTTGGTTCGATGAGGTTGTTCCTACTCGCTGCTGGTTTGGAGGAAATACCATGAGGTTTAAGCACTAAAATGACTTTTATTCCTGCATGACCAAATGGGGAATTGCTGCCTGGGTATTTGACTGTGGGTCCTGCGGCTGTTTTGAGGCTTGGCCTCTATCCATGTTCCTGATGCCCTTGGTGTTGGGTGGCAGAGGCCCCTGTGCTTATCTGGGGCCCTAATTTTAGCCTGACAGCTCTTGAACCATCCAGAGCCCAAACTGCAAATAGGGAGTGAGGACTTGGTAAGGGTGTTTGGCTCATGCCCTTGAAGAGGGGGGCTGCTGGGGTTCGGGTGGCCTTCATCTCCCTGTGATGAAAGCCTGGACAGCGGCTCCAAGCTGAAATGAGACCTTTGAAGAGGTGTTGCAGGATGGGCAGAGTCAGATACTGGCCGGGTTTCGTGCCAGCAGCAGTTTTTGTGAGGATTTAATGCACCAGGGAAATGTCACGTTTACAGGGTAAAGTAAACTGGGTTTGGACAAGTCTTGGAGAGTCACAGAAGTCAACGCTGTTGACTCAGCAATTGAACTCATGCTCTGGACGTGGCTCTCCTCAAGAGCTCGTTCCTCAGGACTCAGTCTTAAATGCTCCATGTATTCTACAGCATAGCTTACCTGCAGTGCCCTGACAAGTACTGACTGTACATCTTACTCCATCTCCTTGCTCTCTGCTCTATCCCGGTGCTTATAATTATCCCAACAGTTCACACACAGGCTTTGGGAGTGGCCCCACCATGCTCCATTGCTGAGGGGTGCGTGGGTGGCTGGTCCCGAGGGGCTGTGTTTGTGGCAGTGGGGTTGGCTGGGATTTTCCCCAGTTTGTCTGGCGTGGGGGAACAGATGTGGGGGGGTGGGGTGGGGCTGGGGGAGAGGGCAGTTCGGAGAGTCCTGCCACAGCTTCGCAGCGGGGATGTTTGCTGAAGCCTTTTCATCTACTGCATTTGGCAGGTCTGTCATTCATCATCCTCAGAGCTATGCTAAAAGGATTACTAGTCCACTTTATCGTAAAGAGCAAGTTAAATAAGCCCTTATATGGTCACTGTGGTACAATCAGCTGTTAATACATGTCTGATTCCCCATGCTGCAGAGAGGCCAGTCCTGTCTGTGTGGGTGCAAGTGGCAGCAGTAATGTGTAGGCTTGACCTCTGAGCCTCACCTTTTGGGGTAATATGCAGGAGGTAACGACCCCTGAGCCCACACTGCGTCAGGAGGCAGCAGGGCAGGGTTTTACCGAGTTGGCTCAGGCCCTGCTGTGAGTGGTTTAGCTGTCTAATCCCGTTAGCAGTCTTAGGAGGAGCTATTTTGACTGTTCCACAAACCTCTTTGCTTTAAGCTCCTAAACCCCATGACTGGATGGGTAACTGTGGAGTGGAGGTGTGGGCAGCGGGGTACCAGCATGATGGGAGGAGGCCGTGTACATGGTGTGAAGATGGAGATGGCTGTCCGAACCCAGACGTGGTGGCAGTCTGTCCAGCTGGGCTGGAGCTCCCTGGTCTCACGAGCTGGGCTCCAGCTTTACCTCCTCATTTTGTAAATTCTCCCTTCTTCACTGGGCAGGATGAGAGACCTACAGCTTGTAGAGAAGGGCTGGTTGTGGGAACTGATGTGTGGGTGACACAGTTTGCAGTGGCCTTGGGCAAAGATGTGGTTCCCACCTCAGTGCAGTCTGCTTATCAGCTGGTTGGCTCTGCTGCAGCAGTGATGCTCCTGACTGGCAGTGACATGCGGTGGGTCAGACCTGGCCACATTTTCACGTCTGATGGCCACAGACATTTGGGTCCCTGGTTTACACCCATGCCAAGTGTCCTGCAGGGATTCCAGGTGGCATTCCCTCTCCATGGAGCCAAGCTGCCAACATCAAACCTTTTTAAAGACTGAATCAAGGGGAGGAGAATGGCAGGACAGTATTCAGCTGATGGCTTTCTCCAGGCCTGACTTTCCTTTGGTATTGGTGGGATGTTGGCATGTGCAGCCTTGCCAGAGACCAAAGCCTTGGCTACAGACTAAGCCAAGTATTTCTTTCTGTGGTTGGACTCGGCTCTTTTCTTTGCGCTTGCTCTGAAGCTCAAGCAGGGCTGTGCAGGCTCCCTGGGTTCCCTCCTCCACAGTCTGCTGCTGGTTGATTTCTTACTGTTTTTTTCTTGATAGAAGCAATTGTCAACGAAAGGAGCTGCAGGGCCCTGTGTTAGGGAATGTCAGGGTGAACATCAGCTGTGCTTTTAGATCTCTGGATCCCGATAGTGACTTGTGCAGCTCTGGAAGGAGCGATGCTGCTGGGCAGTGCTTTCTCACTTTCCATAACCTCCCGCTGTCCATGCCTATTGTTTCACTTTTAGGAGATGGTGGTGTGTCACTGGTGTGTCTCTGGGCTGTGAGTGAGGTGCCTGGCCTGCTCCTGCCCTGCTCCCTGTGTCTTTGCTGGTGACGGATCAGGAAGGATTTTCTGCCAGTCGTGATGGGCAGGGAGTAGGTCTCTTCCCCCCTCTGTAGCATGGTCGGGATCTTTCAGCTCGGGCTGTCTGGAGGGTTTATTCGACCAAGACAGCATAATCCTGAATGCAACAGATTCTTACTAAGCCCAGGAGAGATTTTTTTTTAAATAGGTGAAACTCATCTAATGAGTCTGGCAGCACCCTGGGTACAGCCCTGAACGTGGATCCCTAGTTCCAGATGGACTATGCAGTCGTGTCAGTCCATGCCTCAGTTTCCCTGTCTATGACACCCCTGTAATACTGGAAGCAAATATTATTTTGCACATTTAGGTGTCTGGCTTGTTTGTGAAGGGTCCTAGTAAAGGCAGACTAATTTTTTTAAGCTTTTTTTAGCTATGCAGCAGCCTGGCTGAGTGCTGGGGGAGGGACAGCTGGGGCTTTTCTTTGTTTATTCGGCAGGCATGGCCATGGCAAAGAGGAATCTGTGCCGTTAAACCCAGATAACCCCAAGAAGGTACAACCCACCTCCAACTGGGGGCATGTGTCTGTCACCTGGGTGACAAATGCCACCACCTCCCCTTTGGCCCATTGTGGCCAGGAGGAGCTGCCCCCTTCCCCTCCCCAGAGCAGCCTCTCCAGGGAGCCTGTACTGCACGGAGGGTGCAGCCACCACTCTCCCCATCTCCCTGGGTCCCCCCAGTACCCCTCAAGGAGCCGGAGGCGCGAGTGAAACCGCTTCGCCCGGCGGTAGGAGGCGGCTGTGGAGACAGAGGGGGCTAGAGAGCATCGGTACCATAGAAAATATTTATTGATCTTGCAAAACGTTGTAAAACGCATCCGTAATAAAAATAAGAAACCATGCTGTGCATCTTGCACGCTGTTATACCAACAAAAGGTATTTTTTCCCCACTGCTGCACAGCAGCAAATATAACCCTTCGCTTCTTTCAAGTCTTGCACTTGCGGTCTCCTCCTTCAGCCAACTCTCCTCTCTTCTTGCTGGGACCACCAACCAGGTCGGGCAGGGCAGCAGAGTCTCTTGCGCTTGGGTGCTGGGCCGGCACGGCTCCCCGAGGGGCTCTTAGGAGGCGTGCTGCCTGGTCACCAGCGCCCGCTGCATCGCCCCTGGCTTCTTGCTCTTTTCCAAGATCAAATCCTCCTGTTTCTGAGGAAGGGTTTTCTCCTGCCTCGGGGCCTGCTGCTTCTCCTCCTCCTCTAGTCTCCCTTCAGAGGTGAAAGGGCTGCACACTGTCTCCACCAGCCCGATAACCACTCCAAAGAAAGCCAGCACGCTGCCCAGCATGTACAGCTTGACCATCTTCCTGTTGGGCTTCTGGCTGAGCATTTCTTTGGCGAAGGGGATCAGCTCGTGCATGGTTTCCATCTCTATTTTGGTTTGTTGGTGGCAGACCTGGGAAGATGTCAGTCCTAGGAGAGGAGAGAGGGACGTTAGATAAATCCAGCTGCTTGTTCCCATAGTGCCCTGAGCCCCCCAGGCAGCCTGAGCCCACACCAGACCGCCCAGCCCTGCTTTAAGCCTGGAATTTTTTTGCTGGAGGCTCCCTCCCTTCGGGAACACACATTCCCCCCGCTCCCCCCTTCCCATGACCCCGGTGCTGGGGGTCCGGCAGCGCAGACCCTCCGGGGCCAGGCTGGTCCCGCACCGCATCCCCCCGCGTCGCGCTGCATCCCCAGCGTCTTGCTCTGCATCCCTCCCATCGCACCTCCTTACCCAGAGGCGGCAACTGCTGCAGGGCAGGAGGGGGAGGCGGTGAGCTCTGCGGGGTGACGGCCGGGGCTCGGCGGGGCTGCCCGGGGCTCGGCTCGGTAGCTGCTGCCCGCCGCTGCCGCCTTATATTGCCGGCGGGGCGGGCGGGGCCGGGCGGGGGGCCGGGCCGGGCCGGGCCGGGCACGGTGCCCCGAGCACGCCGCCAGCACGGGCCGCCCCCCGCCGCCTTGGCAGCTCTTGTGCTTAATCCAGCCAGGCTAAAAAAATCCCTTTTCCTTGGTTTGGGGTTTTTTTTTCCCCCTTCTATAAAACTTGTTCATGTCGTGTGTCCCCCTCCTTGCCCCCCTCCCCCTCCAATACCCTAAAGTCTGATTTCAGAGCCAGAGATGCTCTCTGTGACTAGCAACACAGCTTTGTGGCTGCTTCTGTGAGGAACATATATAATTTACTCTCTAACGAGGCTGTGTTTACTGGGCTCGTACTGGGGAGCGATGGAGGAGGTCTGTGTCCATAGCTTGTAAAATACTGCAGGGTTTGGGTCTAGGGCTTGGATCGGTGCAAAGTCCTGGTCAGCAAAAGGTGTTTTCACCTTGCTGCCCTCTCATAGTGAATTGGGTAAAAAGCTGCCTTAGGGAAGCATAACAACGGTGTTGCCCAGGTCAAGGCGTGAAGGTGTTTGGTAGGGGCTTCTCTAGGTGGCTCATGGCAGAGGGAACCCTTAGAAAGCGGATAGATGCGGCGTGAGACTTGGAAATCGGAGAATAACTGGAAGTTCCCAAATTAGCCACAGGCAGCCTGTTAAACCCCCGTTTTTCACTTTTCCCACACTCAATGCTGAAAGTCTGTAACAGCCTGTCACCAGTGTCACTCCTTGTGATTCACCTAAAGGACGGTGTATTTCCTTTTTTGGGGAAAAAACAGGAGGCAGCACTGTCACACTTCTTCCCTGGCTGGCTGCCGGGGAGCATTGCATCAATAACACAGAGCAGATTACATCACCTGCCTCCGCGGGTGTCTCTCCATCAGCACACGTATGCTGCTCTGGCTGGAAGAACCAGCGGCGTTCCGGTGGCCACAGACCTTGGGGAAGTTGCTAAAGACACACAGAGCTGGTGGGATTTATGAGTCCTTGTTCCTCAGAGCAGAGGATGGTGCCTGGACAGATTTCTCATCCGATCCATATGGCTGAGACACTGGGAGCTGCTCTGCAAGGGCACTGTGTGGGCTCCGTGGTGCAGTGGGACCTCGTGCCGTAGCAGCGCCTTTGAGGAGCTGTTGGTGCATGTGAAAGAGGAAAAGGTCCGAGGGAGATCTGTGGAAGGTGCTGTAAAGGAGGTGGTTCCCCAGGATGAACCCTCTGGAGGGGCACCCAGGGCTGTCAGTAAACCCCCGAGAAGCACAGCCCCCAAAGCAAGCTGGAGCTGAAGGAGGTTGTCCTCAAACAGGGAGGGGGAAAAAGCAGGGGGATTCTTTTCTTCCCTGCCCCTAGCTCATGGAAAGGAGGGATGGTGGCACAGGGAACAAGGGGTTCATGCCCCTGAGCTGGGCGTTATCTCAGCCCACATAGGAAGAACCTCTCTGTGACGTGATTGACTCGTGATGTGAATAAGTGTGTGGTGTTTCCCCTTCCTGCCCTGTGACATCCCCGGTGCCGTAGCTGGCACCCCTGCGTGTGTGGCACCCCTGCGTGTGTGGCACCCCTGCGTGTGTGGCACCCCTGTGTGCGTGGCACCCCTGCGGTCAGCACCAGCTTCACTTCCCAGTGCAGGAGCTCTGAGAAATGTGGGAATGACTGCATGGTGCGTTAGCCACCTCCCTTTTATCCTTTGCTGGAGGATTTAAACACCTTCCCTTCTGATAAACCGCCCTGCGGGGTGCCACTGCCCAAACTCTCCCCTAAAATCACAAAGCTGGATCATAAGGCTTGGGCTGGATGATCCTAAGCCCCGCTCAGCTCCCTGATGGCTGGCCCATGGACACTGGCCGGTCCTTCTGAAGGGACATGATGCTACAATTTGTTGGTGGCTTGGTGGTTTGGTGGTTGGTTTTTTTTCCCCTCTTCCTTGTTGAGCTCTGCCGTGGGCATGTGAGGAGGAGTGAGTCATTCCCAGCTCCTCACATCCCGCACGTCCTCACTGGAAGGCTGGAGGCTTTCCCCACCTCCTGCCCCCCAGCACTGAGGGGTGTTAGCTTCAAGGAAACTGCTGGTGAAAACTTGGGGCTTTTTTTGCAAGTTCTGAATGTGCTTAGGAAACTGCATTGCAAGACCAGCTGTAAAAGTTGCTAAAGACTTGTCTCTCCTCCTCAGTGTCTGGGTTTGGGTTTTTTTTTTTTTCTTTCTTTAAATAAAAGGCCCTTATCTTCTCTGCCAACTTGGCAGCAAAGGTTGCAGCTGATTCCTGCATTCAAGTGTTTTTCTCTTCTGCAATGCTTTGAAAAATGGCCATCGCAGGGAAGATAGCTGGAGGAGACAGCAATGAGACAGGGAAAGTTCAAGGTCACCATACCTCTGGCCAGGGCTGGCTGCCTGGCAAGGCTGTGGGCTCTTTAGGGTGTGAGGTGTTCTCTCTGCCTCCAGCCCCACAGCACTGGCCTGGGTGAGCTCCTCGGGCCCTGCACAAGGACCAGTGAGCAGCGTGTCTGTCTGTGCAGCATGCAATCCCCAACCAAAGGTCAGCAGGAAGAATTGGAATTGGGATGTTTTGCCTTAAAAAAATAATAAATAATAAAATAAAAATATTCTGGGTTTCTTGTGGAGGCAGGATTTTCTTTGCCTCCTGATCTTTATATTTGAAAGTCGCTTTTCCAACCTGAGGGCTAGGAAGGATGCTCTTTATTCCCTAGGTATCCATGGAGCTGTCCATGCAGTCCTGACCAGCCAGAGCTGTGGGGAGAGCACAGAGCTCGAGATAATTTTGAGGGTTAACCAAGCAGCTGATAATCATCTGTGGCAAACGCCTCTCAGAGCAGCGCTCAGGTTGTGTGGATTTAATGAAATAATATTGAATTCCTTTTTGTTTTAAATTCGAGTAGCAAAAATCTGTGCAAGCTTGTTGTGTGGACATTTAAATTGGATTAAAAGTGGATAAAAGGATTAATGATTAACACTAAATTAGACTAATTTTAGCTGTTCCTAATCTTATTTAGGAGAGTCTGCACAGGGAGGTTGTCAGGTTTAATTGCAGCTTTGATTAAACCGGGCTTTATACTGGGAGAGCTGCCTGCGTTTAACGTCAGCTGGAAGAAGAGCTCTGCCTCAATTTCCAAAGCGGTATAAACGCCTGGGGCTTAACCTAAATATTGCCAGGGGATGGCTGAGACGTGTGACTGCTCAGAGGGGCTCGGAGAGATGATGCTCCACACGTGCTGAGCTCGGCTGGATCCTGGTGCGAGGTGCCGGAGCTGCCGGCTTAGGTGAAGCTGCTGTGAAATTGCTTTGGAGACTCCAGGCAAATCGCTGCTGCGGTGGGGCAGGTCTGCCTGGATTGTAACTAATTTAATGGGGATAACCTTGGTGATGCTCTTGGGGTGGAAGCACTGGGAGCGAGAGCTCTGCCCTTGCTGTGCTGGACGTGCTGGAGCAGAGCAGCAGCGAGTGTTTCCAGCTCCGCAGGAGCGGGCTGGGCTCCCAGGGCCATGGGGCTCGCAGGTGGCTCGGCTCCGGTTTCAGCTCTGTCCTTCCACAGCTCCGTGCTGGCAGGGGGCACGGGCAGCTGCCCACCCTGGCAGGGGCACGGCAGGTGCTGGGCACGCCGAGGGCGCGTGCTGGCAGCTGGAAGGGGAGAGCTGCAGCAAGAGGGGCTGGGAGGTGTTGGAAGCCAAGTGACCAGGGTGTAAAGACTGGTCCCTGCTGCCAGAGCATCCCCATAGGAAGCTCAAAGGAATCTTTGGGGCAGGTAATCTGCTGGGGCACACAGGTGCTGTAGGTGTTGACCCCCAAAACACCTGTGTAAAGTAGGTATGTGAAAAGGGACCCCCAGAGCCCAGCAAGGCATGTTAAGGGCCCATCCTGTGCTGGAGCAGAGGAAGTGGCAGGAACAGCCCACAGGGACTTTGGTGCTTAGCACCTAAAATTGCCCATTTCACAGAGTTCTGCAGCCAGCTCTCCTTCTGACTCACTGTAGGTCAGGCCCAGTTCTCTTGCCTGAATCCAGACTGTTTTGTTTTTTCATTTCCTATTGCTTACCTTGGAGGATACATTAGAACATAGCTAACACAGTGCTTTAGTGCAAGAACTGTGAGTCTGGGGGCCCATCCTGACCTCGCTGGGAGGCCAGCCCCGTGCCCTGAGCTGCGTGGAGGTCCCTTCCCACCTTCCCAGGCTGTGGCTCTGGGTTTAGCAGCATCCTGGAAGGGAACTCGAGGCCAAAGGCCGAGCTGACCTGTGCCTCCTGGTGCCCTTTCCCAAAACATGGCAGAGCATCACCTCAGTAGGTCTTGGCAGGAATGCTGCTGCAGCGGGAAGATGTGTTGCCTCATCTCCCACCTGCCTGTGCACAGACAAGGGTCAGGTGCTGCTGGACTTTGTCCATCACAAGCGTGAGCTCCACGGTGCAGCCTGGGGTGCAGGGCCATGCTCCAGCCCTGAACCAGAGCGGCAGGATCAAACCCCATGTGCAGTGAGCCCTTGTTTCAGTTCTAGCAGGTGAGGGGAGGAACAAGCTGGCAACCAGGAGCAGAAAATAGTGTGACCTCTGTTTTGGTCACTACTTGTGGTGCCAAGGAAGATGCACAGCTTGAAGAGGGCTCCCAGATCCCCCAAACGTGAGTTTAATGTTTCTGCCATTGCTGGTTGCAGGCAGAGGCAGGGTGGCTGTGGGGAGGGGCAGCACAGAGACCCCCTCCCTGTTCCATCACCGTAGCCTGGAAAAGCCAAACTCCTCCAGCTAGACACGGTCTGGTGGAATCTTTTCTCCTTTAGCAAATGGGGACAGGACAAAAATAAAGATGTTCCCCTGCAAGGATAATTTTATCAGAGCTCCCCGTGGAAAGCAGGCAGGCTTCCCAGCCCTCTGACCCTGCCAGCTTTGCTGCCCGTGCCGCAGCGTGCCTGGGGAAGGCTGTGCCGCAGAAGGGGGCAGCCTCAGGATGGCTCCACACAGGGTCCTGTGCTGACCCTGCCTGTGTCTGGGCACGTGGAGCTGCTGGATGCCGAAAGGAGCGAGTGTGGTAAAGGAAAAGCCTGGCTCAAGGGTGAGCACCGACAGCCCTTGCTCTGGATGTAGATGGGAGCACTGCTCCTGAAGGAGAGCTAGTCCCACATCCATTGGGATCTGGGGCAATTGCTGTGCCTGCATCTGCTGCCCCTTGGCTGGTTGTGGACAGGAGGTAGCAGGTCCTGTGCTGCTGCGCTGAGGAGGACTGGCTGCCTCCGAGGTGGCACACAGCCGGCATCCCAGGGCTGCTTACAACCAGCACTGGGCACGTGCTGTTGTGGGGCTGCAAAGGGAGGCAGAGCCAGGTCCCAGGGAATTGGGAACCTTCCCAGGGTGCCCTCTGCAGCTCCTGTGCTTCCAGCTCCAGGTCTCAGACCACCTTCTAGGTCTTACCCATGAAAGTCTGTGTGTGTCTGATGAGACCCACACTGGCTGTACCTACCCTAAGCGTTTGGGGCTTCATCCCAGGCAGGGGCTGGGACTCTAGAGTCTGCCCTGCCCTGTGCCAAGAGTCTGCTTGGCATCACTAAGCAAATAACCTCACTGCCTTATTTTTCCACTTGCAGTAGCAGCTGCCCATACAGCAAATGTGCTTTCAGGAATTGTGTTGGAGGCATTTATTAATCCTGCAATGAAAAATGCAACAGCAGCTTAAGTATTGTTTAATGTCGATATGCACAAGCTGTAAAATTGTACTCAATTAGCATCCTTTTTTCTTGATGGAGGTGTTAGGTTTCAAGAGATTAAGTGTGCTTGCATGCCCTGATTACCTTTGTGCTCCTCTGATCTCCACAGAAAGAAGTTAAAAGCTCATTCCACGGGGTCATTCCCGACTGCTCAGTGTTGACTGATGGGTATCACCCCCCAGGAGTCAAAAGTGACTGAACTCGGATGGTGTCCTTGGGAAAGGGAGTACTCTGTGCCTCTAATCTGAACAGAAAGAGAATGTCACGTCACAGGAAATAAAAAAGCCACTCATGCAGGAATCATCATCCTCTTCAACTTTGCCTCCGCCGCCTGAGCCGTCCTTCCCGAGTTCACCCTGGGTGCAGCACCCGGGGATCAGGAACCTGCCATGCTCCCTCCGCCTCTGACACGGCTCGTCACCCTCCATCACCGACACGGAGCCTGGAGAAGGTGCAGGGAGTCAGGCTGCACGTGGCAGCAGGCTCCAGCTGCCTGTCCCACTACGGTCCCTGCTTGTAGAGCAGAGGATGAAAGGTAAAAGCCGTTGCCAAAGGTGAGTTGGTGATGCTGGTGACACGTGGCCCCAGCTGGCAGGGCTGTTCTGCCTGACTTTTAGGGGTGATTAGCTGGTGATCAGTGTTTCTGTTCGCAGTGCTGTAGCCTCTTCCCACCTGGAATGGGCCCAGCAGCATCTTTCTCTTGTTGGTGCCAGTGTGGGAGGGACTCAGCCAAGCACTGGCACAAAGATCAGGGACACGATCACAGGACGTGGAGCTTTTCTGCCTCTGATGAGCATCTTTGGGACAGGAGGGAGAAGCTGCTTAGCAGCTTAGACCCTTGCACCATGGAGCAGGAGCTCAGGTTATCCTGCCCATGGGAATGTCACCAGTGTGAAGGGACAGCGAGTTTGCAATGGCACAGTGCACAGCGGGAGCTCCTCGGGGGCTGGTCACACATCTCATCCCAGAGAAGATGCTTCCAGCAGAGTAATGTCCCCTAATGCTGTGTGAGGGCAGGCTCTGTCCCATGACTCACAGCAGGATCCTGCAGGAACTAGTTTTATTTGTTTCCCAGGGAATGTCCTACCCAGCCCTCTGTGCCTTGCAGGCTCCGACACGGCTCACACAGGCTGCTGCAGCTGTAGGCTAAACAGAACAGGCACTGGCAGTCTTCAGAGCATCTTCCCCGTCCTTCCTGAGGATTGCTCCAGCATTTATATCTTAATTTTCACAGTGCTTTTTTACAGCTACACCTCCCCTGCACATAGCTAAGCCCAGCTGCCTGGATGTGTCTTGTTCTGTAACACACCTTCTCTCCCCAGTACTCTGTTAAACGCTGTGGTAAAGTCAGCAGAGCACTTTTCTGAGCCCGAGTCCCATCAGGGGCACAGGGCTGTGTCTGGGCTCCCCTGTGCTGAGCCTCAGTGTCCCTGAGCACCCAGCTGCTCTTTCCTTGCTTTTATTGATGTGCAGTAGGTGTTCTGTAACTGAGACTCTCCCTGGCTGCTGTTCTTGTTTGAACTTGCAGAGCCTGACGCCCCAGGGGATGGTTTCCATGCTTTGGTGAGTGGCTAGGGCGGGCTGGAGGGGGAGAGGGTGGATCTAAGGTATTTGGGGATAGCTCGTTGGAACAGCTCCATGCTGGGGTTCACCTTTTCCAGGGCATCCCTTGTTTGTGTGGCAGGATTGCCATGAGTGCTCTGTGCTAACTTGGGGTGGAACACTGCTGCTTCAGCTCCTGCTCTGGCAGGGTGGATGTCTGACATTAACCCTCTTCACAAGAACAGCCTCAGCCTCCACTTTGGCTGCCAGGCATGGCTTTAAACCAGGCTGGACCCCCTTGGGCTCTGATGGGTTTCACTGCACAGGGGTCTGCTCACAGCCTGCCTGCTGGATCGGATGGGTGTCAGGGTCTCCTTGCAGGTATGGGTGTCAGAGGCTCCTTGCATGCCTCATCTTGCTGTCTCTGTAAAACATAGCTGTGTTTCTCCCCATTTCCATTTCCCTGCCAGCCAGGGCATCTCCTCTGCTGGAGGAGGAGGAGGAATGTGGTGTTACGGCATTGCTGAGCACCACAGGGTAGGTAAGGGCCGGCACACCCAGCTGGACACACCTCAGCAGAGGCGGAAGCTGAGCCGATGCTTCACCTGCTGTAGCCTTAGGGACGAGATTTTGTTTTCCAGCCCTGTGTGTACCTTTCCCCTGAGCTCCTGGCCCTCAGCTCGCACACGCCTCTGGCTCGGCAGGAGGATGGGCAGGTAGGTAGCACCCACAGCAAAGCAACAGCAGCGGTGATCTGCAGGCTGACATGGGGCTGCTGAGCAATCCCCCTCTCCCTCCCCCCAGCATGGCAGAGGATGTGATTTTGGGGTTGTCCCAGTAAAGGAAATGGATGAGGCTCGATTGGAATTTTTCTAGGGATGAAAACCTGCGTTTTAGCTGAAATGTGGGATGTGAGCAGTGCCTGGGGGTGCTGGGGGCGTGCGGGGTGGTGGCTGCGGTGGGAGCTGCTGAGCTGGGCTCCTGGCTGTGTTTGCTGAACATTTGGCACCTTAAGCAGAGCTGTTAAAATTTTGTTGCTTTGCTGGCAGGGTAAAAAAAAAACAACCCAGCCAATAAATCCCTGGTGATGCTGTCTCCGTTACTCCGAATGTAAAGCAGCAGTGACCAGTGCCCAGTGCAGGAGAGCTCTGAACTGCTCTGCAGGAGAGAAGGGCTCCTCATCTCCAGGGTGTGCTGCTGTGGGGGGAATGGCTCTTTCACATGCTCCCAGGCTGATGCCAGCAGCCATCCTGGTGTGATAAGGAGTCCTTTTGGGAATTTCAGCACTCTTCTAGGTGTCCAGACAAAAACTGTGTTCCTTGAAAAAAAATTGATAAAACTCTGACTTTTTTTTCCCAGCTGGTGAGCTCAGGAGACTGGGTTTTGTAGGTAAACCTCAAATCATCCTCCCTAATTCTGTGACTTGAGGAATTCCAGTACTGCAGGAGGGATTGGGGCTGACCCTGCCTGCAAAGCCCAGTTGCTGTGCTGGAGGTCACCTCCAGGCACATGGATATGCAGAGTGATTGTAACTCGTGGACTCCCTCATTAGGCTTGAAATAATTGAATTTAGGTGCTGATAACAGTGCTGCCTTGTCCTCAGGATGCCAGGCACGACACACAAAGGCTGTCTGAGGGGTTGGTTAAGCAGTCGGGTCCATTGCCCGATGCTGAGCTGCACCGTGGCTCCGGAGGGAGTTGGGTTTGAGGTGACCTGGTGATGTGCGGCGGTGGCTGCCCCTGACCCAGGTGGGGTTACCTACAGGATGTGGGGTTACCTATGGGCTGGGCTTTCCCTTCCTGGTTACCGGCAGAGCAGCTGGTTCACGCTGCCGTCACCCTTGTCCGCTGTGATTGGTGTCTGCGGCCATGTGCCCTGTCTAGGAGCTGTCATGAGTTATCTGGTAACTGGGCGTGTCTGTCTGAAGATGCCTGAATCACTGCTTTTATCATTACTGCACCCACGGGCACCTTCTCTCCCAGGTGAGGCAGCTGCCTGTTAAAAGCCGGGGAGCAGTGAGCCAGCGCTCAGAGGGCTCGTGGAGCTGCAGGTTGGCTCCTGGGTGGTACAGGGAGAGTGAGAGGAGAGACAGGGACACGCGGGACTCTGCAGGGACCCCTCCAGGGACACAGAGACGAGGGCAGGTGAGGTGTCTGGCTGTCGGGGGTGTTCTGGCAGCTCTGACTCCCCTGGGCTGACCCGGGGAGGGGGTGGGTGTGTGTTTCCCTGCAGGGACCCACAGTGGGTGCATGTTCCATGGTGGTTTTTACGTGCCTCTTCTCGTAGAACAAACCCCAGGCTGTGCTGGGCGAGTTTCGGTCTGGGATCGATTGTGGCGGCGCAGGGTGCAGGGTGGGGCTGGGGAGCAGAAAGGGCAGCGAGCCGGGGAGAAGGTGGCTAAGGGGGGTGTCCACGTGCATGGGGACATGCACGTGCGCACTCGCTGGGGCACAGCTTCTAGCCACACGTGGCACTGGTGCCAGCTCCTTGCCTGCTGCACATCGTGGTGCTGGGGGCTGCGGCTTCTCCATGTCCCCAGGGAGCCGGGCAGTTGGAAATCTTGGCTCTGCTGGGAGCAAGGGGCTGTGCTGGTACCTGCCAGTCATCCCAGCAACACCAGAAAGATCCGAGGGCAGCGTGTGGGGAAAAGAGCAATCTTGTGCATGCTTCAGCAGTGTCTTCATGAGTTAGATGAGAAGCTGGGGCTCCTTGTGCGTTAAAAACACATCCAGTCCGAGCAGCTAGCTTTCCTCTTCGTTACTCCTGACTTCTCACCCCTGTTGTTCTCTTCTAGATCAGTCAAAACCATCTCCCTGTAAACTGAGGAGGAATGTGAAGGACCTGGGCTGAGCTTGGTGTTTTCTGCTGGCTTTCGCTCACTCCTGTTAGGAATTCTTGCCTAGGTGTGTCCTTGGCAGCATGGAGCTGTGCTGCCAGCTTTGGCCACGGGCGTTATTTGTCCTCCTGGGTAAGGCTCTCACTGTATGGTGTTTCTGTAAGGAGATGGGGGGAGCTGACTAAACAGAATCGCTGCTAATGTAAGCTTTGTGTTAGCAGCAGTGTTGTGGCAGCAGCCAGGAGACCAGGACTCGATAACAGTGCTGGCTTTTGCCCAAAGCTGCCCTGTATCCTGGGGATCCAGCTGTGGAGCTGGCTGTGTGGGTACGGGGAGGCCCACATTTTGGCACCGAGCATCCCTGCAGCCTGGGCACTGGCCTCTCACCAGAGGAGAGTTTCAGAAATAACTATTAGTACAAAGCACTTTAAAAGTGTCTTTTTCTTATTAAAATAAAGGGAATTGGGGGGAAAATACTTGTATGTGTTTTGTGGGTTTGTCCCAAGTGTGGGCTTGTAGCTATGGGGAGCAGCAGACGTGCTGGTTGATACGTGCTTGTTGATGTCTCTCTGCCACCCTGACCCAACCCCACCTCCTGTTTTCCCACTGTTCCAGCTGCTCCACAGCTGCTGGGCGCCGAGCTGTCCTGCTCCCATGGAGCCTGCTACCCCCCGCTGGAGACCTGCTGCTGGGACGGTCCCACCACCTGCGAGCCTCCTCCACGTGCGGCCTCACCAAGCCTGAGACCTACTGCACACCCCATGGAGAGGTAGGGTCACCTAACCTCACCTGGGAATGCGAATGCCTTTAAACCCTCCCGTCCTTCCTACCCTTGGGCAGGGGTGTGTTCAACCTATTCACCCCCCTTCCGACCACGTTGGGTCACTGCACCACCCGTGGTGTCCCCTTGAGCCCTTCTCTACCATCCCCAGGGTGGAGAAGGGGGCTGAGCATGAACTGCCTGGCAGGGAAAGGGCAGCACTGGGGGCAAAATGGAAGCTTCCACATCCAAAATATCCCAAGCCTTCCTATCCCCAGGCTGTTTAGCTACATACTGAACTTGTATTCTCCTTGTCAGAAATGGGAACCTTTCAGGTCTTCCACAAAGACTTGGGAAAGCTCCTGAACTGAACAACTGTTTTCAATTATACTGGTTGTGTGGGGGCAGGAGATCATGCTGGGGAGGATAACGTTTCGGCCAGCTGCAGGCTCCCAGGGTACAAAGCTGCCACCAAATCAGAGC
Source organism: Hypotaenidia okinawae (assembly GCA_027925045.1). Classification (NCBI taxonomy): domain Eukaryota; kingdom Metazoa; phylum Chordata; class Aves; order Gruiformes; family Rallidae; genus Hypotaenidia; species Hypotaenidia okinawae. Next base: position 2,886,849 of record BSDF01000023.1, on the reverse strand, counting down.
AAGGCTGGAAGGATGAGTCTGGCTGAGCACAGAGCTGAAAGCACTACAGGGGTGATTTCCCTGGCGTGAGTGCTTCCTAAAGCCTTTCTCTGTTGGTCTGGTGGTGTTAACCCTGCAACTGCCATGGGAGGAGTTGGAAGGGGAGTGGGTTCGATGCAGGACAGGCAAAAAGGGTCTTAGAAGGGATGCTTGAGAGGAAAGAAAGTGGCAGAGCTCTGGTGAGGTAGTGATTTCTACAGTGAAATCCAGCTTGAGTGAGTCAGCTGCTTCCTGTTCTAATTCCCCATCAGGTTGATGGCCAAGATGTGGCAGTAAGTGGATTTGTTGTGGGGCCGGTGGTGTTCTTGCTGGGCTGGAGAGGTTTTAGCTCCTCTGAGGGCTCAGGGATGGCCAGGAGCTGTTGGGCAGTAGGAAACTGGGGCAGCTCCCTGGCCCTGATGGGTATGAGCATCACGTCCTCCTGGATGCTGGGCTGGCTCAGCGTTCTGTCCTTTGCCAGCTTGTTTTCCAGGCTGACGGCTGTGGTCAGGCATTTCCTCCATTCAGGCTTCCACTCTGTTTTTTGGAGCTGTTTTGCTGCTCCCAGGGAGCAGGGCTGTTTGCTCTCCTCCCCAGCAAACCCCTGCTGCTTCTCCTGGGTGCTGTGGCCCAGCGACAGGAAAAAACAAGTAGCTATTTCTGCTCTGGCTTCACTTTTTTCTTCCAAATCCCTGTTTATACTTGAGGAATACTGTACATAAGCGTACCTCTGAATCCCCACTTAACATTGACTTTTGACAGCACCTTTTACTTGAAGAGGGGACTTGTAGAATGGGAAGTGAGTGTCTGCAAAGGCTCAATTAGCTGGTTGTCCCAGTACCAGCTGAAGTGGGCTGGCTATTCCCATTGCCTGACCTCGAGCACTTGCTCTGAGGAGCCTCCAGTTGTGATCACCAGCATCCTTTAGTCATCTTAAGTGGAGACTGGGCAGCTCTCTCATGGCTGGGATGTGCTTTGGGGAGAAATGATCCGCTGGTGAAGGAGGTCTTCTGACAGTGCTGCAGGAGAAAGACTGGCAGTCTCTTCACGCCTTCCAGTCCCTAAAGCAGTCACTCTGTGTTCCTTACACCTCGCCTTACAGGTACTGAGGTGAAGGGGGCTGTGAAACAATGAACGCTGATGCATGAGTTGGATTCCCCAGCTCCAGCTTTGGGAGCAGGGTCTTTGCTTCCTGACTGCCTGCAGACACATGATCCTTCACTGAAGTGAGAGCTGGGTTGTTACTGCAAGCAGGCTCCTCAGAGACCTTTATTTCTGTTCAATGGCTGGTGGGGGTTCTGGGGGTACCAGCTCCTGTCTTTGCAGGAGAAATCCCCCTGGGTTGAGTATCTCCTAATTTCCTCCTCCCTTTTCCTACTTCCCTAATTTAGGCACAAATTAATCTCCTGAACTCAAATTTTCCTTTCCCAACCCATAAAATGTAAGCACAGTTCATTTATCAGCTCTTAGGACTGGGGTTTTTTTGCATTACAAGCTTTGCTCTTTTTTTTTTTTTTTGCCAAATAGGTACAAATTTGGAATCAGTTTTGCAATCTCAGCAGAGGGCATGGGATGAGGGGTTGCTCTCTCTGGCTGCCGGTGACCCTGTGCCAGCTGGCAGGGGGGTGCTGTCTGGCCCTGCTGCCAGCCCACGCTGCCCCCAGGGTCCTCTTTTGCAATTCTGGTGGGTCACTCACTGCAGGCATCGATTTCAGCCTCTGCTCTGGCTCCAAATCCCCCTAACCTTTATACTTCGCTCTCCTGATTGCTCCATTCCTTGGCTGTAGGCTCAGTCTAGTGAAATCCAGGAGGGACACTGGGCATTGCCATTTATAGCGCAGCGGGCTGCAGCCCTGGATAGAGAAGTGATGGGGGGTGGAAACCAGGCAGACCAATGGTCTGGCTCGGAGAACAGTTGGAGCTTGGGAAATGGCTGCTGGGGTGGGCAGGGGAAGGGAAAGAGAGAGGGAAACTGAAAATACAATAGAAAAATAAGTGAGCCTGGATTTGGAGCTGTTAAAGGCGCTGATATGTGTGTGAGGACTCACTGAGCGAGGTGTGATTCAAGGCCCAGATAACTCAGCTCTTTGTTTAAATGCTAAACATAGCGCTTTGATAGGGATATCATCGAATCCCAGCCTGGTGTGGGTGAGCAGGGCCTTTAGAGCTCCCTCCCCAGTGCCCCCCTGTCATGGGCAGGGACACCCCCCCACCCCAAGGTGCCCCAAGTCCCATCCAACCTGGCCTTGAGCCCTGCCAGGGATCCTGGGGCAGCTCCAGCTTCTCTGCGCACCTTGTGCCAGGGCTCCCCCTTCCCGGGAAGGATTTCTGCCTCCCAGCCCCTCTCCAGCTGCCCTCCTGCAGCTGAAGGCCATTCCCCTGGGCCTGGCCCTGTCAACAGTCCCCCTCGGAGCAGCCCACACTGCTGAGCTCTAGTGAAGGGAAGGCTCAGGGTGGCTTTCACAGGGTTTAGCACATTCCTGGTCCCTTTGCCTGGCCCTTCCGAGTGGCCACCAAGGGCTGTGCCCACCTCTGGCTCTTTGCCACTGAAGTGGTGGTACTGGTGCCATGGCACGTTCACCCCCAGTGAGGAGCCTGCCTTTCCTCTGGGCTCATGCAATGCTTTCAGCTTAGACTTTTGTGACTAGAAGATGGCTACAGGCCTTTCTGGATGTTTCACTCATTTTGAAGAGTTCCTGAAGCGCCCTGCACATTGCTGTGAGATCGTTTGTTGAGGGACAGGACAGAGAGGAGCAGAGCTGGGCAACCTTTGGGTGCCCTTGTGCTTGTGCTGCTGTTCTGTGTGTGTGTGGTGACTATGTGGGTCCTCACACCCCAATCCTGGGAGACTTCAGATATTAAACTGTTGTTGGTGTAAGGTCAAGGACTGAGATTCACTGCCTCCTCACTTGGTGTGATGAGGAACAAAGGGTGGGAAGTCACCTTTGTCAGCCCTTGTGCTGTGGTGACCTGGGCTCTTCCAGGTGGGAATGGAAAGGAGAGGCAGCAGAGAAGCTCAGTCCCAAAATGAGTTGGTGGGCTGGGAGCGTGAACAGGAGAGCTCCTGGTGCATTGGAGGATTCATCCTGCAGACGGAGGGTCGTGGCTGCCTGGCAGGGGTTGGTCTGTAGCATCTCCTGCTGTGGTGTCTCAGTGCTGAGTTGTCTTTGGCTGCTTCCAAAAATACAGGCCAGTGTCTGCGAAAGGGAACATGTGCCAGACTGATGCTTCTGTCTGCCTCATCGCTGCTGTCTGATGGCTGCTTCTGCTTGCCCACCTGCACGTGCGATGGTCGGGGAGCTCAGTGCTGATCTGAACCATGGTACCCACTGGATGCTCTAGCAGGCCTGAGACATGTTGGAAGAGGGGAGAGCATGCTGAAAAACCTCTGTGTGCCTCCACCATGCCTCCCAGCTCACTCGCTTTCCAGACCCTCATCATCTGTCAAACTCAAGTCTTTTTCACAGAAAAATGCATGCAGAAAGTCACGAACTCACTGTGGTTGGATGGGACTGCAGGAGGTCTGACCCCCTGCTCAAAGCAGGGCTTCTAGTTTTGGGAATCGCTCCACCCTGTCAGGGGTTTTCACTGGGTAATTTGTATTCCCACCCTGTTGTAGGTAATACTGCAACCAGGAGTTGCTGCTCTGTGCTTATCTCATCTTGGCCTGGCATTTGGGTACACCCTGCTCTTTGCTGCAGGGATGTGTCCCTGCCTGCAGTGAAATGTGCAGAAGAAAGAGCCTATTTCCCATTTATTTTCCTCCTCCTCCCCTCTGGATCATCTTTGGCCACGGGAGGATGGCAAATTGACACATACGCTGGGAGACATCGTGTCATTGCCTCGCAGAGGCAGCAGGACCCAGGTGCTGTGTGTGGGGCTCTGAGATAGGCTGGTGCAGCGCAGGCTGTGCAGGCTGGCATCCTGGCAGGTTTTAAAGGAAGCTTTGCTGAGGGGAGGTGCTGTGTGAACAGGCAGGGTGAGGGAAATAGACACCCACAAGCTGGCTTTGAAGCAGGAGAAATGAACTTCACTTCCTTCAGCCCCATCCCACGGATGTTGGTCCAGCTCGGGCAGCTCCACCTCCATCTCTGCTGTCGCCTCTGAATGTGGGGTCACCAGTAGAACCCGGCTGAGGGTCAGGGTCCCCATCTGTGCTTTGAGCAGACCTCAGAGCTTGCTTCCCAGCGTCGCTGTGACCCTGGGGTGTTAGATACACCTGGTGTTGGAGCACAGTCCAGTTTAGCAAATCCCAGCCACTCTCTGAGAAGTTTCACCACACTGACATACCCGTGGGTAGCTCCTACCACATTTTCCCAGGGAAAACCAGTGGGGTCTGTGGCAGCCAAAGGGGCCCCACTCCGCTCTGCCAGCCTGGCCCAGCCCGTCCTGCAGCTAATGGGGATGCAAACCGGTCACATAGAGAATCCTGTAACTCTGTGTGTAACTCTGCCCTTGATCCTAAAGTAACTTACTCCTCCTGCCCACCCCATTTCCTACCGACCCTCAATCTCTCTGCATACATCCAAATTCCCACTGCTTTTCCAACTGTCCCCAAGTAAACTTGGAACAGTAATTCCTGTCCCTATACGATGCTAATTGTGCAAGACCACACGAGGCTCCCGTATGGGAGGCTGGGTGCCAGGAGCCCGACTGACACAGTGCCTCTCTGACACGCCGCTGGCTTCAGCGCAGGACCACCGAGGTCTCAGCAGCTACCAAAGGTCTTCGTTTCGTGACTGGAGGGAAGCTGCTTCCTATTTTTGCTGATGAGTAAGTTCAGGTTATTTTAGGTTGTGCACCTCTGCCAGGAGGTTTTATTTCAGGGGCTCTCTACCCATATGAAGATGGCAGCCAGAGCTGCTTAAAATACTTTGGTCTGAGTCCATCAGCTTAAAATTGTTTGTGGTTTTCTGCTCCTGCATGAGTGGGGAAGCATGGGAGGCAGACCAGAAACTGCTTCACAATGTCAGAGCAGGAGGAGAGCAGGAGAACCCACAGCAGAGCTGTGAGAGTGCATGGCAAGGGCTGGGTCTGTGCAGGTGGCCCTGCACGCACCGGGCAGGCATGTCCCAGGAGTGTGATGTATGTAGTCACAGGCATTTTTACAATGGATGCTTGTTCTACTCAGACTCTTCTCTTTTTTCCCCCTTTCCCATTTATTCCTGAGACATGAATCTGTTTGCTGGCAGCAGGCTGGCTGTCCCTCTGATGACTGTCTCACGAGTTACCTTTCAGGAGGCTGGGAGTGATTTCCTTTTGTCTCCCAACCTCCATAACTCACATTTTGTGTGACTTTGAAGAGCAGTTTGGAGCCACCGAGGACAATCCATGGTTTCTTTGCAGACCTACAGCTTCTCTTACCCATCAGCCTTTTCAGCCCCCATCCCACTCCTCTCCTCACACACATACTGATTCCCTTCTGCTGCAGCCAACACGGGGGCTGGATGGAGCCTCTGGCACCGGGCAGGGAGGGGATGACATGCTGAGGAGCCAGGGCTGCACTGGGGGTCAGTGACCCAGCTTAGACTGTGACCATGTCCATTTGTCCCCATCTATTCCTGGCCAGCTCAGCTCCCAGGGATCTGCTGTGCTGGTCAAAGCCAAGGGGAGAGCGTGGGGAAGGTGTGTGCTGGGTAAATCTCCCCTCAGCCTGGGGCTGGACTAATTTTTGGTAATTCCCTCTGTCCTGAGGAACTTTGAGACACATAGAGACAGCCAGTGATGGCAGATCCCCCGTTGTGCAATAGAGGGGTTTCACAATTTGCTCTGAGGATGCAAAATGAATTTTGCCTCTAGTGTTAATTTTAGCCCTAATTAAAGAGCTGCAGGGCAAAGAAAAAAAAGAAAGAAAGGGGAAGTAAAAGAAGGGAGAAGATTTTTTTACATGGAGCACAGCCCCCCCACTGCCCAGGGAGAGTCTGTCTCCCCCAGTTTAGGCTTGTTTTAACTCAGGTCACAGTTTAAGTGTGGTTGGGGCTTCATTGCCAGCACTGGTTGTTGTAGCTACTAGAAGGCGCTTGTGTCCCTGGCTGTGTGAATTGCCTAATGAGCGTGCTTGAATCAGCCCTAATGAATAATTGACCTTTCCCCTTGCAGAAAGCCTTCCCTCTCCTACCAGCAGCCAGGACCGTGTGAGGTTTAATCATTGTTGGGAATCGTTCACTGGATTGTTTCTGTGAATAATCCCCACAGCTTCCTGACAGTCTGCTGCTAGCAGTCATCTTCTGCCCAGATCCTGGTATTTCTGATGCTTCCTGGTAGAGCCAGGAGGAGTTGGTAGAGCCAGGGAAATGACATGATTATATATTCCGAGTTCTCTGTTTGCTTACTCCACAGCACTGTTATAAATATTGTAGTTAGCCATCCCCTGTTCTGGGATGTTTATAAACATATATAAAGACTGTGGAAAACAGCATGGAAACAGATCAGCTCAAGCCTGAGGATCTTTCCTCAGTATCGGACCCCAGGGATGGGACAGAGGGATGGGTTTTGTTGTTGGGTTTTGGTATGAAGGCAGTTTTTGGGAAGCCAAGTCCCTTTTTTATAGGAATAACACACTTGTCCAGTGTGAGTTTCAGAGGAAGCATGCTTAAACCTGAAATGAATCTTTTAAACCAGGAATATTTGTGCCACTGAGCACCCCCCCAGCCACTGCCACCTCCCTGGGGTACAGCTCTTCCCCTGCCCCCAGCACCTGAGTGGGGTCCTGTTCCCCGGATGGGTTGGAATTGGCTGGCTTGAGTATCAGATGGGGAGATTTTGGCACAGGGTGTGAGGCGCTGCTCCCCTGTTGTCACCCGATAGCTCTGCTCCACCACTCATCTCATCACTAGGGTCCCAAATATGCTGGTGCCACTGGTGTCACCTTGTGCCACTCCGTGACTGCCAGCCCTCCCAGCAAGGACCTCATGGCTTCCCCAGTGTCAGCTGTTAAACCTGGTGCCAGGCACGCACCCTTCCTCTCCCCCAAAACTCCCTATCCTCCAGGGATGACCATTCCAGACCTACAGGCTCTCCCCACACCCCATTTTGTGGTGGTCCTTGCCCAGCCTGCTTGCCCACCGGGTGCCCACCTCCCCCCTTGGCCAACGTCCAGACCTCCCCACTCCTCGTCTCTTGCTCGATGTCCATCCATCCTGCTGCTTTCTACACATCCCAAAGCCTGTTGGTGTGCTGCACGCACCGGTGGTCCCGTGTCAGCCGCAGCATGGGCCGTTGCTTGGTTAGTCAAAATTTGGGTATTTGTTTGCTCCTCAGGGACCCTGTTTTCTCCCGTCCCTGCACTCCCTGTGCTCCATCTCTGCTCCATGAATTACTTGCTCAAGTGAAGGGCTGAACTTTGAGACGCTCAACTTCCCACCCACTGACTTCTCACCCGCTGAGCTGTTTGCTGCTGCTCCCCTCCCAGGGGAGAGCGCTGGGGGGGCCGAGCATCACCCAGGGTTTTTTGGATGCAAGAGAAAGGCCTTTCTGTTCACCCAAACACACACCCCCTCGGCTGTATGTGGAAAAGGCAAACTGGTCCTGGAAAGCTGCAGAAAGCTTGCTGTCAAGTGTTGGAAAATAGGGTGGTTTGCTTAAAAAAAAAAAGGGCATTTTGGATGGTTTGCCAAAGTCAAAGGTGTTTTGGGCTTAGTTTTCAGTCCATAACCCAGGAGTTGAGCCCTGTGTATTGTTGGCTTTACCTCTGGTGGTTCAGCTCTCTGATAAACCAGCTTTACTGATGCTGTTTGTTCCACTGTGAGTTCGTGCTGCGCCCTCTCACCCCGGGGTCTGCAGTGGGGTCTCTCCCCCTGGCCAAGCCAGGATGGTCACTTCCCCCACCCTTTCTCTTCCAGTGGAGCATGAAGTGCTGCCGGTGCGACTCGCGGCTGCCGCACAGCTACAACGGCCACCGCCTGGAGAATGCCCTGGCCTCCGCCGGGCACGCACGCTGGTGGCAGTCCCAGAGCGGTGAGTGTGGGCTGGGCACATTGGGGTCCTGCTTGGGACACTGTGGCTCAGGGAAGAGGAGGTGTTGAATGCAAGAGATGGGAAGGAAATAAGGCGTTAAGTGACTTGGCTCAGGTGGCCAAGTGGTTTATTTTCCTGACACCCTCTGGAGCTGCCTCTCTGTGCCCACAGGCATCGAGCGTGTCTCTTTGCAACTGGACCTGGACCAGACATTCCAGCTCAGCAGCATCCTGCTTCACTTCAGGGTTTGTGTGCAGCATCTCTGCTTGCAAGGAGGTCATGGATGATGGAGGATGGGTCCTGTGGGCTCCCCATGGGACACGGGAGTCTCTGCGCACAGCTCCCTCCAGGCTCTGGATAGGAAGCACACTGGGGATATGCCCCATCCCTCCATTTTCCTTGGTTGCTTGGCTGTTCTCCTGATTTTTGGGTAGGGTGGAGCAGGGTGGTGGGTTCCCATCTCATTACTGCCTGCTGAAAAATCTCCTTGGTGCAGACTGGTACTTCGTGTCTGTGAGTGTGGGGCTAGAGCGGTGCTGGTGAAGGGAGGGGGAGCTCAGGGGTTGTTGGTAACCTGCAAGGGGTAGCTCAGGACTTGCTCCTGCAGCCTGCAGAGACCTGAGCCTGGAGGGAGTAGGGAGGAGGGGAACAGGCATCCCTGGGCTGGAAGCTGGCTGGGGCAAGCTGTGTCACAGACGTGCCTCTCTCCCTGCTCTGCAGTCGCCCCTGCCTGCTGCAATGCTGATCGAGCGCTCCACCGACTTCGGCAAGACCTGGGAGGTGTACCAGTACCTGGCCTCTGACTGTGCCACCGCCTTCCCCCACATCCCCCAGGGCTCCCCTGAGAGCTGGCAGGATGTTCGGTGCCAGGCACTGCAGGGGTACCCTTTGCCTGGGGGAAAGGTAGGATTCTGGGGGGGTTGTGTCAGGGGACCCCCATACAGGTCCATCCAGCCCCCGCTGCGACCCTGAGATTGGGGCAGTGACCTGCACAACACTGCAGGGACATGTGGTGGCCTGGAAGCCTCGTACATGTATTACATGGGGTGAGGGATGAGCCCCAGAGCCGTTGAGGGGAGTCCTGGGAAGGGCTCCTGCTCCTTGGGAAGGCTCCTGCTCCTCTGCGAGTGAAGCCCTCACCGCTTCATGATGAGCAGTGCAGTGTTGGTCTTCTGCAAAATGCCCTGAAGCCTTTTCCCTGTAGGAAGTGATGTTCCACAGAGGCAGGTCTGGAGCAGGAGTTGTCCAGAGCGTGAGAAGAGCGTGCCCCATGTTTCCTGCTTTTTAACCTCTGTTTTTCCTTCCCAGGTGAAATTCAGTGTCCAAGACCTGGCATCCACCATCTCTACCTCCTACAGCCAGACCGTCGACAGTAAGTGAACGGCTGCTTTTACCTCTGGGAGATGGAGAGGGGGATGTGCACCTCGTGCCTCTTCCTACATGTGATGGAGAGCACTGAGCTGGGGTAACCCTGTGGGGTAGGCAGGTCCTCATTAAACAAGCCCTTGGGCTGCACATTCGTCTGCTGCCCCAGCACCTCTGAGACACCAAGGAGCAGCGTTTGGTCTTTGCTGGTGACTCAGCTGCTGCTCCTTGTGCCAGTGTCTCTGTCTCTTGCTCCAAGCCCTCCGCATGAATCGCGATGCACCTCTGCATCCAGTGCCTGGGTGCTCACTGTGCCCTCACCCCTCTCCCCCATCCCCAACAGAGCTGGGGCAGTTCACCAACCTGCGGATCAACTTCACCAAGCTCCCCCACATCCCGCGCCAGGGATACCACTCGCCCAGCACCTTCTATGCCCTGACGGAGATGCAGGTGCTGGGGAGCTGCTTCTGTCACGGACATGCTGACCGTTGTGACGCTTCAGGAGACCTGCACACCGTGGTGAGCATTAGGGTGAAGCAGAAAATGTCCTACCCTGTGGTATCAGGGTCTGCTGCACCCTCAGGGGTGCTCCTTGGGAGACCTTGGCTGGGATGATCAGCAGTGGGGTGCAGGAGCCTTTCCCCAGGCCAGAGGTGCTTGTGATTTGGGGAAATGATGCCCTGCTTTGCCTGCAGCGATGGGGTGCTGGCTGTGAGACAGCAGCCTGTGCTACTCTCTTTTCATGATGGGAAGAAACCAGGGAGGGCTTTATAAAGAGTTATAAAGCTCAGTGGCTCTGGGAGGTCATGCTCTGCAGGAACCACTCCTGCTAGCTCTGGGGACCTCAGCTGCATGGGGAACATGCAGAAGGTTTCACCAGGCTCCTTCACACCCGGGAGGATTTGCCAGCACAGCTTGCTTGCTGTGGTGGGATTCTCTTAGTCTTTTCCACTTCACCTTGAGCATGGCTGTGCTCAGGTAGGTGGAAGAGGCAGAGGGAACTGCTGGGGGTGAGGAGCAGCCTGTCCCTGTTCCTTCAGCTGTCTGGGTGCTGGGGCATCATCTGGGCATGAGGAATGGGGCTGTGTGGGAGCAGGAGCTGGGCAGGAGTGTTGTTGGAAAGGAAACAGGAGGATGCTGCTCTGAACAGAGCATCTGCCCCCCAGGAGGGCTAACACCCTGTCTCTGCAGCAGGTCCACGGGCACTGTGTGTGCCAGCACAACACCGCTGGTCCCAACTGCGATCGCTGTGCACCCCTCTACAACAACCGGCCGTGGGCACCCGCAGAGGACCGGGACCCCCACGAGTGCCAAAGTATGGCGAGTTCCTTCCCCTCCCCACTCCCCAAGGCCCTTCCAAAATCCTCCCCAGCCGGGAGCAATGGGAATGGGAGCGAGCTGGACATTGCACGGTGGCTGCGGGCAGGCGATGCCCCCCACCCCTGGGCTGCTCGGCCATGCAGTGGGGCTGGTGCTCGCTCGGTCCTGGGCTGCTGGCAGGTGTCACCGTGTCACGCAGGGGGCTCGGGCACCCTCTAGTGCTGGAGCCGCCGCTGCCGGAGGGGTTTGCGCTGTTGCAGCACTTAGCAGGGATGTTTTGAGGTGATTTGTTGGGGTGTTTTTTTTAGGGTGCAATTGCAATGGCCATTCCTCATCATGCCACTTCGATCCGGAGCTGTACCATGCCACTGGAGGGGCGAGCGGGGGGGTCTGTGATGACTGCCAGCACAACACCGAGGGCAACAACTGTGAGCGCTGCAAAACGAACTATTTTCGCAACCAGAAGCAAGACCTCGCCCATCCTGAGGCCTGTCTGCGTGAGTGCCCTGTTTACCCCCACGTAGCACCTTCCCCAGCCCCCCCAGCCGCCCCTGCACCCCTCTCTCAGCGTTGCCCCTTCTCTCACCTTTGCAGCCTGTGAGTGCGACCCGGATGGCACCGTGCCGGGCTCCATCTGCCACCCGCTGACGGGGCGCTGCGTCTGCAAGGAGAACGTGCAGGGGGACCGCTGCCACCTCTGCAAGCCGGGATTCACCCAGCTGGCCAACGCCAACCCCATGGGGTGCCGCAGTGAGTGCACCCTGAGACACACCCCCTGCTTCCCTCTGCTCTCAGCATCCTCCGTGGCTCTGCGAGGGACGCCATTCCCAGCCAGCTTTGATCTGGGGATTCCAAGCCAAACCCCTTTTCCAAAGGCTTGTAAACCTCCTTGCTCAGGCTGTGGCCTGTCTCAGGCAGCCGTGTGGCAAACAGCAGAGGGAAAGTGGAGTTTGGGGCGGCTCTCGGACTCTTATCTCCTTCCCGAGCGCCTCCCCTGGTGTGCAGGATGCTGCAGGGGCTGCCCGAGGTGATGCTGCGCGGGCGAGCGGGGCTGTGCGCAGCAGAGGGCAGCCGTGCCCAGGGCAGCATCGTGTGTGCTGCTGGGCTGGAGGGATGCTGAGCCCTCTGGGGCTGCTGCATCTTGGGTGGGTACCACAGCCGCAGAGCAGGGGCGCGGGTGAGCCCTTTGGGCCGAGCTCAGGTACGCAGAGAAAGAAAGGAGTGAATGTCCTCAGGTGGCTGCAAGGTGTCGCCTTGGACGTGGCTTTGTGGAGAAGCCAGGCTGGTGCCCTGAACCCGTTTTTAATACTCCAAACCCTCCCTGTTTCAGGATGCACCTGCAACGTGCTGGGAGCACGGCAGGACGTGCCCTGCGACGACGAGACGGGGAGGTGTTTCTGCTTGCCCAACGTGGTGGGGAACGACTGTGACCAGTGTGCAGCTGAGCACTGGGACATGGGGAGCGGCCAGGGCTGCCGACCCTGCGGCTGCCACCTGCACGGCTCCCGCAGCCTCCACTGCAACCAGGTACCTCCCAGCCCACCCTGAGCATCCTCAGGGGGCAGGCTCAGCGTATTTCAGCAGCGCTTCCTTTTGATTTCCCTGCACCAGCCTGCTTGTTCTCTTTTTCCTTCCTGAACTCTGTGGATGCTGCTGTGAGGGGCTGTGGGGGTTGAGCTGCACAGCCGAGCTGTGTCCCCCCGAGCAGCACCGTGCCAGCATCAAAACCATCTGCTGAGTGGCTTCGTCATCCTGCCCTGTCCATGGGAGCCTCGTGCATTCCCTATTGCCTCCTGCTCTTTATTTTCCTTTTCCTCTTTCCTAGAAAACGCTGTGACAGGCTATTCAGGAAAATGAAAGGAGGTGGTAATTATCAAGAAAGATTAAGCCATTTTAAAGGGCCTGATATTTAGTAAGGGAGCCCTAATAAGGGATCTTCATGCAGGCAAGGCAAGTTAATTATCCTCATTTGTCAATGAAAAGCATGTGCGTCACTTCAGGCTGAAAAGGCAACTGGGAAAATTAAAGTTAAATGTAAAAAAATAAAACCAACCCACCAACCCTCCCCAAACCCCAACCCATGACAAATTCTAAGAGCCAAAGGTGGGTTCCAAAAGGGAGGAGACCCAGGATGCAAACTGCCCTGCTGCAGGTGATCCCTTTGTCTTTGGAACAGAGCTTAAAGCTCTGTTTTGCAGTGCTGGGGCTGTTTGGACACAGTTTTGGAAAGAGCTGGCTCTCCCTGAGGCGTTTCTCTCCCCCCAGTTCACAGGGCAGTGTCCGTGCAGAGAAGGCTTCACGGGAAGGACGTGCTCTGCGGCGCAGCTGCGGGTGTGCCCAGACAGGCACTACGGAGACGTGCGGGTTGGCTGCACAGGTAGGGAGCTTCCATTTCAGCTCAGCTTGGTGCTGCTCAGCACTGTGCAATCAGGGGTGATCCAGGAGGGGCCTCTTGGCCCAAGTCCTGACATCAGTGTTTTCCATCCTGTTTTCCTCTCTGGAACAGTTTCCTGGTTAATCCCTGGTGCTTGTCCCCATCTCTGGGTTTCCACCAGTGCCCTCCCAGCAGCCCTGGGCAAGACTCTTGGCTGTGCTGGTCTGGCCCAGGAGGGTCAGGAGCTGGGTGAGGGGTGAGCAATTGGGCTCGGGGGCTCTTCCCGTTCCTCTGCCCGTGCCACCTCCTTCCCAGATGCTGCAGGGGCTGACGGGTGGGGTTGGACTTCAGATTGTCTTGGAACCCTGTGAACGGGATCTGATTTTTATTTATATAAGTATATATGCACATATATATCTGAAAATTTTTCCCCTCCCTGCCTTGGGGTGAGCTCACCTCTGTATCTCTCCACCTTTCCATCCCCCCAGAGTGTGACTGCGACTTCCAGGGCACGGAGGATGTGGGGTGTGACAAGACCACAGGCCAGTGCCTCTGCCGCCCGGGCATCATGGGCCACCGCTGTGACCAGTGCCAGCGGGGCCACTGCAACACCTACCCTGGTTGTGAGCTGTGCCACCCCTGCTTCCGTGCCTATGATGGGGACATTCAGCGCCTGCACCTGCGCCAGGCCAGCCTCAACACCTCCATTGCACGGCTGCCCTCAGGGGGTGGGGGTCCCGCTTCAGCTCCCGCCTCTTGCAGGCTGAGGGCAATGTGCAGCAGGCTCAGGACATCCTCAGCCACTCCCCTGCCACGGAGCAGAGCCTGGCCCGGGTGGGCAGCACGCTCGCTGCAATCAGGTGAGTGATGGATGCTAACAGGGTGTATCCCTTAGCTGGGAGCAGGTGCTGGCTCTTCTCTGTGTGCCCACTCTGAGCTGCTTGGATGTGTTCTGCTTTCTTTCTGGACCTGAAACTCTTGCTTCACTCACGTGGTGACCAGGGCTCTAAGAGAGCAGCACTTTCACATGTGCCCATCCTCTGCCAAGCGCTGTAAAGGCAGGAGGCATGCTCCGGGCATCCTCAGTGCATATTCAGCCCGGTCTCTGTGTGAGCACGCTGGCCTGGCATGGGAGAGCTGTAGCCCAGCCTCATGTGCCATCCATGCGACCCTGCGAGGCCGTGGTGTATCCTCAGCCCTCAGCTCTGTGGGCTCGGAGTGCCTCTTTACTGGGTGTTGGCAGCATCCCAGCACAAGCACACCCTGTGCTCTGTCTGCAGCAGCTTTGCTCTCTACTTGAGTTCAGGCTTTCTGCTTTTTCTCTCCCAGAGAGCAGGTCCGAGGCATAAATCCCAACCTTCCTGTTCTGGATGTGACTGCCTCTCTATCAAGGGAGCTCGACGCCCTCAACAGCAGTTTGCTTATCATTAACACCCAGTACCAGAACAAGAAGACCCAGTTTGAAACCAGCCGCAGCACAGACCTGTCAGGTACCGTGCTGCAGCTGTAATACCTCTTAATTTGCAGCCACTAATTTACTTTAACGTGACTGTGCCTGGTGGCTTCCCACTGGCCGGGCAGATGAGATGGAGTTTTAACCCACTCTCAGCTTGGGAACAGGGAATGCATCTTCCCTCCCCTGTGAGAGGGATGTTTTCTACCCAGCCTCTGGTCCATGACCCAGGATTTCATGCTCTTGGGTTGTTTGCTCTGGTGTTTTGGGGCTGGGCAGCTCGCTCCATGGGCAACGTGTTCCTGTCCCCCGGCCAGCATGAGCCACTCGGGGTGAGCAGGAGTGGGAAGGGGGAGCCCCACTGGGACTGTGTCACTGAACCCGAGAGGAAGCTGAGATAATGAAGGTTGTGCACAGATGGGAGGGATGGAGGGTTGGGGAAGGGAGCCAGGCGGCTGACAGGCACTTAGGAGAAGAGCTAATTAAGCCCTGTGATGATGCTGGTGGTAGGCTGCCATTACATCCCCGCTACAGCTAATTCTCTCCGAGTGTCTCAGTGCTGCCTCCCCCTCCCCGCTGCAGCAGGCTGGGGATGTGGGAGCTGTGGCAAGCGGCCGCTGCCCGGGAAGGTTTGTGGTTTGCTCTGTGCTCTGTGTCTGAGCGGGGTTTGGGGTCTGTGTCCTGCCCCAGAGGGGAGCAGAGCGCCCTGCTTGGGATGGGGCTCAGGAAGAGCTGGGTCCTGCCCTGCTGAAGCCCTTCAGGGCTGCATGGAGCAAAGACCCCCAGGATCAGCGTGGGCACGTTGCCTTGCTTTCATTTTGTTTCAGTCTTGTAGCTCCCTCCCAGAGTTCAGTCCTTGGTGAAAGCTGGCTGGAGGAATGGCTGAAAGGCGTTTAGAAATACAAGGAGGTTTTTCATTGTGCTTAGTGACTAATCGCTGGCTGTGTCCCCCCTCTCTGCACACAGCCCCTCGCAGTCAATGCCTTCGGGTAGGTAGTTATGCTGCATTTATGAGTCACAGAGGCATTTGTGTCGTTTATCGGTTTTATTCCTGCAGGAGCCTTCAAGACAATCAGCTCTGCTTACCAGACATCCTCCAGTGCCAGCAGCCTGGCATCCAGCACCTCTGAGCTGCTGGCTGAGTCCCGGGAGAGCCGTAGGAGTGCTGCAGGGCTGGAGGGGGGCTTGAGGAGTCCACCTCCAAGCTGCTGACCCTGAAGGGCGAGATGGCCTCATCCCCCAACCTGACCCCTGTCCTAAATAAGGTGAAGATACAAAGTGGTCCTCTGACTTCCCCACATCTAGTTTTTGGGAGGGCCCTGTAGTGCTTGGGAGGCAGAAGGCTCATCCTGCAGTCAGACGTGGCAGGACAAAGTCTGGAGACTCATCTGTGGCACCCGAGCAGCCTGCTGCTGTGGGACATCAGTGGAGAATGGGCTGAGCATCCCTTCCCTGGGACTGTGGGTTCCGAAGCGTTGCCCACTGCCCCCTCCCAGGCACACGCTTTTTCCTCCAGGGACTTTGATGTGGCAGCTCTTGTGTCTTGAAGACTCACTTAATTTCTGGATGAGGTTTCTTTTATTTCTTCTTTGCTGCTTTGTTATTGCCATGGAGATCCATTTCAGGGCCTCCTAATGCATGGTTGCTGTGGAGACCACCAACCTCCCCTCTCTGCTTTTCAGGGCATCAACGCGTTCCCAAGCGATCAGCCTGTGCTGGTGCTCACACTGGCTCTGGGTTTGCCTGTGCCCCCACTACAGTGTGCTCTTGGGTGGGTGGCAGCTCTAGAAGATGCTGTGCAATTAAATCCACTGATGTTGAAGGAAGAGGGCGCAGGGTCTTTTCATCCCATTCTTCCTCCCAAAGCAAACTGCACAGGTTGGACAGGATTTCCCTGCCATGGGTGGGGGGAAGAGTTGCTGTCCTGAGAGTAGATGGGGTGTTTGCTCCATGCAGACACGCTCTGCCTGACTCTTGGTGAGATGCTGAAGTTGAACTCTTGCTTTGCTACCATTTATCCTCCAGCTTGGGGTGGTGAGGAGACGCTGTTGCTGGGTCGCTAACCTCAGGTGTGGGCACTCAGTGCCGCTGTACCTGTGCACAGCTCTGGCTGCCCTTCCCTTACTCAAGCATGGTCTCTCTCTCTCCCTCTCCAGATCTGTGGTGGTTTCCGAGTGGAGACGTGCACGCCTGCCCAGTGCAAGGGGCTGCTGTGCCCGCGGGACAACAGCAGTGCCTGCGGGGCCGGCCAGCCCTGCCGAGGCATCGTCCCACTGTCCAGCAGAGCCCTTGCCACGGCCGGGGAAGCTGCCAGGGAGTTTCGGAGCCTGAGCACCCGGCTGCAGGAGACGGCGCAGCTGGTGAGTGCGGGCAGGGCTGGCTGTCCTGCGGCCCAGCCCTGCGCTCCATACTTCAGTGTCAAGCACCAGAGCCTGGGGTCCAATACTCAGCCTCAAACCTGATTCAATCTTGATCTCCTGCATCGGCTTTGGAAATTCAGGAGTCTTTTGAATGGGAGATGCCCTGCTCTGTGTGTGGGGTCCCACCTCCCACCAGCACAGGAGCCGTGGAGCTGAAGGGCCGAGAGCAGCTCTGGAAATGTCTCCAGGGCCCCTGTCCTCCTCCTGATTAGTATGGCAGAAAGGGTGGGGATGGGGAAACCTCTCTGAGCCCACCTGCGTAGCTGCTCTAACATTTAATGCAATCTCAGTGTGTGTGTTAGTGCTGTTACACCTTTTTTCTCCAGCCTCTCAGGTGCTTGCAAAGATAAAGTGAGTTTTCAAAGTCATTCAAAATCCATTTCAAAGCTGTTTTAAAAAGCTAAACAGTCCTGCCCCCTCTTTGAGTGCTTCCTTTGCAAATCCACCCCTCAGTCTTTAACATTTCCAGCCCTTTGAAGCGATGGCATATTAAGAATGGGGAATAGCATCATTTCAAAGTGCCTTGCCCAGTTTGCTCAGAGCTGAGGTTGGGCTGCTGGGATTCCAGATCAAGAAGAAATGGCTCCATCAGGATATTATTATTTGCAGATCAAGACGACGGAGACCTCTGCAAGTCAAATTCAAAGCAACACCCGTCGGCTCGTGGAGCAGATGAGCGTGACAAGGACCCAGATAGAGGGAGATGTGCGGCGCATCCAGCAGTTCATCCAGCAAGTTCGGAGCTTCTTGTCAGGTAGCACTCCACAAGCTGTAAAGTGTGTGTGTACAGGTTGGCTTGGCCATGGGAAAGCTGTTTGGTACAGAGATGTGTGTGTGATGGTGTGTATGTGATATGGTACAGGGGAGGCAGCTGAAGCTCAACCCAGTGAAGCTCTCGGGTACCCACTTGTGCGTGGGTATTTGCACAACAAAGGCACCGTGCATCCCCTGAGCCAGCAAGGCTTGGGTGATGTTTCCAGAGAGACAGAGGAAACATTTCAGCAGTGCAAAAGCCTGTGGTGGTTCAGCCAGCTGACTTGCTCAGGGCTGACTGCGCTCTTCAGAGCGACCCAAGTGACTCCTGGCTGTGTCATCCACGTCAGCGCCCTGAGATGTCACGAGGGCAGACCCTCTCTGCTCCCTTACAGAGGAGCTTGGGGCCAGCTCTGAGGTCTGTGGGGCAGGAGGTACCACACGGCCTAGGCCTTCTGTGCACAGGGCTCTGTGGAGGGGTCTCCAACGTCCCCCTCAGGAACTGTCCTCAAAAACTACCTCTTAAACAATGAACTGAATTAAGATAAGTGGAAAGCTGTGGAGGAGCTGGGCTTCTGACTGTAGCAGGGACAGCAGCTTGCTTTGGTCCTGCTCTGTGCCATGTAGCCTTGTGCCATCAAGGACGGCTGGTGCTCCCTGAGGATTTGCATTGGGCATTGACTGGTGTGGGTGAGCTCACGGGCAGCACGCTGACCAGAGATAAACAAACAGATCTGCTCTGGAGCAGGCGATTAATCAGATGAGGATTCCTCATTGTCCTATGAACCAATGGGATGGCTTAGTGCTCGCAGACAGATTGTAATAACATAATGAGCCTCATGAGCATTAGCTGAATAAGAAAATCAGGTCATTTGGTGCTGCCTGGTGTTAATGATGAGTGAAGATATTTCTGAGCGAATTGCTGTGCTAATGTCCCCTGGGCTGTGCCGGCTTCCGATTCCTCAGTTTTATTAACTTTTATTTATGAAATACAAAAGGCTTGCCTTGAAACACAACCTCATCTGCTCTGTGAGGTCCACCTGGCCCTGCCTGGGGCTTCGCCCTGGCATTCTCCTTGCCAAATTCAAGATGTCATTTCAGTCCTTTCTGAAGGTTTTCCTGATGTGAATGATAAGCCCATTAAATTCTGGAGGATTAAATTCAGGGTGGGCCCTGGCAGCTGTCTGAAATGCAGAATGTCTGTGTGTGTGTGTGTGTGTGTGAGAGCACACACGTCTGCCCTCATCCTCCCCTGCGTTTGCACTCCCGCCTTTCCTCTCTCCCGTCTGATGCCGTCTGTCTGTCTGTCTGCTCTGCAGACAAGGACACGGACCCCGCTGCCATCCAGGAAATCTGTGAGTCGGTTCTCTCCCTGCGCCTCCCCACGGATGCTGCTGCAGTCCTGAGAAAAATGACTGAGATCCAAGACCTGGCGATGAAGCTGCAGTGCCCAGAGGATGTCCTTGCCCAGACGGCCGAGGACATCGCGAAGGCCAAGCAGCTTCAGCAGGACGCCGAACAAGCCAGGTCGGTTGGGGTGTGAGGCTTTCGGCAGCGGAGGGTCACTCAGCCAGAGCCAAGGTGGTGGCTCTGCCTCGGGTTGAAATCTCATTTTGCTGGAGCTGTTCTGGCTTGCACAGCCTGAAGTTCCAGCCCAGGGTCTTTGTGTCCATATGACACCTAAGAGGATGAGCCCGTGATCTCTACAGACACAGCCCTGGTGCCCCAATAAAAACTCCGGCTGCCGAGAGTGAATCCTGTTACAGATAC
Source organism: Hypotaenidia okinawae (assembly GCA_027925045.1). Lineage (NCBI taxonomy): Eukaryota > Metazoa > Chordata > Aves > Gruiformes > Rallidae > Hypotaenidia > Hypotaenidia okinawae. The sequence goes on along the minus strand of BSDF01000023.1, from coordinate 2,867,420 downwards.
TGGAACAAGAAGGGCTTCACCTAAAGCAGTGGAGGCTTTTCTCTCTCATGAGTCCCTGTGATGGGAGATGACAGGGTTGCACTGGCATTACATGATATTGGTGACCTACTCCCTAGTTGCACAAGTGAGCATGAGGAGATTAAATGGGCTATTTGTTTTCTGGGTGAAAGTTGGGAGGATTATCCCATGGTCCCTTAAAAAGTAATTACAGAGTGTCCTTGCAAATTTGGAGCATCTACTTGGTCACATGTTGACTTGCAGCAATATCCCAGCACGAAGGTTAGCGGGATAAGTATGTAAACTCCTTGATAGTGTCTGACACCTGCTTAACCTGCTGGAAGTGATGAGACAGGGGAGTCTGGCTTTCTACAGTGAGCTCTATCACCCAGCCTGAATGCAGAAAAGTGCTCATCGAAACTGGGTTGCTGGTTATTGCTTTCCCTTCGATACTTTTTCTTGCACCACTTACAAAATAAGTAGTTTGAAGGAAAGCTTTTCTCTCCCCATTTTGGCTTCGCTCCTCTGCTTGGGGGTATGAAATGGAAGTAATGCTCCTCTCAGAAGGAACGTGCTCCCATGGCTGGAGTGCAGTGTGTCCAGCTGTGTGGCGTTTTGGGGAGGCAGGAGAGGAGTTTACAGCCTTCTCAACCTTGCTCAGTTTGCCTCTGCAGCCCCAGTTTCCAGTGCACACAATTGCTTACACTCACTCCTGGCTGTTTCCCACCTTTCCCCAGGAACCAGGCGAATGCTGTCGAGGGCAACGTGGAGGAGGTGGTTGGGAATCTGCAGCAAGCAAACACAGTGCTGCTGGAGGCCCAGGGTGCTATCCGGGGCTCTGGCTCTTCCCTCCGGTTCATCCAGGAGCGCGTTGAAGAGGTGAGTGATGCTCGGTGACTTCCCAGATGACAGTAGTGCCCTGCTCACCGCTCCTTTGAAACTTCCCTGCTTGGTAGAGTTCTGCACTGGCACAGCTGGGAAATGGCAACTGGTGAAGCTTTTGCTGTAAAACACCCCTCTTCTTTCTGCTTGTGTGACTCCAAACTCCAGTCACAGTCCCTGCCAGAGCCCCCTGAGACAAGTCCTGGGACCGCTGTGCTTAGCCACACAGGGATCAATCCCTGCTGAGACCCCACTTCTGTGATGGGTCTGTCCAGCAGTGCAGCCGGTGCCTGCACAGAGGGAAAAACCTTCAGGAGTGAGGTCTGGGTGCGAGTCCTTTCTTAAGACGAGCACTCTGCTTCTAGATCGGGGCTGTTCTTGGTCCAGCGGAGAAGAACGTGAAGTCCATCGCGGACCAGCTGGACGGGCTGATGGAGAGGCTCTTGCAGCTGCAGCGCGACGCAGACCAGAACCGCCTGCGGGCCGCCGACGCGGGGAACATGGCCAGGGAGGCGGACGAGCAGGCCAGGAGCACGCAGCAGGTACGGGGCTCTGGTACGGGGCGGTCCCAGATGTGCCCCACAGCTTTAGATAAGGCAAAGAGGTTTTTCCGTTCAAGCCACAGCTTGCACGCTGTGGTGTCACTTCCTAATCTGATGCAGTACCCCACCACTGAATTTTTCCAGGACCTTTCTCAATCCTGTTGCCCTTAGCTGGAAATTCTTTTCTCCTGTATCTCCTGCCTCAGGCACTGTAGCCCATAGAGCTGTCAGTCAGCATCTCTATGAGTTCATGTGATAATGCAGTGATGGAGCTCTGGTGCACTACCTGTTTAATGTTAAAAATGGATTTAGTGCTGGGAAACCCCCTTCCCCCAGTCTGTTTGCTTGATCCTACCTGTGCTGCTGGTTTGCTTTCCCACAGGCTTTCGACCAAGTGCAACAGATGTATGCTGAGCTGAAGAGGAGGATGGAACAGAGCCCTGACCTGGGAGAGCAGGGCAGCAGGGCACAAAGCATTGACCAGGAGGCACGAGCTCTGTTTGAGGAAACTCTGGCCATGATGCACAGGATGGAAAGTAAGCTCTTTATGAACTCAGTGTAGTCATCTCCTGCGCAGGGGAAGGGCTTTTGACTCCCAGAGGGAAAGAAATGATGGGTAAGACAGCGTGCTGTAGGCAGTGCGACCGTGGGTTTGGGCTGTATCTGCTGGTGCTGTGCCAGTAAATGTGGTGTTTGCTGGGGTGTGTGTGCTGCCATGGCAGGGACCCCTCCACCTGCAATGCCCCTTTTCCTCCACATGCTCACTTCCATTTTTAAGCATTCAAAAGTAATGGCTCTGTTCAGAGCAGCCGTGGTGGGGAGGAGAAGGGGGAACACAGGCTGTTAGCTTTCCTCACACCAGCAGAGCTGTGTGAGGCTCAGCCGGCTGGGGAGGGCGATGGCCACGCTGCCTCTCTTCTGCCCAACCCTCACGTAACCCTTTCCTGCTCTCTGCCCTCAGCTATAGAGACGGAAATTCAGGAAAGCCACGAGGCTTTGATGTCCAAGTCGGCCATGCTGCTGTCTCTGGAGGAGCAGGTGGGAAGGATCCGGGTTGCCATCAAGAAGAGAGTCGCCTACTATGAGAGCTGCTCCTGAGCAAGCTGCCCACGCGCCACTGGCATTGCCTTCCTTCCCTGCAGACACTGACTGGTGTATTTATTCCCATTTTCCAACTGGAGTTCTTGTGTGCCTAATGTCTCTATTTTTAGCAAATTGAGTTTCCATACCTCTGGAAAATAGTTGTGCCGAGCCAAAGGAGCGGCCCCCAGAGAGGGCTGACCTTGAGTGGACTGGTTGGAGCCTACCCGATGGTTGGAGGAGGAAAGGAGAGACATCAATCTTCCACTGCAAATAAAAACCTCCCCAAAGCTGGTATTTCCAGAGGGTTTTATAAACCAAGACATTATTTCTGTTTCTTGTTTTAGCCAATTCAGTCTCTCTCAGCTGAATTTCACTGTTCAAATTAAAACCCTCATGTGGGGCCTTTAAAAAAAAAAGTATCTACGCTGCAGTTAATCCTTGAAACTTGCTGTGGCTTCAGTAATTCCCTGCTATAGATCTTTCTTCAGAGACCCAGATCACAGGAATGGAGATACGATCTCCATCGTATCCATACAACATACCTGTGTTTGTACAAATAAGAGAGATGTGATCCCATCCTCAAAGGTGAAGTCAAATGTTCTTGTTTGACTTTCTGCTACAAAGCTGCTTGTTTACCACGCCAGGCTTTGCTGGAGAAATACCAGAGGGAGCAGGTCTGCAGATGCTTGGGAAACGCTTTATAAAGGGACTTAATAGACTGTTTCCACATCAAATTTCTATGAATAACCAACAGGCACTTTACAAAACAAAACTCAGCTTTATTAAGCAAGTATTTATTGTGCAGTTACAGACTGGGAAGCAGGGAATTTAGACCTTGCTGTGGTTATTATATGACATACGGAGGTTGCTAGCAGGTTGTCTCTCCTTTTGTAGCTGAAGTGAGAACTGCGTAGCCTGGGCAGCTGGCTGATGCTGAATTTCAGAGTGCCGAAGCCTGGGGCTGTCCAAAATCCAAGGAGTGGCTAGGATGCAGGTTGTAAAAATAGCTGAGCTGCCACTGAGTAAAACTCTGCATGGCTTTGGTTGATAGGGTTTACGTTGTGCAGTGCACTTGTTATGCATCGGACAACTAAACAGTATACAGAAAACAAAAGCTTAGAGCATCGTGTGGGGTCGTATGGGTAATGTACACTGACTATGCTAGCAGTAGCCTCAGACTTCCCCTCGCTCAAGTGCCCTCTCCCAGCAATGACAATCCAGAAGCACCCCTGAGGTCACTGCAGTGATGGATTCCTGGGACTAACGTGCTGCTCGTCACAGGTCGGTCGCTGCTCTGGATGCTGCTGCCCGCCTGCTCCTGGCAGGACACAGCCTCCTTTCTCTCTTGCACAGCTGATGTCTGGCTTTGAAGTGCAGAAAAGAGTAAAACAGCCCTTCTGTTTCTGCAAGAGAGAGAATTTCAGTTGGGAATTGAACTTTGTTTCACTAGACTGCTACCTTGCACTGTGCTCCACTAATAAGCAGGGCCATGGGGGTTAGGAACAGCTTGGGTGCTTTGTGTGCCTTAAAGATAAAGGGTTATTGCAGGACTGATCACTGAATAGACCTTTTCAAAGCCTATAGTAGATCTTGCTTGCATTTGCTGCTTCTGTGAACCCTTTGTGTATCATGGGTCTCTTTGTATAATCTCATAAGCAGAGAGTGCCATAAAAGATGATAGGATGTAGCTCACTTTATGTAGATTTTTGTGGTACCCCGTGCCCACCTTTGAGGGACACCCTTTCTTGCAGGATTTAGTGGCAAAAATTCTTACTGCTCCCATATGCTGCAGTGCCAATGATAGAGATTTCACTGGTCCAGAATTAATCTGAGCTGTGGGCACACAGGATTAAACTTTGTATTCAGCTCACCTACAAAACAAGCATCTCCACGCTCTGGAGGTGAGTTAAACTGACCTGCTGGGATCAAATCCAGGAGAGGGAATGGCCAGTCAGGCTGCAGGGTTTGTCCCGTCTGTGCTTGGCCACGGACCAGCAGCCTGTTGTCAGCTCTTTGCTTCTGGCCACTGCTGAGACCTGGCTGAAAAGCCCTAATCCCACCTGTTGAAGCTCTTTGGTTCCAGTGTGACTCTCCCAGTGGGGAGCTTTGAATAATGGTAAGAGTTGGTATGACAGGTCCCTCCCTGGCTTCCTTTAGTGTGCTCCTTGGGCTATGCAGTTCTAAGTGTAAAAGTTGGACCAGGAATCACTGAACTGGCCTTAATGGAAGCTGTGAGATGATTCCTTCCTTGAAAGCTGGTTTAGTTAAGGCTTTTTATTTTGCAAAAAAAACCCCTGTGAGACACCCTATTTTATGTACAGTTCCTTTGGTATTTGTGCCTTTCCCTGTTTTGGTGCCATAATGGGATTAATTAGAAATGATGTGATTGTGGAGCACTTACCGCTGGCGATGTGGGGAGCCCAGCCTCCTCATCACATGATCAAACAAACTCCAGTCTGCCCAGTGCCGCAGTGAGAAGAGTGTTTACTGGTTTTCATTGGAACAAGAACTTCTGATTTGAAATGACTGGACAGAAATGGAGGAATTGGAAGAGAAGGAAGAAAAAAGAGAAAGAGAGAGAGTTATGGTCTGTGTGCAGGTGAATTGAAAGAGTGTTTTTAATATGAAGGACATTGGGTGCCGAGAGCAAAGCAGAGCTTAGGTGCAAGTTGCTGCTGCAGCAAAGGCAGGACCCAGTCCCTCAGCACCAGCTCAGTAATTGGCCTCAGCAGCTTCAGCCACCCACACTTCCAGTTTCTGGAAAGCAAATGTGCTCAGCTCAGTGGAGCGTGGCAGTGAACTGGGCTGCTGCAGCCTGCTGTGAGCTTGGCCATGCAGCCTGGGCAATGTGCCTCACCCAATGCTCCCACCAGCGCGGGGGCACCTGGCTGGACAAGCACCATCCAGCCAGTTGAAACATTGGCTCCTGACCTCATTCCTCCCTCCCTTCTACCTCCACCTGGGGCTGGCAACCTCAGTGCCAGGACACTCCTTCCAGGGATGGTTACTCTTGTACACTTGGTTGGCAAATGATGGTTAACGACTCGGATACCTACTGGGACTTTGCAGACTTTTTAAGCAGCACTGTCTCGGAGCAGAAGGACGCCTTCGTTTTCTCATGCCCCATGCAAGCTGGACTGCAGCCACAAGAAGTTCTGGTTGGTGGGCTGTGATTATCTGGCAGAACCAGGCTGCTGCCCGCAGGCAGCGGTCCATTCTCCGAGTGGCTCTGGAGCTTTCCCCCTTGGGTGCCTGTGTCCTGCTCCAGCTGAGTGGGAGGGTTTGGACAGCCCCTCACAGGGACCGGAGGGAGTGATGCATCCTTGTCTTCACTTGGCGTTGCTGGCCGGGTGGCTACTGAGGGGGTGTTGGGTCTTGATGCCTCCGAGACTTGTATAACGGGTAGGGAGCTCTCAGCCGCTGCGTGACCATTCATGTGGAGCTTCTTCATGTGGTGCACAACGGCTGCGGCATTGAAGGCTTGCTGGGGAAGAAGACAAAGCCCCATAGTGAGCACCTGGTGATGCCAGGTGGGATGGGTGCTGGAGGATGAGGGGATTGTCTCCTGCAGGCAATGATTGGGGAGGGGGAAAAGGGTGTGGGAGCTGTGAGTACACCATGGTTCCCATTTGCAAACTGCAGATGCTTTTGAAGATTACAACCACTTCTACAAGGGGAATCATGGAATTGCTTAGGTTGGAGGAGACCCTTTAGATCATTGCTGGGGACAGTGGTAAAGTACCCCACGGTGTGAAATGGGGACTAGAGCTTCAGTTTGAAATGCTGCTGTACAGGTGGTTCTTATGGCATTCCCCTCCCTACCTAAATTCTCACTACAACACTTGATATAAACAAAGTACCAATTTATCTTCAAGGCAGAAAGGAGGAAGAGTTGCATCAAACTCCCAAGGAGGTCTGCCCATGGAGCACCAATAATCCTACCCCCTCCCCTCTATTGCTCAGCGAGACCGCTACGGTGTGATGCCTGTGGTAAGTCTACCAGTGTGCATTGCAGTGGGGAGAGTCCAAATACACTGTAAACAGGAGCTGTGGACAGTTTTCAGGCAGCCTGTGGAGGATCACAGCGTTGGGTGCGTTACCCACACAGCTCAAGCCTCACTTACTGCTCCACGGCAGCAACTGGCGTTTGTTAGTGAGGTGGCTCTGGGTTCCCACCAGCAAGTGACTTACCCTCCATTTGCTCTTTGCAAAGTTTTTCTGAATCTGAGCGCTGACAGATGGGTATATGTCACGGTGAAGGGCTGTATTTCCATTAATCCTGCAGATGGGGAGAGAAGAAAACGGGCTCGTAGGCAGATGGCATTTGTAAGGCGTTCCACATTCTGCAGGCAACTAACTGCTTTGTACGTTCAATCAGCAATAATTAAACCCAAAGGAAAAACAGCAACAAAATGTAACACAAACACACACTTCAGAGCCTGGGGAAGCTCGGGGTGGGATTTCTGCCTTGCCTCTGTTTATGGAGGCAAATATGCACAAATCACATCTTTAATTATTCATCACTTTCTGTCTTTGCACAACAAAAAAAGAAACACCCAGGGCCAAGCAGAGGCAGCTGGTGACGTTAATGACTGGGGCTGGGGAGACACCCCTGCTGCCAGCTACCACGTGGAGCAAGACAGGGAGACTGGTAAAGCCCCGTGGCCACTGGCTCCAGTCAGGACCCCAGTCCTCTCACCATGGGTGCCGCAGGGCTTCTTCACAGGTAAACCTCGTGGTCGGGTTCTTCTCCAGTAGATGCCTGATGAAATCCTTGGCTGTTTGGGAGGGCAGGAAAAGCAGAGAGAAAAGGTGATTTTTTTTTTTCCTTGGAATGAGATTGGATCTCAGTAGGACAGGGCAATGCTGGGGAACAAACATCACAAGCATCAGCACCGAGGAGAGGTGGTCATGCTGCTTCGCCACCCCATCAAAGGGACATGTGTGTGGTGAAGGGCTCCAGCTGAAAAAAATGTTAACTGGGGGTGTACCATGCTTCAGGCTTAGATTACATGAATTTGAGGTAAATTATTCTACTGAAAAATAACTCTTAAAAAGCACAGGAAGGCACAAAGGTGCAAACCAAGCAGTTGTGGAAGGTGCCCTGAAGAGCAGTTACATTGGGGTGGTTTTTTTTTTCAGGGAGGATTGCAGTGGTTGTTATTAAGTCCTTGCAAACCTCTTGCTAGTTTTGTTTGTGTGTGTTAGATATTGGTGTTCAAAATGCACTGCTCAGTACAGCCTGTGCAGGGAGCTCCAGGGGCAGGTTGGGCTGATGGAAGGCTGTGGTGGCTTGCTGTGCTGTAAGGAAATGTGACCTGATGGGAAGAAAGGCAAAGGGGACAGAAAAGAGATGGGAAGAAAGGAAAAACCCAGAGAAAAACAAGGTGGAAAAACTCCAGCGTTCCCTTGCTCCCATGGAAGAGCTGAGCCCCCTCTGAGCTCGCTAATCAGGGTTGTGAGAGTCAGGGTTACGTTAACAGAGGCTTTAGCTGAGGATGCTGAGGGACAAGCAGGATGCAAAGACCCCAAGCTCCACCAGCACAGCTCGCTTTGGCATCATCCTCCTGCTCTGCTGTGGTGCTGGGGGCTCAGCAGCTAGTTCCCATGGCTGGGGGCCTGTCACTTAGTCCATCGCTTCATCCTCTCCAGTCCCTGCCAAGGCAAGGGCATTCAGGGGTGTGGGGGTGTGGGGGGCTTGGCTGGGGCCTGCTCGTGCCCGTGGGTTGCAGGAGGGAGCACAGTGCTTCCCAGTGCCAGAGCTTTACCTGACTCAGAGATATCGTCCCAAAACGGTGACTCAAACTCAAAGTAGCCTTCCTTGATCTTCTCAAACAGCTTGGATTCGGTCTCTTCGTAGAAAGGAGGGTACCCACAGAGCCTGGGACAGAGCAGAGAGCCAGGGGCCCTTCAGTGCTGCCCGCCGTGGCAGCAGAGCAGGCAACGCGAGCGGGCAACAGGGGGGCTGCTCTATCCACCCACCTGCCCCCACATCTAAGTGCACTGGTAAAGCTGCCGAAAACAGTTAAAACCTTAACTGCAGCAGTGGAAGGACAAAGCCACAGCTGGTACGGAGCTGTATGGTGTGGGAGGGAATGAAACAAAAAGTACTGGGGAAGATTGAGTGATATTTGTAGGCAACTGAAAAAAACCCACCCCACCAAACAAAGCCTGGGATGAGGCGGATAACAAAGAAAATGTGATTCCTTTCAGCTCCGCTCCAGCACTTGATTTCCCACATCCCTTTCATTTCCATGGGCTAGTGAATTCCTGCTGTATTCCCACAGCAAACGGGAGGTCTGGCATCTCTTCCCCTTGCACTGCCACTCTGTAGAGGTGTCTGAAGCAATGGAAGAGAGGTTGGGAAGCTCATGGAAGGATGAGTGGGGTGCTATGTGCTCGTACTCACAGGATGTAGGTGATGACGCCGATGGACCAGCAATCCACTGCTTTGCTGTATGGTTTCTGGGTGAGGACCTCAGGGGCTGCAGAACAGCAAAATCGAATGAAAATTGGAAGCATTAATGAATTTCCCCATATGAGGATGAGCAACAGGGTCTTGTACACTTGCCCTCTGAGGTGCCAGAGCGGAGTCGGCCGGTAACAGCCCTGTTTGCCATTGGAATCAGCCTGTGCTTTTTGTACCTGTTGTTCTGCCATCAAATAGGAAGAACCACTGAGGGTTTCTCCCTGCATCCTGAGCCTTCGGCCCGTACACTGTGGATCAAGGCAGGGCAGGGCAGTCTGGGGAATGTTAAACCAAATCCTGTGGGGTTACAATGATTTTTGGCATTTTTTTTCAGTAAACACAGGACTGATGCTGAAATACATTCCTCTTTAAAGTACCCTTTTCCTTGCACTTTGGAGTGCTCTGTGATGTTGCAGTCTGCACTGATCCAACCCTCTGTGGTCCACACAGCACATCTGTGAACAGCGTGGTGCTGTTAAAGTGATTCCCTGGCTTTCTCCTTTCTGCTAGGCAAGGCGCTGTATGTGCACAACCTTTTTCCCAGTCAGCCCACCAGTACAAACCCATCCCTGATTCTTGGCTTACCAACATAGCCAGGAGTCCCACAGGCAGTGGACATGATGCCATTCTGCTCCATTTTAGACAAGCCGAAGTCTGTGATCATGATTTTGGAGTTCTCTTCAGGAGTAAGGTAGAGGAGGTTTTCAGGCTGTGGACACAGAAGGGTCAGAGGTTGGTGTTTATGGTAGAAAGAGGAAGGAAAGAACAGAAAGTCATGGCACAAGGGTGCAGCTGCTGGTGGGATGGGCAGCTCTCACCTTCAGGTCGCGGTGAACTATCCCGTTTTCATGGAGGTACTTGACTGCTGTCAGGACCTGGTGGATCACCACACTCGCATCCTTCTCAGTGTAAACCCCTCGTTCCAAAATCCGGTCAAACAGCTCTCCCCCAGACACCCTGTGGAAATGGGAGTTCAGGAGGAGAAAGGCTGGAAACAAAACTAAGCAAATTCAATTGTGCCTTTGTATCGGGGGAGGTAACTTTCTGGTCCTTGTCCAACTCCACCTACAGCAGAACCATTCTCTGGACAGCAGGATTTTGTGCTGCTGAGGGTTTGATGGGATCTCTCAAGTGCAATTTCAGGGTGTTAGTAAGATCACTGGTAAACCCTGGGAATTTGGGGGAGGTGAAGGTGCAACTCCTGGAAGAGCTGAGCCGCAGGCACCTGCACTGTGGGCAGGATGGATGCCAGGCTCTGCTGCAGCACCGGCTGGGTGGGTTTTTTGTGGGATCTCTTCTTTTGGCTGGATGTGGAAGTTAGCAGGAGCTGTGGGTGCTCAGGGTGATGCCCACAGTGAGCTGCCTTCTCTGCTGACACGCTGCCCGCTTTCATTTCTAGAAACCCCGCGCGGCGCAGCTTTAATTAGAAATACTTCTGTCTCTGCCCTGCTAAACTGTGATGAATTAATTTGCATAAGTAGCTCCTAATCTTGGTCTAGAACCTTGCTTCTAAAACGAACCAAACCAAGAGGATTTGAGGCATGTCTGGGTGAGTTCAAACGATGCAGCTCCTGCTTCGTTACTCGTGTGGGTGCTGGGGCATGGGGTGCATCGCCCTGCTCCTGCCCCCTTCCTCCAGCCCTGCCCGTACTTACAGCTGCATCACCAGGTAGAAGTGGGTTGTGCTCTCGTAAATATCTTCTAAAGTCACAATGTTTTCATGCTTTATTCTGAAAAGGTAAATGTGGGTCAGAAACAGCCCTGGTAAGGACAAAGTAGCTTCTCAAGTGGAAAACCCAACAGTCATCTTGCTTTAATCACCAGTGACGGCTCTGTGGCTGATCTCCCTCGCCCTGCATGGCAGAGGGTTGTTGATGCCACCACAAACTCCCTCCAGAGCACCAGGCACCCAGAGCAGAGGAACAGACCCTTCTTCTTTAAGTAGTCCACCTGCTCTGCATCAGGGATGTTACTCGGACCACAAAAGCATCCACTCTGGTTCTCCTTTCCCTGAGTGCTGCTTTGCTCCATCTCCCTCCTCCATGGGTCTATGGCTGTTGGGGTTACTGGTCCAGCCAAGCAATGAGAGAAGAAACTCTTCTACTAATTCAGAGTAATATCTATATGTTCTGTAAAAAGAAACACTTATTTCCCTATGCTATTCTCACTGTAGAGCCACACATCTCAGGAGGGGGTGTTGGTTCTGCTTTACATCACGATGTGTACATACTCACTTTTTCAGCACTGCTATTTCGTTCTCTAAGCTGCTGTCCCTTGTGAGAGGAGACTTCTTGATGCATTTCAGGGCAAAGAGCTTGCCAGTGCTCCTCTGCTTCACCAGGAACACTTCTGAAAAGGCACCTCTGCAGAGAGAAGTTGTGTTTCAGTGTGCAGCTGAAGTGGAGGGATGTTTACAGGGGGAAAGAGGAAATGGCAAGAGAAAACAGCATTGTGCTGGTTGTAAAGCCAGAGTTACACCTCCAGCAGCCCCAAGCTTTGGAGTTTTGATATAAGGGTATGAAACATGTAGGAAAAAAAACGACCCAGAAATTTCCTCTGTTGTAGAGAAAAGGTTATTTTTGCACAGTTCATCGTGGAGCTGTGTTGAGAATGGGGACAAAGAAGAACCCTGGGATAAATTGAAATCACATTCTTTGGGACTGTCTGTAATACACTCCATCAGGTGAGAGCTGGCCGTGCCCCATTCAGAGCACAGCTCCAGGAGGCTGATGGCAAACACGTACCTCAAGTGGGTGCAGGAGGATGCCCCATCCATGGCCGTGCAGCTTGTGGCCCTTCAAGGAACCTTTGCACTCGGATCCATTGGGACAGGGGGGAATTGTCCTGGGCTAAGGGGCACTAGTAACCACCCACTAGCTGGGCACCCTGCAGCTTGGGTGCTCATTGAGATTACAGTCCCTACGGAAAGGTCTCCACTCTAACTGGGCCAAATTCCTGCTTTAATAGGGATTGTGGCTCCTCAAAGCCTCCACCTTCACTTCCCCAGGGCAGCATTGCCTGGGGACTGAGGTAGCTGAATTGCTGTGAGGAAAGCTGGGCTTTGCTGTGGTTTGGGTCTGTCAGTCAGCACTTCAAGTGCACAACGACTGGATAACACCAGGAAAGGCTTTTAATCAGCATCTGATGTGCTTTTCTTTCCACAGGGACTGGTAGCACCCACGACCCTTAGTGACAGAGTGACACCGAGTGTCCTGTGCATTCCTGGTGCGGCTTCAGCCCTGTGCAGTGATGAGCAGGTATTTATAGCATGCCCAAAGCTCCCAATCCTGTTAAAGGCTTGTCTTCAGTGGCCAAACACGTGTTTCAGGACAGTGACTGTGCATCCTTTGCCAGGTCAGTCCTCAATAATCCCCATCAAATGAGCAGCAGATTAATTGGTGGCTGTTAAATGGAACTTGCCACTGAGCCTGCAAAACCCTGCCGGGAGCTGGAGGGCAGAGCAAGGAGGTGAGGGCAGGGGAAGCCCCTTCCTGCCTGGGATGTATGGCAACAAGGGCAGAGAACCTGTGTCTCCTGCCATCCACTACACACAGAATCTCAGTTCCTGGGAGCTCGTGGAGTTGGCAGGGATGTCCTCACTACTGTCTCTACTCCAGCAGTTGTTGATGCCAGGGGAAAGTGATAGTAAGTTTCCAGGGAATTTGAGGTTCCAGATCTTCATGTCTACTCCTCAGCTTGCTGAAGCCATGCATGTGGAAAAAATCCCAATTTCTAATGCTAAATTTTGTTATTAATGTAATATTAGGAAATGAACATCCTACAAATCAGATGCTGGGGCATCTGTTCCATATATCTGTCCCAAACAGTTTATAATAATTATGCCCCTTATTAAAAAATGATGAATCAACAAGTTGGCTAGAACAGAGTGAAGCTGTTTCTAACCTCTTCCCTTTAGGGAAAGCTGTTGGATAACTAATTCCTGAGGCTGACCAGGACTGTGATGATTTAAAATGCCGCTCAGCCCTGGAGTAGCTGTTTTTTGGGAGCTTTGCTGTGAGTTCTAAAGTCGCAGTGAATTTGGCCGTGACAGAACTCTCTGGTGGAGGTAATTCAATTCCTCCTCCGCCACCTTAGAAATGTTTTCTTGTCTCATTCGCATGAATAGGCAAATTAAGCTGTTAACTCACAGAGAAGTATCGTACAACTTGAACATCCTTGTTCTTGCTTCATCCCTCAACTGAGTCAGGGTTTATGAGCTAAATATATGACTTTATTATAATAACGCCTCTCCCAGTGCTGTCCCTTGACCGTGTCTGACCTCACAGCGGTGGCAGACCTCAGCAGGAAAAGGGCAAAAACTTAACTGAGCTGCCAGGCAGGCTTAGGGGGAAAGGTGGGAAGCGTGGAACTGGCCACAGGGCCGTGTGGGAAGGAGCTGCTTCAGTGCAGGTTGGCAAGCGTGAGCTATCAGAGCACCAGGAACTGCCATGCAACAGCGATGGAGCACCCACCCCTCGCCTCAGGGTTCTGCTCGCCCCGGGACGGGGAGATCTCATCTTGTGGCATCAGCTGGTGCCACGGAGTCGCTGCCCTGGGCTGGGAAGCTGGTACCTAGGGGTGGGGGTCGGCTCTGGTACTTACGATCCCAGGGCCTCCATGAAAATGAATGTTTTCCGGATGTTGCTCGTCTGTTTCTTCCAGGAGCTGCTGCTGTCGTCCTCTTCCTTGCGACCCATCTCCTCCAGAGTGAAAGCAGGGACCGCTGTGAGGAAGAGGAGGAGAAAGGTGACTGCTGTGGCAAGTGAAGGAGGGGACTGCCCAGGAGCTGGCTGGATTCAGGATGCTGTGAGTGCTCTTTGCTTGGTCAGAAGAGTCAGACTTTCCAAGGGTGTGAAAGTCTGTGCCACTCTTGCTACTCGTGGCTGTTCGTGCTGACCACGTCCATTACCACTCCAGCCGCAGCGTGACGCTGGCTCAGCTGGGAAGGAGCTGGTGCCCATATGGTAATACTCCTGTCAGCATCCTCATTTAGAGCAAGCTGGCAATTACAAATGTTTATGTTGTGCTGTGTATTTAGTGGTTAAAAAGCCCTGCTGAACGGCTGCTAATTTTAATTCTCGCATCCATGACTGGGTGATTAAAAGTTGGGTACAGCTAGTGATGGAGATGGATTATAGCTGAGCTGCCTTATCACTCAAATAGCAAATAGTTTCAAGAGCTCGTGACTGCAGGGAGGGGAGTTTTCTATCAGATGCTTTGTTGATCTGTCTCGCACAGTTTGCGCTGCTGTCGTCTTTAATTTTTGTTAATTGACAGGTTGCTTTTGCTCAGAGCCATAACCTTCCCCTTGCCTCTTTCTCACAGGGCTGTGAGGCTGCGGTGCCGGCTGGGATGGTGAAGGGGGAGGCCTGGTTTTTAGTGCCCTGCCCATGAGTCCCTGTGCTGCAAATACAGAGCGAGTGGTCCCTGCCTGCATCCCCCACGCTCTGTGTGCAGAGGGGGGTGAGGGCAGCTCACAGAAAATGCAGCTTTCTGGAGTCCCCCTGCTCTGTGGGACAGGATGAGCCTGGGATATTGGTGTCAGAGGGTGTAACTGCAGGAGAGCTGGTCTGGCGCTGAGCGGCTGAGCTGGGTGTCTGAAACGTGCTGCTGCTTGACCTTGGTCGGGTCCCCGTCCCCCACCTCCCCCCAGCACTAAGCTCTTTAGGGCACGGGCTGAGCAGCAAGTACCCATCAGCTGGGGGAGAGTTACTCAGAGCTTACACAAGGTCTGGCAGGTGTGAAACGTTACACGGGTATCTGGGCACCCTTAATAGGATTGGGTCTGACATGACAGAACTGGAAGAACGCTGGAAGGTGAAAAAGAAGCCCTGAGACTCGGAAAAACCCCATGTTTTTAGAGAAGTGGGTTGTCCATGTCCTCAGAAGAATTGCACTGAAAATATCTGTGGAAGGCAGGGGCTGGGGGGCAGCAGCCTCAGCACGGGGAGCATCGTGCTTCTCGACGGCAGGAACGGCTGCCCCAAAGCCTGTGGGGCACAGCCAAGCCTCTGAAGGGCAAAGCACGATATTTTGTGTAAAAATAAGTGTTTGGGAAAGGCAAAAGTATGAAAGCAGAGAAAAAGCCCAGAGATCTTGTTTCACAGCAGACAGCTTAGATACCGAGTTCCCCCTGAACCTAGTTTATCTCCTTAATTAGCACAGTTTCAGGGATTTGAGCTCCTTGACATAATTTTTTAAAGGTTAATTTGACATTGACAACAAAATTGACTCAACTGTAAACAGTTGTAGGCTTCAGTCTGTAAAACCACCAGAGGCCAGTGTGCACTTGACCTTTATTTACCTCCTAGGAAACACATGTAACTCCTAGAGACACAATCCTCACCAGACTCAGCCATACCTTGCTGCTTACAGCCAGTGAAGATCCAAAGTTCCTCACAAAAACCTCTGACTGATGAATAGAAACCCTTCTGCCAGGATTTTGAGCCCCCAGAGGAAGTTTCCTCATGCAGCTGCCCACCTGTCCCAAACCTTTACAGAACCCCAACGTCACAAAAAGAGAATTCAGAGATCACAGAATTTCCTGGCTTAGGAGAGACCCTTTAGATCATCAAGTCCAACCACAGCCCAACCCTGCCCAGCCCACCTCTAGACCATGATGTCTGAGAAGGTGAGTTTTATCCACCTTAGCCAAATATGAAATGCACGATGCTGGTGTGATGTTGAGCGATGGGTGAAAACCAGGTGACCTCTCTGCTTCTTTCCCAGCCTAGTGTCAAGCAAAGAATATGAAGCTAAAAAATAAAATATTAAGGAAAAAGTAGTTCAGCCTGGCTGTGGGGACAAACTGACTGCTGGACTCTGCTCCCACGCAGCCCTGTGGACATGAGCTCTTTGGGGCAGTGCGGTGCAGAGAGATCCCCCCGGGGAGGCTGGATCCCTGTGCCAGCCCCAGGGCTGAGGTGACCGTGTCATCCCCTCCCCGCAGGAGGTGACAATTTGGCCTGTTCAAGCCCAAGTGTCAAATTTGCCCAACACTTGCCCAGTTTGAGCCGAATTCTGTCGGTGTGCTGGTGTTTAATCCCTTCCAAATTCAGCAGGGTTGTTTTTGAGACGGGTTTAGCTGCAGAGGGAAGGTAGTATGGTGTTTTCTTTGGTCCCCTGTGAATCATCTGTTCATCTTATAGTTCCTCCTTCTGTCACTCTCCCCGTACGGCATTTGGCTCCGCCGGTAGCTGGGGAAAGGCTGGATGAATAGCTCTGACTCCCTACACGTGTATTTGATTTCCTGCTTTCTCAGTGTTTCTGTGCCATCACCAGCCAGTCATTTCCTGCCTCCCCGCGCCCTTCTGCGAGGCAGGGAGGTAAGTGCTGCTATTTTGGGAGCCAAAGAATGGAATGTTTGAATCGCCCGAAATGTAAAGCTTGCATATGTGCTGGGGTGATGCATCCATGCCCACCTTCCCCATGCTGGATCCTGTTATTCTCAGTACTTTCACAGGGAAGTAATCACAAAGCAGGTTTGGTGCAGGACACGGGGCCCTCCCAGGCCAGCCAGGATTATGGGATTACAGACCTGTGACTTTCCCAGTCCTGGCTCTGGGAACTCAGCTGGACTTTGTCTCTCAATCTGGTTAAGCCACTTGTTGCTCTCCACAGCAGGCTGTGAGAACTCAGTGCTGGTGTGTTTGCTGCCTGGATTTTGCTCCTGTTGAGGCTCTGGTCCATCAACACCTTGGCCTCCCTTGGCACAGTATGCAGCGTATGGTCTGACAGGCTTTGCTGGACCTACAGCCTGGGTGAAGAAGCTTTGCTTTCCACAGCAAAGAACATGGGATGACAAAAGTTGGGCAAACAGCTCTGAGCTTGGACTGGCAGGTTCTCCTGCCATGTGACGTGTCCGTCCTTGAGTTTCCATTGTGCTCCTGGCAGATCCCAACAGGCTCCTGTGTCAGAGCCTTCCTGACACCCCGTATCATCCCCTGGCTTGGTGGGCATGTTTTCCCACCACAGCAGTGGGATGTAGAGGTAGAGCATCCCCAGGATGCACCTGAGAAACACCTTGTTTTCAACACCACCTCTGGAGACGGGAACATCATCACTCTCCTGCCCATTCACCTTTTAGACGATAGTGTGTTAAGATTGCATCCTAAAATGGAAATGCTCATTCATTAAGGGAGGTAAAGACCTCTGGAGAGGAGAGGAGAGCAAAGTACACAGCGTTGCTTATGTTTGTTTAGCCCCTGCTCCCCCATCATACCCAACGAAGCACCGTGCAGGACTTCAGTCTGATGAGTAGTTCCAATATTAATGCGTAACCTTTGGGCTCTCCTGTGCTCTAAGTCAATAAACGTGACTGCTGCTATACTCTGCCTGATCCAGCACATGACACATCGTTGCTTAGAATGTAATGAGTGTTATTATGACCTTGCTTAAATATTTCCTGAAGAAATTTGTTCCGCTTTCCTATCTGGCAGTAACCAATCCATCTGCAGACAGACACCCTGCTTCTGAATGGATATACTGCATTAGCAAAATTATTGTGAGACGTGATTAATAGTCTTGTGACAAAGTTACATGGAGGGGTGAGGGGGGATACACGCTGCTTTCATCATTTTGCCTTTAGAATCGGAAAGAAGTTGACAGAAAAAGGGAGAATGCAAAGTCAAAGGGCTTTGCTTTGGAAGAAAAGGCAGGAAAACAAGCAATCTGCATGTGAATGAATGAACGGCCAGGCCAGCCCCTGGGCTGGGGACAAAGGAAAAAGAGATTGCAAACAGGAGCTGGCCACTGCAAACATCCTGCATCCCTCCCGTCCCCCCTCCGCTCCCAAGCAGCGGGGTAACTTAGTGCC
This sequence comes from Hypotaenidia okinawae, assembly GCA_027925045.1. Lineage (NCBI taxonomy): Eukaryota > Metazoa > Chordata > Aves > Gruiformes > Rallidae > Hypotaenidia > Hypotaenidia okinawae. Next base: position 2,849,632 of record BSDF01000023.1, on the reverse strand, counting down.
CTCGATGGACACTGGCAAATCACAATTTTCATTACCAATATTTCCGATGCCTTAAAAGACTTTTGAAGTAAAATGTCAGGAGGCAGCTCTCTACAGCATCGCTAAACACAGCGCGACGAGGGCTGTAGGATGCCGGGCTGGCAGCCTGTGAGAAGAAGTCCTCCCGTATTTCCCTGCTGCGAGATAAAAATCGCTTTTTAAACATAAACCCGGGTTATCCAGCATCCCCCACCTGCTCGGCTGCTCGCCTCGGCCGGGAAAAGCAAAGGGCCAGGAAAGAGAGAGTATTTTGGCTTACCCAAGTCAGCGCAGGCAAAGCGAGTCCGTGGCGCAGGCGGCTGCTCCGGCTGGGTGTGCGGGGATTAGAGCCCGGCTGGGCGCTCAGGGCAGCGGGGAGGAGGCGATGGCTCCGCCGTGCCGGTAACCAGGCAGCGCTTCACCGGGAGTAAATCGCCACGAGCACGAGCTGCGGGTGGGTGTGCGCGCGCGTCGCGGCGGATAACGGGACCCGGCGACACGGGGACCTGGGGTGGGCTCAGCCCCGGCGCGTGGCAGCCGCCGCTCGGTCGCAAGCACCGAGTCTGGTGCTGGAGCATCCCCGGGTGGAACGTAAATATCACTTGCTTTAAAACTAATGACTTCAGGGGATTGACGGCCTGCTCTCGTTTGCGTGACGGCGGGAGTTCTGCTGGGGGGTGGGGACACGGGCTGGACCAGGACAGGGCTTCCCGACGGGATGCTCCAGCCTCTCATCTCCATCGCCGGGAAGGTGATGCTCTCCACCATTTCTAGATGGCACGAAACCATGGAGATGAGCCATGGCAGCAGAGATGCATCTCCATCACTGGAGTTTTAGGCCATTTCAATGGGTGTCTTTGACTCTCAGACCTCTGTGTGCGCCTTCCCATGGGGTGCAGCACATATCATCCCAGGAAATATTAGTAATTCTTTGAATCTTTCTACAGCCTAGGGTTTTTAGAGATGGTAACAACAACAACAACAACTTTACTCAGTTGATTTACACTGCCACCTGGAATAACACATGAAAAGCATCTCTATCACTGCAAAGTTTACTTTTATATCAGGAATAAATCAGCTCTGAGGCAATACTAGAAAGTCACACTATTTTTCTTAATATTTTTATTAATATATTAACTAATATTTTGGATCTTCCTATTAACTATTTTTACTTTCTCCAAGCTATGAGCAACCCTATCCTAACTAGATATTTAACTGCCACAGTTAGAACTTGTAACTAAAGGACACCCTGGCCCACAGAGAGCATTGTGAGACGGGTTGGGGTGAAGGAACCCATGTACCTGCGGCAGAGCCAAGTGCTCTGGAGATGTGCTCAGGACAGCAGAGGGGGAAAGTAACACAGCCTTTATTGAAATAGATTTGTTATGGTAGAAATGCCAAATAGAGCACCAATAAGGACAACAAAAGGGCAGCTTTACCCAAGCATCCCTCTGCCCTGTGATGCTGGAGTCTGTCCCCAGGGCGCTGTTTGCAGTGCAGGGAGGAACACTGTGGGCACCGAGTTGGAGCAGGCTGGGATGGCTGCAGGGTGAGCAGGGGGAAATGAAATGAAAAAGGGGACAGTTTGGGATTGCTTTGGGATTGTTTAAGGCAGAGATAATGAGAACAAAAGGGGAACTTTTACCACTCTCCGGTCCCTGGCGTTTGTGTGGTGGTGTGCTTGTGTTGGAGAGGAGATGGCTGCGATAAACTGGAGTGGGTACACACTCCTTGTCTTGCTCTTGTAAACATCTCCTGCTGTAAGCATACCATACATCTTCCAGAAGGAGTGTGACCGCGCCGGGGAGATGCTAGGGACAGCCATCAGTTAGGGATAGGAAGACATCTACCTGAAAAACCAGAAAAGCAGAGCAGGGCTCTTCAGTATGTGAGAGCTGCACCGCTGCCCACATCAAGAGCCTTCAGAAGAACACCAACAGCCCGGTGGGAGAGAGAGGGAGACGCTCCCGCGCGTGGGAAGAATCAATCAGATGGTGGCTCTCGACCTCGGCCGGTGGGAATCTAGGACAACAGGCAATTCAGTTCGGGGCCCGTTGCTGAGCTCTCAGTGGGCTCCAGTTAAAATAGCAGTTATTAACCACCGGCACTCGGAGCGAGCAGCAATCGAGGTTGTAGTGGTGTGAGTCACGAGGAGCTGTGATGGGAACCAGCAGCACCATGTGCGAATCGCAGCAGCCCCCGTGCAGAGGGGTTCCATAGGCAGGTCCTGCTCTCCTGGTGAGATGGGACCTGGGGCGCTGCTGTGTGCAATAGGAGAAGGGAAAATATTTCCTGAATATTATCAGTGGGAGGGCAAACAGGGCAGCAGGGCTGTCACTCGGGTTTTCGAGCTGAAAAGGTTTGAGACGTGACACCCTGAATGTAAACACAAACGTGGAAAGCAAATACAGAGATCCAGCTCTGGTAATCTCAGGGGTTCCCAAGAGCTTGACTCATGGGCTGTAAATCCGTGTGTGATCCCTGGCCACAGGGTGTGACAGCCCTGTCCCTGCCTTTGCTCAGCCGGAGCATCCCAGGATCTCTGGGGCGAGTGCCAGCAGAGAGCACTGCAGCACAGCCCATGGCAACCGCACAGGCTTGGGAGCAAAAATAAGGAAATAAGGACTTCTACAAGCAACACAGCTGGGATTTCTGAGCAGTTAGTTGGGGGAAGGTGTTATTCTAGATGAGCTAACGTGTGATTCAATAACATGTGATTCAATAGCATATTCCTCTCGAGCACTCTGAGCATCAGTTCATTCTTGTTGCCTTAAAACGGCTCCTTAAAGCAAGGAGGTTCCTTCATTCGCAGCATGATGGGGATGAGGTGGTGTGGAACCAGATGCTGCTGCTCTGAGGCTGCCCTGTCTCTGTGGGAAAGGGTCGCTCCTTTCCATAGGCTTCATACAAAGGGGTCAGGCTGGTAGCTGAGTTAGGCAAAGAACTCAGCTGTGGGCTTTTGCACATTCTTCTTAACCTGGTAATTATGGTCCCAGGAACTAAGTAGTAACTATTCATTTTAAAATTGTAAAGAATCCTGTAATTAGCTCCTGATAGGCATGCGCTGTTAATTAAGCTGTTCAGTGGTACATTTGCTGTGCAGCTTGATTACATGTCCCTAAACTCCAGCTAGCACATCTCTCACATTGCTAGTGTTCCCATTGCTAGTGTTCCTGTTGCTAGTGTTCCTGGGACGCTTCCTCACCCACTGTATGATCCCCCATCCCAAACCTTACAACCAACCTGTGACCTAAAGATCAAACAGGGTTTGGGTTTGGGTTTTAGATGGAATTTATTTGGCTGAAGAATGGCTCCTTTTGAATGGCATTTGGTCTGTGCTGCCCAACGCCAGGCCAGCCCCACCTTCCCATCCCATGTGCGGTCGTGCCACATTGTGCTTTTCCCATGTTGGGCTTGGAGTTGACTAATAGGAAGTAGCCCTTAATTGGGTAATTAAGAACCCAGAAGGGCCTTTTCGATAGCTTTTTGAAAAGGTAAGGTCTGATTCTGTAGGTTGTGAATAGATGTTTACTGGAGGGGTCAATTAAACTGTAAAAAGCAAACAGTAATTTGGGGCTGTGGGGGATGAGGAGACTGCAGTACCCACTGGCTGGGAATGCCCGGGATGTGAGGCCATCCCTGGGGATGGGGCTGTCATTGGGGTGATGCTCGGGATGGAGCCGTCACTGGGGGAATGGTCCCTGGGGGGATGTCCGGGATGGGGCTGTCCAGGGGTGATGGTCCCTGGGGGGGATGCCCGGGATGGGGCTGTCCCTGCACTCCCGTGCCCGGTGCAAAAGCAGTTTCCCTCCTCGGGCACGGAAAAGCTCCGTGGGCATCGCGGGCCAGTCCCGCCGCCGTTCCGCGGCCTCGGGCTCCCTCTGGTGAGCAGCCCGGCAGCTTCGACCGGGGCCGCGGAAGGGACCGGGGCCTCAGCATCCTCTCCCGTCGAAAGGCATCGCTGCTGGGGAGGGGAACCGGCAGCCCCGGAGACGCGTCCCGGCCACGGCACCGGCGGGGAGAGGGGGGAATGTCCCGCTCGGTGCGGGGAAAGAGGTTAAAACAACAGGAGCGGTGAAATTCAGAACTTCCTGAACGATTGCTTTGGTACCGTGTGATGGCTGTTAGAAAACAAACCCACTGAAGTGTTCCCAATAAAAATACAGCTTTTTTTTTTTTTCTTTTTTCAGTCAAAAAAAGGAAAACTTCCAGGATGCTGAAATCTGTATGAAAGGCTTCACCAAGAGCTATTTTTCTTTGTCTGCTTATTACTGTGAGCAGTAAATAGAAGAGGAGATAACGGCATTGTGGAATTTAGCTTAAGAAAGAATCCAATTAGATTCTTCTGGGCTTGTCTCACACAGGATTATGTGTGGGATTGTTAAGATTTTGTTCCTCTTGGGCCAGATAACAGCTTCAAATCGCTTTTTTTCCATTTTATCTGGCATTACAGGCGTGAGAATAGGAAGGGAAAAAAACCCTCCTGTAAGTGATACACCAACACCAGCTCCTGATCTGCTCAGCAGTCTGGGAGGAGGATGGAGACAGTCTTGACCTGGCTGTTCCCTCTCTTGCTGCTGCTGGTCACGCAGCTGGTTGTATTCTGCCTCTACCTGTGCAGGGGTAACATGGCAAAACACTGGGAAAGGCAGGTAAGGTGTGAGGAGATGCTGGAAAACCGAGTGTCACTTCCAGAGAAGTATGAGACAGTCCTGCTGAGCCAGCTTGGCTTTTTGGAGCATCACATGAGAAACATCATGACGTTTGGAGAGCACGTTGAAGGATGGGAATAAAACAGGTATTGGGAATTAAGTAATATCCTGGCTGCTTTTGTGTTTGTATGTGGCTCTGTGTACCTGCAAAATACCCTCTGGACGTAGAGGAACCCACAGTGAAAGTATTGACAAACACACTGCCTAGAGATGGGTGGTTTGGAAGCTGAAATGGTTTCTTGTGACCCTCTGAACTGCCTTTGGCTCTTGGAGCAGCACGGTGCCATTCTGGATGTTTCTAGGAGTGATTCCCCCCACAGATTGATTGACACGATTTCCTGGGCTCACCATCGCTGCATCTCTGGAGCTTCACAGCAAGTTGTAAACACGGGGCCAGGCTATGGACCGAAAGGAACCACCATCCCTGGGGAGGCCGAGCGCGCCTGCGGCTCGGCGAGCAGAGCGGTGGGACACGAGGGCTCCTCTTTGCAGGAGCAGGAGTGTTTGTTTTGGTTTTTTGAGTGATGACAAGCGAGCAAACAAGATCTGAATCTCACATCTGCTCCAAAGGCTTCTCTTACTCTCTGTAAGTAGCCAAAACATATCAGGAGTTGGTAAGACAACATGTCTGATGGATTTATGCTTTTTTTTCATCAGCTTGCTGAAAAGTGGAAGCTAGATGACAAAACATTTCATAAGCAGTCACAGAGTCCATCTCTAGGCATGTGGGAGTACTGATAAAAGCCAGCTTTGCCTGAAATCACTGCACATTAGTACCCTTGGCTGGGGCTCTGTAACACTGTCATAGAATCCCAGACTGGTCTGGGTTGGGAAGGACCCCAAGGATCACAGAGTTCCAACCCCCTGCCACAGGCAGGGCCACCAACCTCCAGGCCTGGAACTACACAAGGTTGCCCAGGGCCCCATCCAACCTGGCCTTGAACACCCCCAGGGATGGGGCACCCACCCCCTCTCCGAGCAGCCTGTTCCAGCCCCTCACCACTCTCTCTGGAAAGAACTTTCCCCTAATATCTCATCTAACCCTTCTCTCCTTCAGCTTCACTCCATCCCCCTTGTCCTGCCATTATCTACTCTTTTAAAAAGTTGATTCCCCTCCTGCATATAAGCTCCCTGTGCTCGGGCTTCCCACGAGACCTGGCTGACCCTCACCGCTGGGAAGCATTTGTTTCCCTCCCCTATGGATGAGATGACCAGGCACAAGGCTCAGCATCGCTTTCCGAGGTGCCATTGCTCCAAAGAGTGGGGCCTTTATCCCACTTCAGCAGCGTTTGGAGAAATTCCTATCTGGATCCTGATAGCTGTAATTACTCACAGTATCTGTGTCTGACCGTTTGGAAATAACAGTGGGATGGTTGCTGGCAGCTGGGATGTCTGCTATGACACAGGGAATATATCCAGGCCTATTTAAATAATCCTTTTGCTGTTCTGTTTAAAGAGATGGCAGTTATCCTTATAGGTAAATAGACTACCTTCTAGGTACTCTGTCATCTTTAGACACACTGTGTGGTTCATTATGGCAGCACTAAATCAAACCCACTTCTTGTCAGGAGGGACCTTCCCACGTCCTTCCTATGTAATTTGACAGAGTACACGGCAGATAATGGCTTTGCTGCTCAGGTGACCCGCCGCTGCGGCTCAGCCCCACGTCTAAGTGGGTAATTGAGACAGTGACATTATCTTTTTATTTCATTTCCCTGGGAGTGGAAGTTTTTGAAGCATGTTAGAGAATAAGACTAGGGTAGCTGAGTGAAGAAAGGGATGAGTTACTCAAGTGTGTCAGAATGCCCCTGGGATTTTGCATGGCGAGAAGGAGAGCTGCAGAAGGTGGGGAGGGGAAGGAGCAGACGTGCTGGGAGCTGCTGGCTGTGGGCAGGCAGACAGGAACTCCCCTGGTTCGCAGCCTTTATTCGGCTAACCCCCTCCTGCAGTTGTTTCAGGCAGAGGGGGTTCCAAACACACAGTCTCTGCTTCTCACACAACCAATGGCCACCAGCTTGGAGGTGCCAAGCAAGAGGCCACCTGCCTTTCTCCTGATTTATGACCAGTCATCTGGTGCCATTTGATTCCTTCCAGCTTGAAACCATTCATTATTACACTGCAAAGAGCTAGAAATAACCCTCAGGTGTCTGTTTTCAGGTTGGCATCGGCAGAGCGCAGAGTATTCCGAGCATCCCTACAGTGTGCAGGATGTAAGAGAGGAACCACCCCACAGCCGCCTTCGAAGGAGCAAAATGAGGAATGGAAGTGTTATTCCTGAGTGAGAATCTGCTCAGGACTGGCTGTTTGGGTTTTTGCTGGGTAAATAGAAATGGTACTTTTGTATCAGCAATAGTGTGGCCAGCAGGTCTGGGGAAGCGATTGTGCCCCTGCACTTGGCATTGGTGAGGCTGCACCTTGAGTGCTGGATCCAGTTCTGGGCTCCTCACCATCAGAAGGACACTGAGGTCCTGGAGCGAGTCCAGAGAAGGGCAACCAGGCTGGGGAAGGGGCTGGAGGGCAAATCCTCTGAGAAGCAGCTGAGGGAGCTGGGGGTGTTGAGCCTGGAGAAGAGGAGGCTGAGGGGAGACCTTCTCCCACCTCCCCTGCCCTGCCAGGAGTGTGCAGAGAGGTGGGTGATGGTCTCTTCAGCCAGGGGACAGGAGATAGGACAAGGGGCAATGGGCTCAAGCTGTGCCAGGGCAGGGTCAGAGCAGCTGTGAGGGACAAGTTCTTCCCTGGCAGAGTTGTCAGGGCCTGGCCCAGGCTGCCCAGGGAGGGGGCTGAGTCCCCACCCCTGGCTGTGTTTAACAGGTGGGTAGATGAGGTGCTCAGGGATCTGGTTTAGCACAGGACAGGAATGGTTGGACTCGGTGATCTTAAAGGGCTTTTCCAACCTGGGAATTCTGTGAAACAGGCTTCTTGGCTGTGATCCTTATTGGTCTATATCTTGTTTCAGTGCAAGCTCCTGGTTTATAATAAAGTCACAGCTCGAATCCCAAGAGGAGCTGTGGGCGTCTCGCACAGGGATGTGGGGGAAGTCACAACAGGAGCTGAAGCATGCAATGGTGATAACACACCAGAGCTACCGCCGCACCAGGAGAGGGTGGATGGTTACAGTGCCAGGCTCTGTATTTCTTGGATGCATATGGGTGACTTCAGCAGTGCTGTCTGCTCTTGGGGTATGGTGTAAGAGCAGCTTTGGAGAAGGGGAAAGGTGAAAGGATGGGAGCTGGGAAAAGCATGCTATTTGGGAAAAGGTCCTTCTGGAGGAGAAAGGCCTCTGTGGATGCAAACACAGGCTTGAAATCATTCTCACGTGGTATTTCACTGAATTAAAATGTTAATATTTTCTGCAGATAATTAACAGAGAAGCAGATGAACAGCAAAGACCAGTCCGCCAGACACTTCCCAGCAAAGCATTCTCTCATTATTATTTCCAGTTGCCTTCCTACTCTGGTTAAAATAACATATCCAACCCCATATGATACATGAGTGCAGATCGCTGCCAGCATCGGGAGCCAAGCAGTGAGTCTCCTGGAGGACGTGGGTGCCAGCTCCTCAGGGGACAGGAGGGACACTTGCTTAAAAGGAAAGCAGTTTCCAGAACTTACTCAGGAATTTCCAGAGAAACCCCAAAGCGATACATCCAGGCAGCTGCCTTAGTACGAGATCTATTTATTCATCCTGCTTTTACTTTGTGCTTTTGTCCATATTTAATTTTTTACACCCAAATGAGCACTGGTACAGCACAGGGGGTGCACCAGTCACCGGGACACGGGACCTGCAGCTTTTACCAGCATTTCGGTCCCAAGGAGCATCCCACTTGATGCTGCTGCTGGCAGGATGACCCAGGTCATTTCAGACAACTTTTAATATCTGCCTTTTCCTCTTCATAGTCTTTTTAATGTATCTGGGATGCACTTTTAGCAGGCAGTGATGATTCCCCTGGAGCACGGTGCGTGTGGTGCCGCTCTCTGTCTTTCCCCATGGTAGTGGACTTCCACAGGGGCTGCATGTTTTGCTGCAGCCATATTCCAGTCCATCAGCAAAATATTTATCCCTTGAGCAAATTCCTTTTGCGTTGGGAGAGAGCAGAATGTGGGATGGTTTCCCGGGATCCCAAGGAATAAGATTTCGAGCTGGTGCTTGCTGTATGGCTGGCTGGGAGCAGGCACGGTCCATCAGGCTGGGCTGGCTCTGTGCTCAGGTCACACAAATCCCTCTGTGCTTCACATCCTGCCAATAAAATGGTGTTTGTCAGCAGTAGTTCATTTGGGTGGTATTAATCTCTGAGACTGGGTATTCATTTTCTTCCCTCCCCCTGCTGCAACAGCCTACGCTCCCTTCTCTCCCTGAGGAAAAACAAATTAAAAGTCTTTTTTTGTACAAGAGAAAGGAAAGGAAAATCAGACTGTTTTCCTGAGGCCATGGAATCTCTCAGATATCCATTTCAAGGTGTTTATTACGGCCTTTCATCCCGTCCCCTGACTGTTGAGACTGAATTCCCTGCCTGGCAACAGATGGGATGCCAAGTTATTTTTAGCGGTTTGTTTGCTTTGATTGAACCCTTAAACAGTATCCTGCTTTTAAGTCCTTGAATTACCTTGGGGCTAACGAGCTATGGCGAACTCCTCTATGCAAGAGAACCCAGAAGAGATGCTACCTGTGACAAGGAACTATCCTGGCTACATAAAACCAACATTTTACTCTTCTTCCAGGGGACCACTGTTAATGGGCATGCTGAGCAGCGAGTTATTTGTTTTATTATTTTACAGACAGGAAAACAGCAGAGATTAATGTCAGTAACTGCTGGATGAGCATGTCAGGTTCTCCCTGAATCTGGCAGCAGACACACAGATGGGTTGAACAGACTTCAGATGGGCACAATCCTGGGCACACGACTTTCCCTGGGAAAGCAGCAGTTACACACAAACCTTCTCATTCCTTTTGTCTGGACCAGGAGAACTGTACACACTGAGAACTCCCTTGCAATTCGGAGGGAAAATAAAGAAAATAAGGGCAAATTGATCCTTCCTCTGGGCTTTTCAGGCTTTTGGACTTTCTGCTGCCATTACTCGTGACATTAGGTGTGCTGGCAGTGGCCTGGCTCGCTGGCCTTTTTAATCTAATTAACCCACTGGGTTATAAATGTGTCCTGCTGGGGCCTGTCAACTAATCCATCCCTGTGTGTGGTACCCAAAGCACAGCCCCTTCCCACAGAGGTGGAGAGGGGCGATGGGATGGTGGGATAGAGTGGCTGGAGCACCGGGATGCAGAGAAGTTTTGCATCAAGGTGACAGCATCCCACTGTGCTGGAGTCTGCTAGATGCTTGGAAGGGGCTATTCCTGCTAAACATAATTCAATATTGTCCTCTAAGTCTGTGACAAGCTGAAGTGGAGTGAGGGAAGAGGCACATAGCTCTGCCCAGGGGATGAGGCACTGCACCTCCACCAACCCTGGCATCGGCTTCCTCACCCTGTGCCCTGTGGAGAGACCAGCCACCCCAGCCTATTTCACCGTCGGGTTTTGGCTGAGCAAAGCCAGGTCCCCATCCTCCCTTGTTGCCATTCAGCAGCTGTCTCACTCTCTGGAAGGGGAGGTGCACATCTGGATGCCCAAATCCCCACGGAAACTCCGTGCAGGACTTTTCAGTACCTTCCCTAATGAATGTCCCAGGGATCCTTTCAATGGGCGGAGGTCCCTGCGAGCTGCCAGGCTGTGTACAGGACAGTGTTTCCCTTGTTCCTCTGAAAAGACCTTAAGGAAGCTCTGCCCCTTTCTGGGAGGCCTAAAGATCTCCATGCCCGTTCCAGCAGAGGGCTGTGTACAGAACAGGAGTGTTACTTGTCTCTGTTGGGGCCTGGCTAGAAAACCAATCGTTTTTATTCAAAATATTTTACTTCTGGGCTTCTTCCACCCATTTTTCCAGTTCTTTGCTAAAGTTACCCTTTGAGGCACAGGAAGGTCTTTTAGACTCCTCCTTTTGGTTATTTTCTCCCCCTCTAAATCGCTTTTAATAATCAAGCATAATGGAGAAGCTTTGATTGGATTCCTCACTCAGATGGTTAATTAGGTATATCTAAATAAGTTACAAAATGCACTCCTTCAGACTCAATTCATTTCCTTTTATCCAAACTAAAACACACTGTTCTCCAGAGGGTTCTTGTTTGAGAATTGACCGAAGGTAATTATTTCAGATAACTACAATCGCTAAGCAAAGTAATTTAATTTTCTTCCCTTCTCTTCCCCCTCCAAGAAATGGAAATGTCTGTGTAACACTTGATCAATAAAAAAAAAAACCAAACCCTTTTCAAAGGTTGAAGTTGGCCCAAGATGCTGTTAAGTTAGCAGGCACTAGCACGAATGGGAATCCAATAGAGATGTTTCAAAAAGTAATGACACTTCTAGTTGAATGATTAGATTTGTCACCAAAATTTTTGTTTGGTTTGCATTTGGTTGGGTTCTAAAGTGGTTTTTTTTTTCCTCTTAAATTCTGGATCTTTGCCAGGTGAGCAGGGCCAGTGGGTGCAAGGGGCTGAACTGGTGTGGCCAATTAACTGCATTGGAGGCAGGTGCTGGGGCAGGGTTGGCCTAGCTGGGGCTCAGCAGGTGAAAGAGATGTGGAATCAGGGGAAACAGGTGAATTGTGTTGAAATCAGGATGCTCCACCAATAACCTGTGGGCCAAACCTTATATAGCAAGGACTGGGGGGATGGTAGGAGAGGAATGGAAGTTCAGAGGCTTGGAAGATGGCAGAAGCTGGGCAAGAAAAGGTATTCTAGGGGTTTCATTTTCTTTTTCCTTCTTGCTTTTTCATGATTTCTGAGCATTTGGTTGCTGCACAACTTGGGGGTGATGTGTGGTTGGGAGACGTGTGCTCTGACCTGTTTGTTGGAGTGATGAGGGAGGCAAGGGGTGTTTTGCTCTGAGGCACAATGCTTTCCCTGTTTACTGAATTGCCTGTCTGAAGCTGGAGAAGGGATGGAATTGGAGGCTCTTTGCTTGGTTGTGGGGCTGTGAGGCAGGAGCCTGGTAATCAAACTTGCTTTATGTACTCAAAGAAGCTGTGGGGTTCCTCTTTCTTTGTGCAGATTTGGAGTTGTTGTGGTTCCTGTCAGTTTAACCCCCTTCTGTTTCTCCTCTCTCTGCAAATGTTTTACCTGTCTCAGCTGTATCCTAGCTGTGTTCTACTCTGCTTGGGCAAAGAGGTGAGGATATTTCTGTAGAAAACACATTTCACTGTTCCCTTTCCCTGGAACTCTGTGGTATCTCAGGATGCAAGTTCAGAAGGTGCTTGGTCTCCCTGTGAGGTCTGTCTGAGTACAGCCAGGCAGGAATAGCAATGCCAAGAGGATTTAAACTATTTCAATTCTGTATCCTGGGCTGTGCCTTAAGTTCAAGCTTCATCTGCAGCTGAGGGGAACCTTCCTGACCCACTGGTGTTGCCTGAATCCAAGAGCCTCAGGCTGTGCTGGGGGAGTTGAGCTGCCTGGACAGCCCTGTGCTGGGTGAGGGGTCAATCATGGGAGATGAGCTGGGATCTTGTGGGAGTGGGAAAGTCTCCCACTGCTGCAAAGTCTGTGTGCTGGGCTTGCTAAGAACTGAGCTAGACACTAAAATGCTGGGGATGTGGCTTTGTATCTGAACTACTTCTAGAAATGGCTTTGACTGGGAGCAAGGGGCTGGGTGGCTGCTCCTGTGTCTTCCTTAAACTGCTTTGGCTTCTCCTTGGAGTCACAGCTGCTTTTGAGGTCATTTGTAATACGATGTGTTGGAGAAGAAAAAAGGTGTGGGGCAGTTTAAATGTGGCTTTGTAGGAAGGACAGATCCTGGACAGAGTGTCCAGGTCTCTAACCTGTGACTAGGAAGTGTTTGGGAACATTTGGTCACTGGTATTTTCCGGAGCAGCCGGCTTCCCACCAGTACATTTCCAAAGCTCAGCTCATCCCAGCAGTTGTATAATGACTGCCTGCTTTCGTTAGAGCTTCCTGTGGAACCTTCATTAGAATTTTTGCTGTACAGGGGCCACTCACTGAAATGCACAAACACGTCAGCAGCCTGTCAGCTCTGTGCTTTGAAGCAGCATAGCAGTGAGCCTTCCATTCCAAACATGCTAAACGTCCAGCAATAGCTCCCAAACCAAAGCAGCCAGCAACCAAAGAAAGACCTGGCCTCAAACCACCCAATGGCACCTACAAGCAGCCCCTCTGACCCTGGGGCTCAGTAATTAGTTCTTCGGAGGAAACCTAATGCTACATACACAGGGGTTTATATGGGCAAAATGGGCCTTCCATTCCAAAAATACCAAACGTCCAGCAATAGCACCCAAACCAAAGCAGCCAGCAGCAAAAGACATACCTGGACTGAAAACGCCCCATGGCACCTACAAGCAGCCCCTCTGACCCTGGGGCTCAGAGCTTTGTTCGTCGGAGGAAACCTCCTAATGCTACATACCCAGGGATTTATATGGGCCGAATGGGCCTTGCATTCAAAATATACCGGAGTTTTCCTATTGGGA